>OX578139.1:61119886-61701787 GCA_951213105.1 Amaurobius ferox
GACATTAAACTGCGATGGCCTTACATCATGTGTATGCAGCAATAAAAATCTTGCCCCTTATGTCAACTCCTCTCATGGACACATTATTACTGGGGATCTCAGTATAGTTCAGGATGATATACTTAGGGATATTATGAATAAAGGGTCTAAATTTCGCATTCCATTCTGCCATCACTCTAAACAACTTCTTCAGTCTATATCATTTGATTTTGACAAATTCATATATCAACTTCATAAAGTTATGACAAAATGTTCACATTCCATTCCTATTGAAGCATTCCATCTATGGAAGTATACTACCTTACATCTACTTAAAAATGTTATTATAAGCATTAAATTAACGAAGCCTAAGTATCTTATAAACAACTCCTATCTGCTATTAAAGAACTACAACAACATTTTGTCATAACTTATGTAGATAAAGCTTCTAATAATTATGCCATCATTTGTAAAAAATATTATGTTTCTCTGTTACAGAATTACTTAAAAAATAATCAAATTTTTAAACCCATTAATAATCAGTCTATCAAAATCAAAACTAAAATGCTAAAATTATATACACAATTAAATATTAATTGTAAGTTTTTAAATTTCCTTATGTTACTTTGGTTCCTAAATTCCATAAATCACCTCTCAGTTTTAGAACAGTCACTTGTGGACATAATACCTTTACCACTACAGCTAGTAAATACTTGCTTAACTGTTTAAATAGAATTAATGAATCTCTTAAATTTAGGAATTCAGGATATTTCATTTTGAACAATAGTTTTGATTTAGTAAATCACCTTAGCAAGCTTCCACAAATTCTTGGTTTCCATACCTTTGATTTTAAAGACCTATTTAATAATATTGTCATTAAAGATTTATATAAAGTTATTATCTCTCTTTATCAAGACTATCTATCTGCCAATAATGTTGCATTTAATGTCAAAAACTTTCCTATGCTCTTACACTTTGTGTTATACAACAATTATATTATCCAAGGTGATAACATTTATATACAAACATCTGGTGTACCACAAGGTGGCTGTAGTAGTAGTAGTATACTCGCTAACTTATATTTTCATTATTATGAATGTCATTTTAATCTGTCTCTGATTTTAATCTGTCTCTCATTTTAATTTGTCTCTGATTCATATATTATATATAGATATGTTGACGACTTAATTTGTATTATCATTGATGATTCCTATCCAATTAATATTGATTTTTACCCATCTAACCTAGAATTAATTCCTAATGAGCCTAGCGTTAGTCAAACTGTAAATTTTTTAGACCTAAATTTAGATACCCTCAATAATCATGTAATCACCAATCTATATGATAAAAAAGATTCTTACAACTTCACTATCATAAAGCTGCTATCATATCAATCTTGTAATTCTATTCAACTGTTTAGAAGCATCATTTTAAACCAGCTATTTCGAATACATCGACTTTCTGATCCTCGGTTTCACTTTCTCCACATCAATAATCTTAAACGCATTTGTCAAAATTACCAATATCCGGAAGTGTTTGCAAATAATATTATTAATACTTTCAAATATACCACGTAATCATTTTACACATGCATTATTTATCTTTGATTGGATAACTCAATTTTGAGAATTCACCCATTCTTATCACCTAACTTACCACTTGGCCTGAGTCTAATACTGTTTACTATTTTCGAATGACTGTTTTCCACTTGTCCTGAGTCCTATACTGATTACCATTTTTGAAAGTCTCCATACATATTATGTATCGTTCAAATGTATTCATTCCGGTGCGCACTCGCATTGACGAAGTGAGGTGAAATGCTCAGTCGCTTGTTCAACTTACACGCGGTGGCAATGCTTGTGAGTTCATATTTCTATTCGAGAAAGTATTATTTTTCTGATTTGTAATTCAATTGATTTATTTTTCTCTTTCCACTAGCCAGTAGACAGTTCCAATGGTGTCTATAGTTAAATACTATCGCCATTGTCAGAAACTGGCTATTCTATCGGTTTTTTAATTCGAATTGTATGGCTGTCCTGATGAGAAAGCAATTTCGAACTAACCGCCATTTTTGTGTAGTTTCAATTGATGTCTATGTCTTAATCTTTTATCCTGAGCTAATTATTATTGCCTTTTCTCATTTTTGCCGTGTTTTATTTTTATTTTTATTTATATTTATATTTATATACTTTTACTTGTGAATTTTGTATCCTAATATTCTTCTCATCCCCCCTTTACCATTGTAGTGATATGTTACCTTCTATCTTTATCCTTAGTCTTGGTCTATAGTTACTCATTTGTAACAGATATGCTAGTGAATTTTTTGTACATACAGTAGTTTATGCGTAATTTTCGATTAAAATCTTTCAATTTATATATATATATATATATATATATATATATATATATATATATATATAAAGTATAACTAAAAGGATTAAAATTGAACAAATCTTGAAAAGTCGTATAAAATTTGTATATCACCTAAAGCTATCAAGATTCTTAATGAATACTAGAATAAGTAATCAATGAAATGCAGGTTAGTAAGATATAAACTAGTTAGGGTAAAAAAACATCAATCCGTAGGAAATAAAACTATTAAAGAAATAGAATAAATAAAAATGGATAGAAGGCAATGAAATTATAAAATCATTAGGAGGTATATACAAATCAATTGCCTTCTAGATTACAGTTCTTTTCATTAAATAATCTTGTTATATTGAACAAAATTGTTATTTTACACCCCAAAGAATTAGGAGTAAACCATAAAAAATAATTGACAAATGTAAAAGATTTTCTAAAAATGGAAAAATAATTTAATCCCACTGCTCCCATGTGCATAGATGGGGAGTAATAACATCAATACTGTTGCCACATATGAAGTTAAAAGTCAGTGTTGCGAAATATAAAACATAAAATATAAAACCAGTGTTGTTACTCAAGGTAATAAAAACAGAATTGAAACTCAAAAGTAAAAGCAGGTAAAACACAAGATATTCAACATTTGAAATACAGCAAATGACTATTAGATACACATAGATACATATATAATAAATTATTATTTATCTGATCAAAAACTTTAAACCTTAACCTTTCTAAATCATTAAGAGACTAATGAAATATTTAATAATAATAATTATTATTATTATAAATGACAAATAAATTTTTAATTCAGACTAACTAATCACAAATACAATCAATATCTCCTGACAGAATTAAAAGTTTGAATAGGCATGTAATGCATAAAACTAATAACATTAGATATAAGAACTAATAGTATCAGGTAGTGAATACCAATGCCACTGTGATAGTGCTGATATAAAATATGTATTTAACAATGCTAGTTACCCTAAACTTATTTACTGTACTGTTCACCAAATATAATGGATAATAATATAGTTTGCTTATTTGTATGAGGTTATTAATATGTAATTTAAGAAATTTTTTTATTAGATAATCTATAAATTCTAAATAACTGATTAATAATGGTATTGCGAAATAATTGAATAGAATTACATGAAGTAAATGGTAATAATTTATTAATATTAAAATTCAAATTTTATTTTTTCTCACATAATTTAATAATCTCATTAGATGGGTGAATATAGAGATTTAAATCCAGAACATTAACATTATTCTAATAGATGGTTCATTTATATATATATATATATATATATATATATATATATATATATATATATATATATATATATATATATATATATATATATATATATATATATATATATATATATATATATATACATATATATATATATATACATATACATATATATATATATACATATATATATATATATATATATATATATATATATATATATATATATATATATACATGCATATATATATATATATATATATATATATATATATATAGCAACAATTCCAGATTATTGCCAATATACTACTATTAAAGCCACATGCGGAACTCCTGATACTTGTAGATATACTATATGATTTACCTGAAAAATATAATTATTAAACAAAACAAAGTGGAAAGATTTAAGAATATTTTTTTTACTTTAATATGGTCAGCATGATCAGCAACAAATGCATTGTAAAGTGCTGAAATGATATTTTAAAGATCTAGAATATTAACATTATATTGAAAAGATATTTAAAATTAAAAGTCTGTAAAAAAAAGCATCAATTATATCCAATTTATCCATTAATATGTTATCTAAAATAAAATAATCAATTCTAGAATAACGGAGGTTATCATTTAGTTTTTTTAAACAAATAAATAATAATTTACTAGCAGTGGATAGTAGAATATGTATTATGACCACTTGTGACAGTTTTAAATTTGATGGTGGTTTTATAAAATTTTGGAATTAAAATTATATACGGAAACTTTAAAAATTTAGAGCGTAAATGTAAATCATTATGTATATATTAATAATTTTTTTGTTTGATACTATTAAGAGAATGTGAGTCAAGCTTAAAAATATTCTTTAAATAATCTATTAAATATTGCATATAAATTTTTTTACATATAATTGCATAATTATTGGAGGCTTTATTTACATAATTACAAAAGATTTCCGTAAATTAATGATAGAGATTTTCAATTTACCAATAGTATATAATGATTTAGAAATTTTTACTCTATTAATAGTATTTTTATTGATTTTTAAGATAGTGTATTTGCACATATCAAATGCTTCTAATTGCTGTGCGTATTTGCATGCTTTTTTCTATAAATATATTTATCTAAGTTTATAAATTTTAATGTAATGGAAGGGTTACTACAGAAGGGTAGTCTAAATTTAGTTACTGGAGACTTAAATATTCTCAATGATGAATCCTTAAAAAATGCTATGTTATTCGGATATACAGAAACCTCAGATCCTGCTCCGCCGAAAGCGGCTAGATGTCACCCAAGTCACCCCAAGAAGTAAACGATACTATAAGTGTCGAAAACCCAGACCACTTGACTCACCCTGAGGTATGAGCAGCTGTTTGAGTGGTCGGGATACTATAAGTGTGCAAAAATTCAAGCCTCTAAGTCACCAAGGGGTTAGTCTGTAAAGACTTTTGAACCCCTATTTTCCGGGGGATAGAAACTCTGGCTCCATTAGGTTCTGTTCCATAGATGATACTATAAGTATACAACGATTCATCCCCCTGGGACACCGGAGGGCTTCTGGAGGATCTGGAAAAAATTTCCGATCCCGAGGAAAGAATCAAAAATATTTCTCTGTTAGGTTCTTCCTCGGGGTCTACTGCCCTATAATTCTTCTATGAGATCTAGAGGCTTCTAGGGGTTTTTATAAAACACAAACATGTTAAATAGATTATTTGAAAATTGCATATTAAAATTCTAGCTGCATTTCTTACAATATAGAGTTCTATAGTATTTTTTTACTGGAAACATTAATGATCTGTGAGTGATTTTTCTGTTCATACATTACATGTGATGTGATAAAAAATAATATATTTTAACTGATTTAGCATACTTCTATTACTGTTTTATTTTTGTCTTTGTAATTTTAATCCTCTTACTCAATTACAAAACAGGTGGCCATTTTTATTTTTTAAATAATCTTTTGTAAACTCTCTCAGAACACTGAAAACGAGTTTCCGCACCCAAAGGGTTACGTGCAACCCTGGTTGGTAATCACTGGCTCAAATACTTGCTTAAAATTTATGAACTTTTTATATATTTAGATGAATCAACACCTTAAATTATGGTTTGTTCATAAAATTCGGTATCATCATCTGGATTTTGAAAGAATATACAAAAGTAAGAAAACATTTTTATTTGTCTTCAAGTTTTATTTATTCCCTATTATATCATCTTCCTACGTATAAAAATCTTACACAGGCGTCATCTGTCAAAAATTCCCGCACCCTTCAAGACTAAATCATAATCAATCTTAATAACATTTCAATTTATTTTATAGTTCAATCTACGACACGTCTGGAGATATCGCTAAGACGAGTATCTCTAAATACCCGAACTTATCCTACGCAAAGAATGATCAATGGAGCAGTAGAGATCATTTCTATTTTAGAATGACTAGCCTACACGGTTCACCTACCCACACCCTCATTTCTCGAGCGCTGCGTTCGAGCAGTCGCTCTCACAGGTGAGCCAAAAATTCATTCACACATTGATTGCGCCCCGAAAAGGGACTGGGCTACCCCCATTCATGGAAAATCTTCAGCCGACGCTTCGGACCAATCTCCTCTCTCCTGCATGGCTCATTTCTTTTACTACTCATCCCTCCCCCACCCCCGTCCAAAAGGACTGGGACCGCGTGGGTGGTTACGCATGCTCAGAAGAGACTCGCTCCCTGTCCTCCATTCTGTCCGGAACACAGAAAGCGCCAGGATTCTCGCGGCAGGCCGGTGGATGCCCACTTTCTGTTTATACCTTCATTCACGGAAAGGGGGGTCCACGAGTTAAAAGGGACAGTTCTGTTTTGTTTCTGTTGGTGGTGGTAACTATCCGCCATGATGCCGTGGTGGAAAAGGGCGCCCTATTCACCGAGGGCGCCGCTGATATGGTTTGCAGATCCTCATTGACAGGTAGGCAGATTTATTTATTTAATTTTCTCCCGAGTACCTACATTTTGGGGCATTTATCGAAAAATAATGGGTATCCCAATTGGTGCTCAGGGGAGTACTTATGCATCAACCGGGATACTCCGTCTGAGAGGTGTAAATGCAACAGGCTGCCAATAGAGGAGATACCATGCTTTGCGCTTTACCGAGTATCGAAATGATATGGCTGAAACACGTTTATTTAAAAGTAGAGTGATAAAATTTGAAACAGTTTACAGAAATATATGAAGTTAAAATTTTGTATTTTGCCCCGTTGCCTTTAAAGTTGTTTCACTGCACCATGTGTCTATGCACGAGAATGAAGGATTTCATCATACCTATGGAAATTTGTTGATATAGCTAAAAAATGATAAAAATTAGAATTTCATAATTATGTCAGAAAGAAAATTAAATTTTATGTCATTGTCTTTAAAGGTTATTTTGTAGCATTTGTAAATGCACATAAAAAGCATGTTAGCATCTTAGTTGTTCACTGAACAATAGAGTGAGAAAATTTAAAATTATCCACAGGAATGGAATTAGTAGATAGATAATATCTTCAATTTTATGACTATGCCCTTAGATGCTATTTTTCTTAGGCTTATATATATAGCAAAACCATATTGCCATTTTAATTAGCTTTTATTTAATGATAGAAAAAGAACAGCAAGAAACAACAAATGATAAAAGCAATATAAAACAAAAATTAGGACTGTAAACATTACCCTTAAAAATTGTTTCGATGTTTCAAGTGTGTTTGCTGAGGTAAAATAAGTTACTATCTGAATTACGTTGAGTTATTGAGCTAGAAAATTAAAAACAATACACAGCAATTTATAAAAATAAAATAATTACCTTTTATTTTTATATCATGCTTTTAAAAAGTTGTTTTACGGTTCCATATGTGTATGTACATGAATTTTTTTTTACTATCTGAATTATGTTTATTTAATGTTTGAGAGCAAAAACCTAAAAAAAAAATCACGTAGCATATTATAAAAGTTATATAAATTTAAATCTCGTACAGAATCTTTAAAAGTTGTTTTACTGCATCAAGTGTGTATATGCAGGCAAAATAAATTGTAGCATTTGAATTACGTTTATGAATGATAGAGCAATAAAATTAAACAGAATCCGCAGTAATTTATTAATAAGATAATATTTTCAATTTTATCACTATGTCTTTGAAAGTTGACTTACGGTGCCATGTGAATATGTTGAGGAATAAACTTTACCATATCAATTATGTTTATTTAATGTTTGAGTAAGATAACCGTTAAAACAAGACATATCATTTCATAAATATTATATAAATGTAAACCTAGCACATTACCTTTAAAATATTTTATTACATTAATGTGTATGTGTGTGTGCAGAGGCATAAAAGTTAACATCTGAAATATGTTTATGAATGATGGAGCAAAATAATAATAAAAAAAATCCGTAGCAATTATTAGATGATAATCTTTAATTTTATAACTATGCCTTTAAAAGTTGCTTTACGGCGCAATGATAAACAGGATAAAGACTTTACTATCTGAATTATGCATACTTAATGTATGAGTAAGAAAACATTTAAAACAAATATAAAGTGTTTAGTAAAATTATATAAATTTAAATCTCGCGCATTACCTTTAAAAGATTTTACTGTATCAAATGTATATGCACAGGCAAAATAAGTTAGCATATGAATTATGTTTATGAATGATTGAGCAAGATAATGAAAAAAAACAAAAATCCACCGCAATTAATAGATGAGAATTTTCAATTTTATGACTATGTCTTTAAAAGTTGGTATATATACATGTAAAGGAAAAACACGTTATCATCTGAATTATGTTTATTTAATGTTTGATTAAGAAAACATACAATACAAAATATAGCTATACATAAAAATTATATAAATTACTCACATTATTTTTATTGTTTTACTGTCTCAAGTTTGTATGGGCAGGAAACATGAGTTAGTATACGAATTAAGTTTATAAATGATAGAGAAAGAAAATTAAAAACAACCCTCAACAATTGGTATAAAGATAACACATTCAATTTTACGTGTATGTCTTTATAAGTTGTTTCACGGCGCCATGTCTGTATGTACAAGAAAAACACTTTATCATGTGAATTATGGTCTTTTTAATGTTAAATAAAACATTTAAAACGTCACATCATATCATAAAAGTTATATAAAATTAAATCTCGTACATTGCCTTTAAAAGTTGTTTTACTGCATGAAGTGTGTATACGCAGGCAAAATAAGTTAGCATTTAAATTGCATTTATGAATGATACATCAATAAAATTTAAAACAATCCACAGTTATTGATTAATAAGATAATACCTTCAATTTTATGACTATACCTTTGAAAGTTATTTTATGGCTTCATGTGTGTATATGAAGGAAAAACACTTTACCATATGAATTGTGTTTAATGTTAGAGTAAGAAAATATGTAAAACAAGACATAGCATTTAATAAAAACTATATAAATGTAAATTTTGCTTATTACCTTTAGAAGCTATTTTATTGCCTCAAGTTTGTATGGGCAGGTAAAATAAGTTAGAATTCGAATTATGTTTATAAATTATTGAAAAAGAAAAGTAAAAGCAACCCACAGCAATTAATATATAAGATAATACCTTCAATTTTATGACTATACCTTTATAAGTTGTTTTACTGTGCCATCCGTATATGTACAGGGAAAGCACATTTGCATCTAAATTGTGTTTATTTAATATTTGAGTTCTAAATTATGTCTGCAAATAATAGAGCAATAAAATTAAAAACAATACGTAGTAAGGGATAAAATAGTGGATATATATAACATGAAAATATAACATGAATTTTAGTTAACAATTCTGATAAAATTTGTTATAAACAGCATCAAGTTCATGCACAAGCAAAATAAGTAAGTAATAGAGCATGAAAAATAAATACACTTTGATAAGATAAGATAACATCATCAGTTTTAGCAATATTCCTTTATCAATATAAAATTTATTTACTTTGTCATGTGTAGTAGAAGCATGTTACTATTTAATTTATTTTTATTTATTTTTTATAAGTTGTTATTTAATTTATTTTTATTTACTTTTTATAAGTTGTTGTTTTATTTATTTTTTAAAGTTAGAATAAGAAAATATTTAAAATATTATACATCATTTGAAATTGTCTTTATAGCGTTAAATCAAAAATAGCCTTTAATCTGGTTTACTGCATCAAGATTGTATGTACAGGTAAATTAGTTACCATCTGAAATATATTTATGTACAATGGAACTAGAAAATAAACACCAATCAGCCGCAATTTATAAAACCAATTAAGATATCTAACTTTTTGAACACTCGTTTAAAGTTATTTTACTGCACCAGCTAGTTGTGTATGCACAGGCGAAAAAAAATTACAATCTACAAGAAATGTGTTAAGAAATGATAGAGCAAAAATATCATAAACAATGCACAGGAATTGATAAAAATTTCGCCCAAACTTTCAAATAATGTTAGCGGATATATTAATAAACCTATTGCTTCAGTATTATATGACTTCATTTGACATATTTTCAAAGATAATGTTGCGCCAATCACAATCACAGCTATTTTCATTTGAAACTAATAAATTCTTATTTTTATAACTATACCAACTAACTAAAACAAACTTTAAATATCAGCAAGTGTAATATATATATATATATATAAATTAAAATAATAGCAACAAAAGTGCAGGGGTGCAAATTAGAATACACAGTATCAAACCGCGGGTAATATAATAACGTGTATTTAATTACATTAAAAGCAGAAAGTAAAAAGCAACGAGAAAGGGCTGGAAAAGTACATCATGGAATGGCCAGAAAAAGAAAATAAATCAGTGAATAGTATATCTGTCAGAAACGTCTTCAGAAGCACATTCTAGACAGATATACTAAAGTCCGTTGTTTCTATGATTGCATAAAAATACGTGGTTAAAATTTTATGCAATTCGTGCCCAACAACGGAGTAAACGAGATTCACAGAGAAACGACCCATGAGGACAAAATTCAACTTAAATATCATAAAACAACACACAATCCTGTAAAATGTAGCGCACAGACGCACAAACATGCTAAAACCAGACAACTCACAAAGTTTGAGGACCTCCAGCTTGTATAATCTTTATTGGAGTCTCACCACTTGTTCCAGCTGAATGCTTACCTCGCGAAAAACCGCGATGGAACGGACCAGATTGAAGCAAGTCTAAATAGTTATAGATGTTTTCGGTGAGACAAACCCAAAAGTTCGGAACCTAACCGAGAAGTGACCAACGACTACGATCGAAAACATTTAAAGAGTGGATAACACTGTTTTTTGGAGCAG
Organism: Amaurobius ferox; assembly: GCA_951213105.1. Lineage (NCBI taxonomy): Eukaryota > Metazoa > Arthropoda > Arachnida > Araneae > Amaurobiidae > Amaurobius > Amaurobius ferox. Next base: position 61,130,787 of record OX578139.1, read on the forward strand.
TAGCCTGTTTTTATTTTATTTGCTTTTTAGATATCCGCCTTAACAGTTTTATTAATGTTTTAAACTTTTTTTCTTTACCCGCCGAAGTTGTTTTTTAAAAATTTTGCACATTTTTTGTGTAACCGAAGTTACTGTTTTTTAGTATTTGCACATTTTTATTTTTACCCGTCAGGGCGGTTTTTATTTTATGGTGTTTACACTACTATTGAGTATCGTACTTATACTGCGATCTACAAATTAGGTGTGAAAATCGTACATATAGCATAGACTTTTGAGGCGATTAATATGCGATAGTGTACACTTATATCCAGGCGATTGATTCTGAGCAAATAGTTAATTATTATATTTTTAAAAACTTGGTTACTAAGGCAAGAAGAATAATGAGGGAAGAATTTTACATTAAATTTGAATTGATGTCTCTTATCATAAATAGTAGTATTGAATGAGTTATTTTGCATATAAATTGTGATATCAAGATAATTTACAAATTTAGAAAGGTGGGTTTCATTAGGTATTAATGAAGATTGGATGGATAAATATTAAGTGAGGGTAAAGAATCATGTGGTGTATGAAAACAAAGAAAAACATCATCAATGTAGTGAAAATAGAAATGGCATGTGTAATCAGAGTGGTTTGTCCTTCGTAAAAGAAGTAAAGATAAACATTGACGAGCATAGAGTTACTAGTGGATCCTTGCGGTACTCCAATCGTTTGGAGGTATACAGCATTACCATGTACACGATAGTTTGAAAAAGAACAAAATGTAATAAATTATTAAAGGTAGAAGAGTCATATTTAGTGAGAGTATTTAAATTGAATAGATCGAATATATATATATATATATATAACCCTGTATTATAAAAACTGGGAATGATTTGTAACTTTCACAAAATAGTTAACTAGCTTTGTTCAATGTGTATAAGCATTTTCGTTAAACAAGAATCTTCTTAAAAAAAACAAATTTTGTTACATGTTTCTTTATTACAATATCCATAGGTTTCAATCAAATTTCCCGAAACTTAGAACTTTTGTCAACGTCCGAGAAAAACATTATACTTCAATTGAAAATTAAAGCATTGAATATACGATGAGATATAAGCATATGAAGAAATGAAGTTTTTACTGCGCAGGCGCGAAACATAGCAATAGTTTTCTTTCATGATTTTGTAGTGAATACTGCAGGGCAATTTTTATAAAAAATATTCACTGACATATCGTGAAAATTCACAAAGATATCAACGATATAATGATCAGTTTTTCTCTGACTCTCTGAAAGTACCTGGATGATAAGGGGGCTTCCACAAATTGACATTTTAAATCGTAAATCATAGGATAGTTAAACTGGAGTACATACAATTAACTGATATACTAAATACATGTACACGATCAGATCAAAACTATCCGGACACCTGTATGTTTTGCTTCTTCTTCAGAAAAATCACAAATTAGTATGAAGTGGGGCCACCTTTTGCTGCAATGACGGCTGCTACTCTATCAGAAAGGCTATCCACTAGTTTCTAGAATGTTGCAGCAGAAATTGCTCGCCATTCTTTTAAAATAATACTAAGCAGCTCTGACGTCGATGTGGGGCGTTTTGGCCTAGCTCACAGTCGATATTTCAATTCATCCCATAGATGTTCTATGGGATTGAGGTCTGGGCTCTGAACAGGCCATTCCAATTCCTCAACAGCCATTGTCAGCAAACCAGCTCTACGCAGCCCGTGCTTTGTGGATAGGAGTACGATCTTATTGAAACAAGGATGAACCCACTCCAAACTGTTGCCACAATGCAGGCAGCATGGAATTGTCCAAAATGTCGAGATATCCTTCTGTCTTCAGAGTTCCTTTCACAGGAATAAGAGGGTCAAGCCTATGAGGAACAGCCCCAAACCATTATGCTTCTACCACCAAACTTAACTTGAGAGACACAATACAGTCACGTAAAAGGCATTTACTCGCAATTCTCCACACCCAGACTCTACCATCGGCTTGCCAGAGAGTGTATTGTGATTCGTCGCTTCATAACACTTGACGTCATTGCAAAAGGTTTCTTGCACCACTATAAGCGAAACTTGGTAGTGGTTGCGGTAATGCTTTCTTTATATGGAGCTGCTCGTGCTCGCCCATGAAAACCAAGACTTTGCAACTTCCGACGAACTGTCATTATGCTGATGTTGCATCCAGAAGCTTCCTGAAATTCCGAACAAACTATTTACGCCGATTGCATGCAGTTCTCTTTCACAACTCTCTTCAGCACTCTGCGGTCGCTTTCTACTAGACGGAATGGTCGATCAGGTCGTGCATTCATAGTTTTAGCGCCTGCACATTTTCACTTCACGATAACATCACTTACAGTGAAACGGGCCACTCGCAACATGACAGAAATCTCACGAACTAATTTTCCACAGCGGTGACAATCAATCCCTTCACCACGTTCAAACTCATTTAGCTCGCGTTGTCCTCCCATTTTACTTTTCTGGCTTTGAAATTAAATTTGTTAGCTCGTCTGATTTTTTTATACTTGTCTGAGAGTTAGAAATTTGACGTCACTGGCAGAATCCACTACGTATAGGTATAGCGTATTACCCTTCACCATGAGCGACCACAGGGGAGGGTAAGAGTGGTACTTGCCCCCTCCTGGACGTTCAAGGTTACAATGGAGCATTAAGCTAGTCGATGTTGTACATCTTATCTTTGACTTTGCTCTATTGACATCAGTGGTTTGGCCGCCCCTGGAAAAAGTTCTATGGGCTCATGCCCTTCACTTTAACCTTTTAACTACGGCGGCACAACAGTTGTATCACGGAAAATCTCTTCTCCTCGAGCGGTGCTGGTTCAACTGCTGTACCAGCCTTTTTCACCCCCATTTTTCTCGGAAAGGAGGGGAACACCTAAATGTACCTGCCTGCAGCCCTTCCTCCAAGTTTCTCCTGATATAAGGGAAACGAGTTACGAACAAAAGGTAGCTCCTTAAAGGTATTTATTTACATTGAGTCATATATAACTCCATTTATGCATTATTATGTCAAATTTTGCCCCATGCTGCCATGTTAAAAAAAGTATAAAATTTCGAATAAATTTCGAAGTTTTCGCTCGAATTTCAAAAAATTCCATCTTGTTTGATATTTTTCGAAAACAAAGCCAGTTATAAAGTTTTGTGAAAATCCATTAATATTTGTGGCAAATATCGTGTACACAAGAAATCGACCACGGACGGACATCACTCTAAAAGTAGTCAAAACGTTTACAGAAGGTCCTAAAACAAGTATTGGCATCAAAATCTCGAATTCGAAAATTTTCGTGGAAACAATACTTTCTCTATACTATATAGTATGAGAAAGTAAAAATCGTCAGCGGTTCCAGTCCGATAGAGCCGAATTTCTTTCTTTGTGGGTAGTTTGTTATCTTTAAACATTTTGCTTACGGCTGGAATCCGATAGAGTCGAATTTTTTTTTGGGGGGGGTAGTTTGTTATCTTTAAACATTTTGCTTCCTGGTGGGATCCGATAGAACCGAATTTCTTTCTTTGTGGGTAGTTTGTTATCTTTAAACATTTTGCTTACGGGTGGGATCCGATAGAACCGAATTTCTTTCTTTGTGGGTAGTTTGTTATCTTTAAACATTTTGCTTACGGGTGGGATCCGATAGAGTCGATTTTTTTTTGGGTAGTTTGTTATCTTTAAACATTTTGCTTCCTGGTGGGATCCGATAGAACCGAATTTCTTTCTTTGTGGGTAGTTTGTTATCTTTAAACATTTTGCTTACGGGTGGGATCCGATAGAACCGAATTTCTTTCTTTGTGGGTAGTTTGTTATCTTTAAACATTTTGCTTCCTGGTGGGATCCGATAGAACCGAATTTCTTTCTTTGTGGGTAGTTTGTTATCTTTAAACATTTTGCTTACGGGTGGGATCCGATAGAACCGAATTTCTTTCTTTGTGGGTAGTTTGTTATCTTTAAACATTTTGCTTACGGGTGGGATCCGATAGAACCGAATTTCTTTCTTTGTGGGTAGTTTGTTATCTTTAAACATTTTGCTTACGGGTGGGATCCGATAGAACCGAATTTCTTTCTTTGTGGGTAGTTTGTTATCTTTAAACATTTTGCTTACGGGTGGGATCCGATAGAACCGAATTTCTTTCTTTGTGGGTAGTTTGTTATCTTTAAACATTTTGCTTCCTGGTGGGATCCGATAGAACCGAATTTCTTTCTTTGTGGGTAGTTTGTTATCTTTAAACATTTTGCTTACGGGTGGGATCCGATAGAACCGAATTTCTTTCTTTGTGGGTAGTTTGTTATCTTTAAACATTTTGCTTACGGGTGGGATCCGATAGAACCGAATTTCTTTCTTTGTGGGTAGTTTGTTATCTTTAAACATTTTGCTTACGGGTGGGATCCGATAGAACCGAATTTCTTTCTTTGTGGGTAGTTTGTTATCTTTAAACATTTTGCTTACGGGTGGGATCCGATAGAGTCGATTTTTTTTTGGGTAGTTTGTTATCTTTAAACATTTTGCTTCCTGGTGGGATCCGATAGAACCGAATTTCTTTCTTTGTGGGTAGTTTGTTATCTTTAAACATTTTGCTTACGGGTGGGATCCGATAGAGTCGATTTTTTTTTGGGTAGTTTGTTATCTTTAAACATTTTGCTTCCTGGTGGGATCCGATAGAACCGAATTTCTTTCTTTGTGGGTAGTTTGTTATCTTTAAACATTTTGCTTACGGGTGGGATCCGATAGAACCGAATTTCTTTCTTTGTGGGTAGTTTGTTATCTTTAAACATTTTGCTTACGGGTGGGATCCGATAGAACCGAATTTCTTTCTTTGTGGGTAGTTTGTTATCTTTAAACATTTTGCTTACGGGTGGGATCCGATAGAACCGAATTTCTTTCTTTGTGGGTAGTTTGTTATCTTTAAACATTTTGCTTACGGGTGGGATCCGATAGAACCGAATTTCTTTCTTTGTGGGTAGTTTGTTATCTTTAAACATTTTGCTTACGGGTGGGATCCGATAGAGTCGATTTTTTTTTGGGTAGTTTGTTATCTTTAAACATTTTGCTTCCTGGTGGGATCCGATAGAACCGAATTTCTTTCTTTGTGGGTAGTTTGTTATCTTTAAACATTTTGCTTACGGGTGGGATCCGATAGAGTCGAATTTTTTTTTTTGGGTAGTTTGTTATCTTTAAACATTTTGCTTCCTGGTGGGATCCGATAGAACCGAATTTTTTTCTTTGTGGGTAGTTTGTTATCTTTAAACATTTTGCTTACGGGTGGGATCCGATAGAGTCGAATTTTTTTTGGGGGGTAGTTTGTTATCTTTAAACATTTTGCTTCCTGGTGGGATCCGATAGAACCGAATTTCTTTCTTTGTGGGTAGTTTGTTATCTTTAAACATTTTGCTTACGGGTGGGATCCGATAGAACCGAATTTCTTTCTTTGTGGGTAGTTTGTTATCTTTAAACATTTTGCTTACGGGTGGGATCCGATAGAGTCGATTTTTTTTGGGGTAGTTTGTTATCTTTAAACATTTTGCTTCCTGGTGGGATCCGATAGAACCGAATTTCTTTCTTTGTGGGTAGTTTGTTATCTTTAAACATTTTGCTTACGGGTGGGATCCGATAAAACCGAATTTCTTTCTTTGTGGGTAGTTTGTTATCTTTAAACATTTTGCTTCCTGGTGGGATCCGATAGAACCGAATTTCTTTCTTTGTGGGTAGTTTGTTATCTTTAAACATTTTGCTTACGGGTGGGATCCGATAGAACCGAATTTCTTTCTTTGTGGGTAGTTTGTTATCTTTAAACATTTTGCTTACGGGTGGGATCCGATAGAGTCGATTTTTTTTTGGGTAGTTTGTTATCTTTAAACATTTTGCTTCCTGGTGGGATCCGATAGAACCGAATTTCTTTCTTTGTGGGTAGTTTGTTATCTTTAAACATTTTGCTTACGGGTGGGATCCGATAGAACCGAATTTCTTTCTTTGTGGGTAGTTTGTTATCTTTAAACATTTTGCTTACGGGTGGGATCCGATAGAACCGAATTTCTTTCTTTGTGGGTAGTTTGTTATCTTTAAACATTTTGCTTACGGGTGGGATCCGATAGAACCGAATTTCTTTCTTTGTGGGTAGTTTGTTATCTTTAAACATTTTGCTTACGGGTGGGATCCGATAGAGTCGATTTTTTTTTGGGTAGTTTGTTATCTTTAAACATTTTGCTTCCTGGTGGGATCCGATAGAACCGAATTTCTTTCTTTGTGGGTAGTTTGTTATCTTTAAACATTTTGCTTACGGGTGGGATCCGATAGAACCGAATTTCTTTCTTTGTGGGTAGTTTGTTATCTTTAAACATTTTGCTTACGGGTGGGATCCGATAGAACCGAATTTCTTTCTTTGTGGGTAGTTTGTTATCTTTAAACATTTTGCTTACGGGTGGGATCCGATAGAACCGAATTTCTTTCTTTGTGGGTAGTTTGTTATCTTTAAACATTTTGCTTACGGGTGGGATCCGATAGAGTCGATTTTTTTTGGGTAGTTTGTTATCTTTAAACATTTTGCTTCCTGGTGGGATCCGATAGAACCGAATTTCTTTCTTTGTGGGTAGTTTGTTATCTTTAAACATTTTGCTTACGGGTGGGATCCGATAGAGTCGAATTTTTTTTTTTTGGTTAGTTTGTTATCTTTAAACATTTTGCTTCCTGGTGGGATCCGATAGAACCGAATTTCTTTCTTTGTGGGTAGTTTGTTATCTTTAAACATTTTGCTTACGGGTGGGATCCGATAGAGTCGAATTTTTTTTTGGGGGTAGTTTGTTATCTTTAAACATTTTGCTTCCTGGTGGGATCCGATAGAACCGAATTTCTTTCTTTGTGGGTAGTTTGTTATCTTTAAACATTTTGCTTACGGGTGGTATTCGATAGAGTCGAATTTCTTTCTGTGTGGGTAGTTTGTTATCTTTAAATATTTTGCTTACGGGTGAGATCCTACAGAGCCGAATTTCTTTCTTTGTGGGTAGTTTGTTATCTTTAAACATTTTTCTTACGGGGGGGATCCGATAGAGTCGAATTTTTTTTTTGGGGGGTAGTTTGTTATCTTTAAACATTTTGCTTCCTGGTGGGATCCGATAGAACCGAATTTCTTTCTTTGTGGGTAGTTTGTTATCTTTAAACATTTTGCTTACGGGTGGTATTCAATAGAGTCGAATTTCTTTCTGTGTGGGTAGTTTGTTATCTTTAAATATTTTGCTTACGGGTGAGATCCTATAGAGCCGAATTTCTTTCTTTGTGGGTAGTTTGTTATCTTTAAACATTTTGCTTACGGGTGGGATCCGATAGAGTCGAATTTCTTTCTTTGTGGGTAGTTTGTTATCTTTAAACATTTTCAAAATAGTTTATAATGCTAAAATATCGAAATTATAATCATATTATTAAAATAAATAGTTCAAAATATTAAATTATCGAAATGAGAATCACCTTTTCAGAATACCAGTTTAAAAAAATCTGATGTGGGCAACACATAACTTTCCTTATATAATGTAATGAATTTACTACTTTTACAGTAAAAAAAAAGGTTTTTCTTATAGTAGATACTAATATTCTTTCCAAGATATTGAATTTTCGACAATTAGTCGTCATTTTCATTGATTTAGCGTCATTTTTATCCATTTGGCGATATTTTCGTTAATTTGGCAACATTTCAAAAAGTCGCCAAGTTGGCGACATTCCGCCAATTTCGTCGCCAAAATCTCGCCAAGCATTATGGACGAAGAAATAAGTTATTCTTACAGCAGATAAATGATTATTGGCGTTCAAATACAAAAGTATTACTCAAAGTATCTTTTTTCATGAATGGAACGAGCTAGATCCACGAGAATGATGTCACCCAATTTATCGCATGATATTACATATGAAAAGTGAACATGTTTCTGAATAGGATTTTTTTTTTCTATTTTATAGGACTTTTTGATAATTTTTTTTAAAAATGTGCAATATCTCGAGAACGGTTCATGTGAGCGTTCTAAAATTTACATCAATCGTTTTCTAATGAAAAATTACATAAGAAATGTCTATTTGCGTAACTTTATTAGTGGTTTTGATTTTTTGACGATTTTTTCAAAATTTCATTCGAAAATTTAGGGGGGTTCTTAACATTCGATTGCATATAAAAGCAATAAGCTTCCAGTGTTTACGGGTTGTGATTTTTGTACCAAATTTTGTTCGAATTGGTCCATTCGTTCGTCAGTTATCGTCTCCACAGACTCACTGACACACACACACACATACTTTCACACACACACACACACACACACATACACACACACACAGACATCACTTCAAAAATGTTTGATTCGTGATCAGGGATGCTTGAAACGTGCTCTCCCGTCGAAAACTCGAATTCGACTTTTCGACCCCGTCACAATACTTTCCTTATACATTATGTATATAAGGAAAGTAATATTGAAATATCGGAATTACAACATCTATATTTTGAAAACTAAGAACTCGATCAGAAATTTAATTATGTGTGCTTGTAAGAGCTTTAAAAGAGCTACAAATTACTTCTTATAGTATGTACATAGTATTTTTAATTTTCGCGTATAAGTATTAAAATCATGAAAAACAGAATTTTTTCAATCTTCTTGAACTTGACAATGCCTCGAAAGCGAAATGTTTTGTGAAATCAATTTATTAATCTAGTAATTACTGAATTTTTTACTGAATATTTTCATCACTTACTCTTCATATCTATCTTTTGTAATTTACAAGATATTTTGTGTAAAATTATGCAGAGTGAAACAAAACCTAGCTTGAAATTAGTTTATTAAAAAAAATCAAAACTAATTTTGTATATTTAGGTACAGATATAGTATAATTCCTTCTTCATTCTTGGCAATTTTAGTTGAGATTCTGGCAATCCCTGCTATGATTTGGAGAACATTTCATTCTGGCAACCATTTCCGTGTCTTTTTCGCTCTTTTGTCGCCAAGGTAAAAATCGCAACATTCCATTCTGACAACGTTTTCCGCGTCTTTTGTTGACCTTTTGTCATCTTTCGTTACCTTTTAGCCAACGTAAAAATAAAACAAAATTCTGATTTCCATGTTGTGCTCTATGAGCCACAGAACACCTGTTGCACAAACAACTATTTCTGCGTGCAACCTCCGACAGCCAGCGGGGCCGGATTCTGTAATGTTTTTTATCGGGCGTAGGTTCATGTTTGAATTATTGCAGATCAATTGTTGCACAAACTGAGACAAAAGGGCGATTTTTACCATGGCAATAAAAGGGCGACAAAGGATCGACAAGAAACGCGGAAAACGTTCATCAGAATGGAATGTTCCGATTTTTACCTTGGCGACAAAAGAACGACAAAAGACGCGGAAAGGGTTGCCACAATGGAATGTTCTCCAAATCATAGTAGGGATTGACCGAATCTCACCTAAAATCACCAAAAATGGAAAAGGGATTATACTACACCTGTTCCTATATTTATAAATGGTGCCATATTTTCGACAAAATGAATAAAAATTGTTTGCATTTTTATATATTAGGTTCTGAGATAGAAACGTCCAAAGTGTTTGCATTTTTTGCAACGTTCCGATTGCAGCAGAGATTCTCCAACCTTAGATGTTATTTACATAAAAAAAATCAGTTAAGTTGCACTAATATACCCTAGAAAAATCGGAAATATCGTCTATTTTTGATTTTAATACGTCAGGCAATAATTACAGACTTCTGCCTTTTATATCTGTCAAAGAATATGACGTTTCCCAGAGTATTTTTATTTTATTTTACAGCCATTATTTTTTTTTCTCTAGCCATATTTCTTATGAGATTATCATTAAAATGTTTTAGAAGAAATACTCATGCTTTAAAATCACCAACAATTCAACAATTACGAGGTTATTAAAGCGTTGAGAGAATAAATCTGTTACAAACAAAGCGGGAACAGGCAGGCATTTTACCTTAACTCGGGATAAACTGGCTAAAACAGAGGATACAAAAATATTAGAGATACATCACATCAACTCAAATACAGACAAACAACGTATATGCTTGAAGTTTAAAAGCAAAAGAAGAGGGTAATTAAATGGGATGAAGGGAAAATTAAAATAGAAATAAATAATTTGAGAGAAATATTAAGAAAATTGGCCTCATCGATAAAAAAGAACTAACAAATTTTTTATCTTTACTGCCACCGGAAGAAAAAGGGTGGTTAAAAATCACCAAATCTCTTTCGACTAATGAACAAAAAATTAAAAAAAATTATTAGAATTTGGTACAGCATACTTGTATTACATCCAGACCCTGACAGGCTGGAAAGTAAAAAAAGACTAAATTTTTATTTTTTGATATTGAAAACATAATGAACGGAAAAAATTAGACATTCACTTTAGAGATAAATCATACAACCTCAGTAGGGGATAAATAACACGGACGCTTCAGGTTGATTAAGATTAGAGATCGACTAACTGAAACCAGAATTCATTTTTTAACACTTTGCAACATAGTTGAAAAGTGTTTATGACTTTGTTCATTCTGTCGGTCTGTTTGTCCTTTCGCACAATAACTGCCGTAAAAATGACTTTATCAAGATGAAATTTTAGTATGCTGTTGAGACGGGGTCTGTGAGACATATGGGAATATAAATGAATAATATCACCCAATTAGTTTCGGATTAAACCGTGATTCAAAAAGTGAAATACATTAAATCCTATGGGACCTGATTTTTCAAAAAAAATTTAAGTGAAGTTAAAATTCACAAATTGCTTCGAAAATTAAAAAAAATATTCAAATTATCCCATAAGTTCAAATTATTCCGGTAGTTTTTTTCAATAAAAATTAAAATAATAATTACACCTATATTATATGAAGAGACCACATGACCCACTTCAAAATAAAATATGACATCCATCATTCTTTCCCAGTGTCAAAATCGTGATTTTTAAAGTTCTTTTAAATTTATATCAAGTGTTGCATCCTTCCTAAATCAACTTTCTTTTTGCGTATTGTCTGTGCATCTATATTCTGCGCCAACGCAAATACAATATTTTTTAGTTTAAATGATCATCAAACTTTGATTATTTCTACAACAAAGCCTAATTTTAATGGATACAGAATGTAAAAAATGATTGTACAATGAGTTGCATGAGATTGCTGAATCTTTTTCACGCAAAATTACTTACCACTGGAGTCTGGAATAAAAGTGATATGAATGAAATATTCATTGCTTTTACATGGAGAGCCAGACGATTTATATTTCAATGACGTCATTTGAATAAAATTTATTTTTTTCGATGAAGTTTTAAGTTTTTAAATATAATAAATTACTATAGTACTGTGATAATTTAAAATATATCAGCGCTGAATGTATCGCATTTTAGAGTTGTTTAAATAAATTGCATTTCAGTTGTAAAGTGTTTCATAATCAATGCTTTATGCATTATTGACCTTTCTTATTTATTTATTATTATTCCTTTGCACCGTCACATATCATCCAAACTTTTGAAATTTTCGATATTTTTCCTTGGTCTTGAAGGTGAGGCGGATTGAATAATATCCCAAACACAGACTCTAGTTAGGGTGACAGTGTTCCTTAACTCTGATATATCACCCCCTCACTCACTTAGTTCAATGCATATTATATAGATTGGAATAGAATCGCTTTTTTAATATAATAAAAGATAAACTTTTATTTTGAAAATATTTTGTAAAATAGGGACACTATATATATATATATATATATATATATATATATATATATATATATATATATATCCGAGGTATAGATTCCACTAAATATAAATACAATAATTAAAAGAAAATCCAATGTATATATATATATATATATAAATATATATATATATATATATATATATATATATATATATATATATATATATATATATATATATATATATATATATATATATATATATATATATATTTATATATTTATATATATATATATATATATATATATATATTATTAATATTATTTGAAGTATTTTAAATATTCAAATGATAATTTTTAAAATTTTGTATAATTATTAAAAACAACTTAGATATAGAACTTTTAAATTTATTGACTGCTAATGCAAACCATTGCGTAAAATTTTGTGAGGCCGATATTGGGGCAATAAAACAAGTTTGTCAACACTAGAACTCTCGATACTTCCTTAAAGATAGCAGGCATATTAAAATTAGGTGGCTACAATTGTTTTGAAGGATTTTTATACCTCATTTCTTCGGGCCAAAACACAGTGCCTTCGCATAACAACCGCTAAGGAAGAGCTGACTAATTTGCTAGTAGTCATCTCCATTTCCCGTACCTGTACATGTCGTTTTTCAGCATTGTAATCCTACGCGTAAGAAAACAAGCTACCATTTGCAGTACATTTTCACGCGCATGTTTCATGTATTTAAAGAATAGTTTTATGGCATCTAATCATGTCCTTATGTGTACTTCCAACAGGTGTTATTTATTTTTTTAAATAGAATACGTTCATGTTTGTGTTCTTGCAAATTTTTACAGCACTTTTGAGACTCAAGGCAGTCATATTCTATTAATCACAATAATATGAAATTTAGTATATGTTTTTGTTTTCTGCGGTGCATTTTAATTCTTTCTATTTAAAATCTCATCGGCATAGAAATGTACTCGTTTTGGGAAGAACTTGAGAACCGAAGCAGCTAGAAAGTCAAAATTTAGAATATCGTTGTCTTTTGTATATTTTTATTCTTTGGATTTTGAACTTTACCGGGCTAAACCTCCCTGGATGCACCATGAGAATGTACTGAGTTTTGGGAAATAATTCGAGAACCGAAGAAGTTAGAAATTCCAAATTTCATATGTCGTTGTCTTTCGTTGTATATTTAAATTTAATTTTATTTTGCACCTTACCGGCCCAGCCCACCCTGAGCCCGCCATGCAAATGTGCTCATTTTTTTGCGAATAACTTATAAACGGAGTAGATAGAAAGTTCACATTTGATGTGTCGTTGTTTTTCATACATTTAAGTTGCATTCAATTTAATACATACGATTTTCATACATTTAAGTTGCATTCAATTTAATGCATACACTTTTCATACATTTAAGTTGCATACAAATAATGCAAGTGGGCATTTAAAAAAAATATTTTTCTTTTTTTTGCTTTTGCTTGTTATATGTGAATTAGAAGTTGGAAAAAGAAATAAAAATTTTACATGTAAAAATGTACATGTAATAGATAAAACATAATAATAAAATATGAAATATAACACTATACATAATAAAAGTTTTCCGTAAAATAACGTTGTATGACTATAAATATAAAAATGTCATGTGATCAGTGTATGAATTTCCCTACGTAGTGAGATGGATTTCCTTTCATTGAATTTAGAAAATACTATTTATTTTTTCATCCTCAATATCACAGTAGTATTATCAGTGAATGAATATCACGGATATTAACTTGTACTTATGCTAAAGTGAATGCATACATTACATACGCACACACACACACACATACATCAGCCTAAAATAGTGAAGACAGAAAACGTGTAAATCCGTCGAAAACTGTTCCGATTTTCGATCTTATTCCAATACTTTTTCTATACATTACCATATATTGAAGGGAAAGTGAAAACTAACCAATCGAATTCTATAAAATTTTAGAATTTTAAAAATGCGTAGATTAAGATTCTCATTATTTAAGTTCATGTAAAATAGACCTTAAGAATGCATAAGAATTCCTTTGAATATCGCGGAAGCAGATTAAAAATGCATTCAAATTTATTACCGATGAGCAGTGGGGGAAGTTAAGATAATTTAGTTGGTGTAGGGGGAAATGTGAAAGATAATTTAGTCTCTATTACAAACCTCCACATCTTAAAGACATAAGAATGGAATGAAAGCTGAGTAATGGAAAAGCTACATAAAATCTCATAATGGAAGAATAGCCGTTCAATGTAAACTCAGAAGAAGAAAAATAACAGGATTCTAAGAATTGGAATTAGGGGACTCAAAGATGTAAATCTGAGACTTCAACTCTCGCAAAAAAATTCTAACATAAACGTTATGTATTTTATACATATTTTAACATTAAATGAGAATGGGAAATGTATCACTTTAAAATAGAAGGGGACTGAAATTTGATTTCGATTTCCCTATATGGAATAATATATGTAGAAGGAAATAATTGTGATTGGGTCGAATATCTGATTTACAGAATTCGATACATCTACATGTTTCGAGCACCCTTGAACACGAATCACCAATTTTACGGATAATATCTATTTCTGTCGAAGGGTTTATTTTAATGGAATATTAGGCAATTCCATTAGCATTTGGATGGTCGAAAAATCGTGCACATCCACTTTTAAAATCTTATATCTTATCCAGAAATTGAAATAATAGAATTATTTTTAGTTAAATCTCACTAACCCTAATATATATATATATTTATATATATATATATATATATATATATATATATATATATATCCATATATATATATATATATCCATATATATATATATATAATATATATATATATATGGTTAAGGACATCTAACTAAAGACAATTCTCTCTCTCTCTCTCTCTCTCTCCATACATGGTACTTAGGTACTTATACCAAAATTCCATACAATGTAATATACAATGTAATTGTATATTTATGGAAAGACATTCAGAACAGTCACTATTGGATTTAATTCATATACTAATGCAGCTGATAAAAAACTGGTACATATTCTAAATCAATATGTATATTTTACTGAACAGAGAACTCATATTATAAAAACTAGCTTAGACTTTGTGGAAAACTTCAAGATATTTCTGAAACTAAAACTTTCGATTTTAAAGACCTATTTAATAACATAGACATACATGATTTATATAAAATAATAATAAATTTATATGAAACATATGCTAAATCAAGAAACAACACTATTCTCTAAAATTTAAAACTTTATTAAAATTCATTCTATACAACCAGTATTTATCTCAGGGTGCTTACACTCACAAATTAAAACACGAAATTTCACAGGGAGGAATCTTATCCACCATTTTGTCCAATTTATATCTACACTATTATGAAATTAAGCACAATGCACAACTTCCGTAGTCATATCATTTATCGTTTCATTGATGACCTCATTACTATAAAGATTTATAAAGATGCATCCACATTAACATTTCAATTTTATCCTCCCAATCTACAGCTTTACTCTTCACAATGTTTACTCTTCACCATGGATCAGCTACCTTGACGTTAGTTAACTACTACAATCTGAAAATATTCTTAAATTTAAGATTTATGACAGAACCGCTTCATACACTTTCAAAGTCAACAAACTTCAACATTTTTCATGAAACCTTTGAAATTCGGTGTTTAAAAATATTATCTATAATCAGTTAATACGAATCAAAAAGTTAAGTTCTGCAAGTTTTTATGAAGAACATTTTCAAAAAGTAATAACCACTACCTTAAAAAATAAATATCCTCCACATCTTATTTACTCCTTTATAAAATCCAATTTCAAAACCGAACTCAAATTACGGAAACTTATTGATACGTCAGTCTCATTAGCTTTTGAATAAATGAAAGCACTATTCATCAAGGAGTTTCCACTACATGTATACACTCATCATCTACCAGTATACATTTTGATTTGGGTTTAAATAAATGAAAATAAATAAAATCCAATTCACATACTTTAATACTGTGTTTAAATATTATTTGAAGCATTACCACCCTTCATACATTAATCCATACATTGAATCATTTTATTGATTCAGCTTATTTCTTTTCTCCATGTTGAATTCTTTGACTATGACTTTAACTGTCACAGTTTCTTTAGTAATTTCAATGACTCTATGGAGAGCAGTTCTGTGAATAAACACTAAAGATTTTATGAGAAAATGGTAATATGTATTATTACGTACTTTTCTACATGAAATAATCTGGGTTTTATCACTATTAATTGCTTTGATCAGGCATATGTATTTTCTTGTTTTTGTTATTATTGATACAATCTCTCTACTTATCTACGTCGGGCCATATGCTTAATTTTTCTGTAATAAATATTTCAATTACGCAGATAGAAATGTAGATTTTCGATATCTCTGAACCAGGAGTGGTCCTTGAGAACGTCTCTGGTTTCGAAAATACTTATTTCATTTTATTTTATATTCGTTCTAAAGTGTGATTTTATCACAATTTTATTTGGGTGCCGATAAAAGGCTTAACTTCATGTGTTGAATTTTCTGCTTGATGTTAATCTACTCTTTACCATTTATTCTTCATTCACCATGTATGTTAATACAGGGAACATGGGGTTTAGTACCTGTATTACATATCAGAAATTTCGTTGGATTTTAATATCATTTCATTTGGGTGCAGTTACAGGCTTAACTGCTATCGTGCCTATATCTGCTAGGCATTTTAATGATAATTTATCTTGCACTTATCTTATATGTAGAACACAGGGAACGAGGGGTTTAGTACCTGTTTTATGTATTTGGCTTTCTCATATGTATTGGCTTTTTCTTATGCAATTCATTGGCTAACACTCATTTACATGTGCTCATAGAATTCCGTATCAAAGCATGAGTTTCAAACTCTGGATACTAATGTGACTATACTTTGATTCTACGTATCTCTTTCTGATAATTTTATTTCATGACACTGTTGCTTTAATATTTATTTCCGTTACAGCATTGAACTTATTTAGAACTTAATTCCTAAAAGGTATTTATTTTATTAAATCGTACTAAGGTGATTAGACTTTGATTCTGAGTATCTCTTTCAGATAATTTTATTTCATGACATTGTTGCTTTATTTATTTCAGTTATAGCATTAAACTTATTTAGAACTTAATTTCTAAAACGAATTTATTTCATTAAATCGTACTAAGGTGATTAGACTTTGATTCTGAGTATCTCTTTCAGATAATTTTATTTCATGACACTGTTGCTTTATTTATTTCAGTTATAGCATTGAACTTATTTAGAACTTAATTCCTAAAAGGTATTTATTTCATTAAATCGTACTAAGGTGATTAGACTTTGATTCTGAGTATCTCTTTCAGATAATTTTATTTCATGACACTATTGCTTTATTTATTTCAGTTATAGCATTAAACTTATTTAGAACTTAATTTCTAAAACGTATTTATTTCATTAAATCGTACTAAGGTGATTAGACTTTGATTCTGAGTATCTCTTTCAGATAATTTTATTTCATGACATTGTTGCTTTATTTATTTCAGTTATAGCATTAAACTTATTTAGAACTTAATTTCTAAAACGAATTTATTTCATTAAATCGTACTAAGGTGATTAGACTTTGATTCTGAGTATCTCTTTCAGATAATTTTATTTCATGACATTGTTGCTTTATTTATTTCAGTTATAGCATTAAACTTATTTAGAACTTAATTCCTAAAACGAATTTATTTCATTAAATCGTACTAAGGTGATTAGACTTTGATTCTGAGTATCTCTTTCAGATAATTTTATTTCATGACACTGTTGCTTTATTTATTTCAGTTATAGCATTGAACTTATTTAGAACTTAATTCCTAAAACGTATTTATTTCATTAAATCGTACTAAGGTGATTAGACTTTGATTCTGAGTATCTCTTTCAGATAATTTTATTTCATGACACTGTTGCTTTATTTATTTCAGTTATAGCATTGAACTTATTTAGAACTTAATTCCTAAAAGGTATTTATTTCATTAAATCGTACTAAGGTGATTAGACTTTGATTCTGAGTATCTCTTTCAGATAATTTTATTTCATGACACTGTTGCTTTATTTATTTCAGTTATAGCATTAAACTTATTTAAAACTTAATTCCTAAAACGTATTTATTTCATTAAATCGTACTAAGGTGATTAGACTTTGATTCTGAGTATCTCTTTCAGATAATTTTATTTCATGACTCTGTTGCTTTATTTCAGTTATAGCATTAAACTTATTTAGAACGTAATTCTTAAAACGTATTTATTTCATTAAATCGTACTAAGGTGATTAGACTTTGATTCTGAGTATCTCTTTCAGATAATTTTATTTCATGACACTGTTGCTTTATTTATTTCAGTTATAGCATTAAACTTATTTAGAACTTAATTCCTAAAACGTATTTATTTCATTAAATCGTACTAAGGTGATTAGACTTTGATTCTGAGTATCTCTTTCAGATAATTTTATTTCATGACACTGTTGCTTTATTTATTTCAGTTATAGCATTGAACTTATTTAGAACTTAATTCCTAAAACGTATTTATTTCATTAAATCGTACTAAGGTGATTAGACTTTGATTCTGAGTATCTCTTTCAGATAATTTTATTTCATGACACTGTTGCTTTATTTATTTCAGTTATAGCATTAAACTTATTTAGAACTTAATTCCTAAAACGTATTTATTTCGTTAAATCGTACTAAGGTGATTAGACCTTGATTCTGAGTATCTCTTTCAGATAATTCTATTTCATGACACTGTTGCTTTATTTCAGTTATAGCATTAAACTTATTTAGAACTTAATTCCTAAAACGTATTTATTTCATTAAATCGTACTAAGGTGATTAGACTTTGATTCTGAGTATCTCTTTCAGATAATTTTATTTCATGACACTGTTGCTTTATTTATTTCAGTTATAGCATTAAACTTATTTAGAACTTAATTCCTAAAACGTATTTATTTCATTAAATCGTACTAAGGTGATTAGACTTTGATTCTGAGTATCTCTTTCAGATAATTTTATTTCATGACTCTGTTGCTTTATTTCAGTTATAGCATTAAACTTATTTAGAACGTAATTCTTAAAACGTATTTATTTCATTAAATCGTACTAAGGTGATTAGACTTTGATTCTGAGTATCTCTTTCAGATAATTTTATTTCATGACACTGTTGCTTTATTTATTTCAGTTATAGCATTAAACTTATTTAGAACTTAATTCCTAAAACGTATTTATTTCATTAAATCGTACTAAGGTGATTGGACTTTGATTCTACGTATACCTTTCAGATAATTTTATTTCATAACACTGTTGCCTTAATATTTATTTCCGTTTTATAGCATTGAATTTATTTAAAACTTAATTCTTAAAATGTATTTATTTCATTAACGCGTACTTTAGCCGTTGTAAGAAAATTCGCCAAATGATGCTAAAACATAAAGTAACTCAAAATCTCATTCGAATTCCAAAAAAAGAAAATATCGCCGAAGTGTACCTTTTCGGGCCCTGAAGTGCCTATGCACCAAAGTTCATGGCCGTACAACGCTTAGATTTCCCGCTACAGGCCGCACACATACACCCACACATACGCAATGAGAGACACGCACACATACAAAGAGAGAGAAACACACACACACATACAAAGAGGGAGAAACACACACACATACACACAGAGAGAAATAAACACACACACGGAAAGAGAAACACACACACACACATACACAGAGATAGAAACATATACACAATGAGAGAAAAACACACATGCAAAGAGAGAGAAACACTCACACATACACAAACACACATATAGAAATACACACACATACACAGACATTTTCTTTTATTATGAGATAAATAATGTTATTTTTATGTGCAAAGAAAATCTCAATACTTATTAAATTTTAATATATCATGTAACCTTGAAGTTTTTAATATTATCTCTCTTAAGAATGATTATAATTTATGAATAGATGTGTTATCTTAAAGAGAAACAAATCAATTCATAGATATATTATACTGTGCTCGGTAATTTAAAACCCGGACACCCCCATAAAATACAAATTTAAACCACACATTTTGCGAAAGAGCCACACAGATGCCGGAAAGAAGTGAAATATCTGACCCTATTAACAAGATACTATGAGACCATTTCTAAATTACACTTTTTTTTCTTAATAATTCTGAAAGTCATAAAATCTTTATCGAAAATGTAGTTCACCTTTATTACCTTTAAAAATTGAATTTTAATTAAAGTCATGCCAAGGTAAAAAGAAAAATCAATAGAAAAGTTTTGGATGCTTTTCTGGCTTAATTCCATCCTTCAGGTTCGCGTTACCATTCAAGCATTATAAGAGGGTTATGAGAATATGGCATCGTTATTTGATTCGTTACATGCATAGTATAATATATAGGGAACATTTTGCGAAGGGATTTTGTATAGGGGAAATTTTATGATTTCTTTTGCAGTCGTAGGTCCGACATATTTGCTATATGATCTGCTGCCCTTTTTTCCCACAGTCGTTGTTCCAGCATATTTCCTGTCGTGTCACCAATGCGGTTCTTATATAGTCAAGAATTTGGCATATTTACTGTTTTGTCTGTAAAACGTTTATTTGCAAGTCTTATGTCAGGCTTGTATGCTGACTTCTTTGCATTACGTTTTTTTCTCAGACGTATGCCTGGCATATTCTCTGTCTTGTCGGCAGCACGTTTATTTAAAAGTCGTAATTCTGGCATATTGGGTCTTGCATATAACACATCTTCTCTGTAACCGTGCTTTGGATATATGCTCCTCCCCCTCCCCCATCCTGTTAACAGCACACTTTTCTTATACTTTCGCAAACATTAATTTACTTTGAATGTCTTCTCTAAATTGTTTATCTTTCTCATTTTTCTTCGCGATGACTGCTTTCTTTTAACAATGGACATAGTGAAAAACAATAATTAGAAAATGAAACAAAAAAGGATACTTTTGAAAATAGAATATGTTGTATTTGATAATTTCAATTAAATGGCATATAAGCATGCTAAAATTGCAACAATACGAATCAATAATAAGACATATGATTAAGTTAATTACACTGTAATCGTAATTTCTCAAGACAACAATAGAGAATTAAATTGTAATGTTCATGACAACAATAGTTCCGAAACGCTCTGTTTGCTTGTAAGAATAAACAATAAGCAATATATTTGTCAATATTTTACATTGTCCCAAATTAACTAACGTTGTAGTCATGTTTAGAATTAAATAACTATACTTTCAAAGTTTTTAATGCTTCAATAACTCTGTCCTCGGTAATTTTGCAATGTTTCTTCCAGAAACCAATCAGAGGGAAGCTGATAATCGGCTCGACCCATTAAATCTTCGGGCCGTAGAGAAGAAAAATTTTCACTACAGAAGTGCATAAAAAATTGAATAACCCATCAAATAAATCGAAATTTTGAAAAAATGCCCAGTCCTGCAAAAATTCAACTCTGTAGTTACATGCCAACACAAATTCGAGGTCTTGCTATTGCTAGTCTGTCCAAGAAGCGAACTCGCAACTCAAATGATCTGACTTTAATATTAAATATTTCCTAAACTAAATTTTAAATCGAAAAACGGTTTACATCAATGTGTTTCCTTATTAATTCTCTACAAATATACCAATTTTCATATTTTTGTATGCTATAGATTTTGCGATACGTGACAAAGAAACTCAAGGAACGTGAAATTTGTCAAGCAGCGGTGGCGACGAAGCCAGCAACTTTTTTTAAATATAGAGAGAGATATACTATTAAAATATATATATATACAAAATGTTTTCCGTGTAAATAAACGAAGAGAGATGTAGACAGATTTTCACTCCGACTGGAGCCTGATACTCGAAGAGCAGACGTATTGTTTAGAAGATATATAGATCTAAATAGTTATTATCAAAGGGAAATGAGGGTCTAGCCCGGGGGTCGGCAACTGGCGGACCTCGGTCCAGGTCCGGACCGCGGAAGGTCAAAAACTGGACCGCCAAACATGTTTTAACAGTATAAAATAAATTAATCAAATTATTTAAAAAATATTTTTCTATATTATAGAAAAATCTTTTAGAATCAAACTTATAGAATCTATAAGTTTGAGCGCCACCCTTATTATTTTTATTTAATGAAATAATTTTTATTTAATCAGAGAAGGCGTAACTCGAACGAAAGCTTAACTCCACTTTATGAAACTTATCTTTCGGGCGAGTCTACTCGGCGGCGGCGATCTTGGGCGTGGAAGAGCCTCGGTCCTTTGTTGTGCACCAGCATACACTTTGACGCGGAAGCGGTCGTCGAATCACTTCGTCAGTAGTTGTTGCGATCTCGTACGAAGCGTTTTGTTATTATCGAGGCTTATAACGTTTCTTTTTCGTCGATATGGATCCTGAAAAGCGTAAAGTTGATAGCGAAAATAGGAAGTTTTTGACTGAGTGGACTGAACAATATTGTTTTACGCTGCCTCATAGACCTGAAGCTGTTCCAGTTCGCCTCATATGTAACAGAACTGTCGCTCTTGTTAAAAGTGGCAATTTATAGCGACACTACGAAACAACCACATTAGCAGTTCCATAAAAATTTTCCTCTGGGTAGTGAAGTTCGTCAAGAAAAACTCCAGTCATATCTGGCTTCTTACAAAAAAAGCACGGTCTTACTAGTCCGATCTATGAGCTAACGAGAAAAATCTGTAGAAGCAGCATTGCGTGTGTGTCGGACGCTTAATAAACACCAGAAGCCATTTTCAGAATCTGAGATAGTAAAAAAATGTATGTTGGAAGTGGCCGCGGCACTTTTTGAAGAGAAAAAAGGATGTTGCCGCAATTCAAGGTATTCCATTGTCGGCAAGAAGCAATACAAGAAAAACCGAAATTTTAGCTGCTGACAATAAAAGTAGTTTGCTCGAACTTCTGCAGAAGGCGCCTTGCTACGCCATAACACTTGTTGAATCATGCGACATTGTTGATGAGGAACAAATGTCCATTTTCGTGCGATTTTTGGATAAAATAAATCATTTAGGGAAGAATTGCTAGCAATATTGCCGTTTAAAGGTAAGACTCGCGGAGAAGATTTATTCAAGACTTTTGATGACTTCATGACAAAATCAAACATTAGTTATGATAAAATGGTGTCTCTTTCAACTGACGGGGCCCCAGCGATGATCGGCAAGGAAAAGGGTAATGAGAATCAAGAATAAGAATGTTGGGCTACTATCTTATCAGTGCATAATTCACCAGGCAGCCCTTTGTGGAAAATTTAGTGTCACTCTGAAAGAAGTAATGGACAGGTTGATTAATTTTAAGAGGTCTCATTCTGCTCTTCAGCACAGACAGTTCAAAGAGATTCTATCTGAGTGTGATTCGGCGCATTCTGACTTACTGCAATACAATGTTCGTTGGCTAAGTAAAGGTCAAGTGATTGAAAGTTTTTTTGGAAATAAAAGAAGAAGTAACCTCCTTCTTAGAAAACTTGGATACACAAAAGCAAGAAACCATTTGGAGTTCCTAGAATACGGACGCAATATGCTAACTGTGGCTTTCCTGAAAGACATCCTTAAACATTTAAATGCGCTCAATACCGAGCTACAAGGAAATGCGAAATTAATATGTGATCTGATGCAAAGTGTGTCTTCTTTCCGTCGCAAGCTGGATATCTTTGAAAAAGACATTGCAAGTAAAGAATTTATTCACTTTCCAACAATTTTTGAATATAAAAATTATTCTGAATTAGACATTGCAGTATTTTCAAATTTTATATCAGAACTTAAGAAGGAATTTGCAACAAGATTCCAAGACTTTTCAGAGATAGAGAAGTTGTCGCGATTCTTAAAATCGCCTTTTGAAGTTTCTCCAGCGGCAGAATGGACAGATGTGGCTGCGAAGTTGTTCCGCCTTTCAAAGCCTTTACTCCAAATGGACTTGCAGGAAGACATTTCCTTGCAAACGTATAAAACTGCACCCGCCGAAGAATTTTGGAGTAAACATGTCCCAGAAAAATATGGAAATTGCAAAAAATTAGCCATTTACCTGGCTATTCTGTTTGGCTCCACATATGTCTATGAAACTTCATTTTCAAAAATGAATTTTTTGAAGAACGAATATCGCTCAACATTAACCTTGAAGACCACCTTGAAGACATTTTTCGCATAAGCTGCTCCACGCGTGAACCAAACTTTTAAAAACTGGCTCAAGACCGCAAATGTTGTTTCTCCCATTGATTTTTGAATACAAATATGCTTATCTACTGTATTTTATATTATTTTGTGAGTGAAAATTAAAATAAAAAACTAGTAAGGAATATGAGTTTTTTTTTCTGGACCTCGATAAAAATTTTCAAAAGTATCCGGACCCCACCTAAAATTACTTGATGACCCCTGGTCTAGCCGACAATCGAGTCAACAATTTTGCATAATACTTATTTTAGATAAGGATAAGACCTATATAGTATTGTTTCGAATTAAATCTACATACATATTTAATTATTCAAATTTTTGTGTGCTAGAGCCGACGCATTGCTTAGGAGATATATAGTTTTAAACGTCACTTATTATTGGAGAGAAATGAGGGTCTAGGCGACAATCAACAATCTCTTAACAATTTTGCATAATGCTTATTTTAGATAAAGATAAGATCTATATAGTATTGTTTCGAATTCAATCTGCATACACACTTAATTATTCAATTTTTTGTGTGCTTAAAATTCATTTTCTACTTCGCCACTGTTGTACATGGAAGAATATTAAAAAAATTATTTTATTCTAATAATTTTTTTTTTGTTTTGTTTTTAGTTTTCATTTTTTGACGTAATTTTTGTTCAAACCTATGTATAGTATTGTGCACAGTTCAACTCGTTAGAACCAGAAAAAAATTTCGTCTAAAGACACTGAATCGTGATGCGGAATAAAACTGCATGAAAAGAGCAGACACATAGTTATGACGTACGTAAATGACGTAACAACGTAACGCAATGGCATGAAAATTTGATACATAAAAATTTTTGGCGAGATGGAACTGTGTGTCGAGTTTCAGTTACTCGCGTCCTTTGGGAGCCGAGAATAAGCCCGTAAAAGGAGATGTACGTCAATGACGTAATAATGTAACGCAAGGACGTAAAAGTTTTTATAGAAAAAAGTTTTCACGGTATAAACTGTGTGCGAAATTCCAGCTCTCTATGTGCTCTGAGAGCAGAAAACGATGCAGTCAACGATGTTAAACGAAAGGGCAAACAGAGTCCATGTGAAGTTGAAGAGAATAGTTTAGGAAAAGCTAGGTTTATGGCCGATATAAAAATCCATATAATATATACCCGCTTAAAAATTATATTGAGTGTGTCTCATAAGCGCAATAAGAAAAATCTGATGTGGGCTGCACATGACTTTCCCTGCAGACTTAAATCTACTGTCTCTTTATTTCTTTAATAATTCATTAAATTGAGTTTTATTGCACAAAAACAGGTATACTTATTTGAAATGGCACTGAATTTGCACTTTCAATCCAATTTTCGTTTTTTTTTGTAACTGCACGTATATTCAAAGGCGGCTTCTTAGCAATAATGCAAATAAACTAAAATATCTCGAGAAACGGCTAATGCTGGAGTAATGGGGTTGGTCTTAAACTATTTATCGTCAAAAATTACGTACAAAACAGGTATTTAATGGATGCATTTGAGCATACGTTATGAAATTTGATCTGTTAGTTCTTGATAGTGGATACATGCATTGCACATAGACACACAAACACACACAAAAACACAGACACACACACACAGACGTCAAGCTGAAAATAGTTGTTCGTGTTCTGGAGGTCTTATAACATGTAGATCAGTCGAAAACTCGAGTTGCGATATGATTCCAATGCGATATGATTTTCGGTATGATTCCAATATTTTTCCTATACATTACTATGTATTGCAGGGAAAGTAGTAAGTGTTCCATTTTTTTTCCACCGGACGTTCCTCCTGCACCGAAGTCGTTTCCAAAACGAGATCAAAAAGAGCAATGAACTGCGGCAACGAAGTCGCGTGAAAACAAGCAATAAAGTCCATAAACTCTCCTTTCGCCAAAATATGTAGCTGTAAATATATAAATACATTAAGTAATATGGCTTGGATTATTGAGTGTTACGTAAGGAAACTCTCCATTGTTGACAACGTATCTTTCGAAAAAGGTGGTTAAGCTAGTTTGGTGGTGTTTTTTGATAATTCACTTTTGCTGTGACATGAAATATTTAGCAGACCAGGTAATGCATGAATACAATGTACTTCATCATATTTTATTTTTATTTGAGAGTTTTAAAATGTTTTGATACCTGAAAAATTTAAACCTTTAAAAATATTGGAAGGGTATAGGCAATTTGATGATATGGTAAATTGGTAGTATAGGTAGGTAAGTTGGTAGTATAGGTCGGAAAGTTGGTGATATGAGTAGAGTAAGATGGTGATATGCATAAGTTGGTGATATAAGTAAGTTGGTGATATAGGTAAGTAAGTAAGCGATATCGGTAGATAGATTGGAGATAAATTGGTTATTTGGGGATGTAGATAAATTAGCAGTATGGATGTGTAAGCTAGTAATATGGGTTAGAAAGTACGTGATATCGGTAGGCAAGTTGATAATAATCTGAAAAATGGAATTTAAATAGCCAAATGGTAAAAAACGACCGACTGTGCTACAGCAAAATGCGCACTTAATTTATGATTTACCAGTTTTCGTTAAGCACTTCTTCAGGCAAGGGTTGCTAGACTGCTGAAAAAACGTTTTCCTGCTTTGCTGGTTTTATGTTTTCCTTCAAAAAAGGGTTTTCCCCTCTCTGAATC
Organism: Amaurobius ferox; assembly: GCA_951213105.1. NCBI lineage: Eukaryota > Metazoa > Arthropoda > Arachnida > Araneae > Amaurobiidae > Amaurobius > Amaurobius ferox. Next base: position 61,157,338 of record OX578139.1, read on the forward strand.
TCTTTATATTATGCTATTACACGTTATCTTTATATTATGCTATTAATAATGAAGTATTAAATCTTTCACATTACTCAAACATCAACTCCAGTTAATTATTTTATAATATAGACAAGTTGGAAATAATTTTTTTTAATTCCACTTAATTTAGATACAAATAAAGTTTTACACATATTTGACAAATTATATAGAATGTATTTAAGAAAGTTTCAAATACATAAAGTACTCAAAATACAAAATTTATCATCCAAGCATCCTGAATATGAAATGCGCTTTTAAATAATATCTCAATTAATTACTTTCAAAGCATTTTATTGTTCGATTTCATTAAATTAAATCGACTCAGCACGTTTTCTTTGGAAAATCTACAATGCACTGCTCTCGTGAAATAGTCTATTTTGCTCCATATAAAAAAAACTGATGTGGGCAACACATGACTTTCCTTATATAATGCGATGAATTTACTACTTTTACAGTAAAAAATATCGGTTATTCTTATAGTAGATACTTATATTCCGTCCAGAATATTGAATTTTCGACAATTAGTCGTCATTTTTATTGATTTAGTGTCATTTTTATCCATTTGGCGAGATTTTTGTTAATTTGACAATTAAAAATGTCGCCAAGTTGGCAACATTCCACCAAATTCGTCGCCAAAATCTAGCCAAGAGTTATGGACAGAGAAATAAGTTATTCTTACAGCAGATAAATGACTATTGGCGTTCAAATACAGAAGTATTACTCAAAGTATATTTTTACATGAATGCAACGAGCTAGATCCACGGGAATGATGTCACCAAATTTATCGCATGGTATTACATATCAAAAGTGAACATGTTTCTCAATAGGAAATATTTTTTTTATTTTATATAACTTTTTGATAATTTTTTTGAAAAATGTGCAATATCTCGAGAACGGTTCATGTTAGCGTTCTAAAATTTATATCAATCGTTTTCTAATGAAAAACTACATGAGAAATGTCTATTTGCATAACTTTATTAGCGATTTTGATTTTTTGACGATTTTTTCAAAATTTCACTCGAAAATTTAAGGAGGTTCTGAACATTCGATTGCGTATAGAAACAATAGGTTTCCAGTGTTTATAAATTGTTATTTTTATACCAAATTTCGTTAGAATCTGCCCATTCGTTCGTCAGTTATCGTCTCCACAGACTCACTGACACACACACACACATACTTTCACACACACACACACACAGACATCACTTCAAAAATGTTTGATTCGTGATCAGGGATGCTTGAAAAGTGCTCTCCCGTCGAAAACTCGAATTCGAATTTTCGACCCCGTCACAATACTTTCCTTATACATTATGTATATAAGGAAAGTAATATTTCAGTTGTCACCGAAACTATATGCTAAGTCAAAAATGTGCACTTTTATTGGATTATAGGTAGGCTAATTTTGAAACTTTCAGATGAAAAAGTATGTTAGTTATATGACATTTTAAAAATTCAGCAAATGTTCTATATCACCAAAATATCATACTTTATATTGAACATAAAGGGCACATAAAGGGCTTTTAAATCATAGGCGCTTTTCAAAATTATATTTTGTACTATCTATTTAATCGATTCCAAAATTTTTATCCTCACAGAACTTATCAGACCTTTACCTCACAGAAATCAATCACAATATCAAATCTACTCGTTCTTACAGTTATAACTGTATATTATTCCTAAAGCTAATCATGAAATTTTGCATAAGAACTTCTTGTGGCTAGGCCCTAAAAACTTTAATGTTTTACTTTAGTCTGTAAAGTCGCAAAACTATTTTAAGCATAAGCTAAACATTTATTTATATTCATATACGGAGTATTTTTTCATTATTCTAAGCACTTATTCTAAGTATAATTTTATTAACTATTGTATTGCATCTGTTGCCGATCTCTTCTATTTATTTCAGAGACCTGAATTGACATGCAAGTCCCTGGGACGCAACATTTTGTGTTCTGTGTTTATATTGTGTTTTTCTGTCTGTTTTTGTGCTCGCCTGTATTCTTTGTTGTATTAAAATTATTTTAGAATTACATTAGAATTAATTTATAAAACAAGGCATGAACAATTATAGTATAAATAAATAATTTAAATTTTTTACCTCAAATATTTTTATACATACCCCAAACAAATTCAATTTTTATAAAGAAATTTTAAATCTTTAAAATAAAAACTTCGACACAGAATATAGGATTCCATAACTCAAGCTGGGCAGCTAGCTTTTCGGCTTAGAGCAACTGTTTGACCAGCTGGACAGAATATAAGATTGAATAAAGGCATCAAACGGATAAAAAGGACTAAAAAAGAACCTATCACATCAGGATGATTAACATCAGTACCAACAAAGCCAAAAACTCGTTTGACTAATAATTACTATATCACTTGAAGCAAGATTTTAATCGCTGTTAAACGAACATTTGAAAAAATTAAAGGTAAAACCTAGAAGGAATGAAAAAGCACAGTAAAAGGATACAAAACTCTTTCTCAGTGAATAAAACTCAAAGATAAATACCCTATGATGAAAAAATATACAATCAAGTAGTTTTGAAAGATATATGAGTACATAATCAACTAACTTCTAAAATCATGTACAAGAAATGGTATAAAAATACTTATGAGTAAAAGACTAATATTTTTATTAAAATTTATCAAAAGACTACAGAATAAAGAATTATAACAAAAATTAAAGAAAACAGCCGGTTTCGGAAAGCTGCATCAGCTAATTCATCAATCAAATTCAAATCGAATAACTTTGAACCAAGTAATTTAAAAACACCAACGAATCAAATACTATGGATTTATGAGAAAATATGACACAAAACATGAAGTGATCGGTTTTGGAAACTATGAGATCTACTTCAGCTAGATTCAATCAGCATTCGATTAAAACCTCAACAATGCCAGTAAATGAAAAACTGCTGAAATAAGAATATAACAGAGACGAAGAAATAAACCGGTTTTGGAAGCTATATGAGCTAACTTCATCAAAAAAGAAAGATATTTCCAAGCCGAAGAAATTATCATTAACAAGGGATATTGATAGAGAAACACAGGATAAATCTTCAAGAGAGTTGTATTCAAAAATTTAATAAAGTGAATAAATTATCTTAATCTCTGAAAATTTGAAAATATTTAAAGAAAATGTACAGTTCCAAGAATATTCAGCAGAAGACTTAGACTTCTTTTTCAGATACTTCTTTTTTCTTATTATGGAAAAGCTCTTTTAGTTTCAACAGCATATTCAAGACCATATTCACAACGAATGTAAAAAAATCTGATGTGGGCAACACATGACTTTCCTTATATAATGTAATGAATTTACTACTTTTACAGTAAAAAAATAGGTTTTTCTTATAGTAGATACTAATATTCTTTCCAAGATATTGAATTTTCGACAATTAGTAGTCATTTTCATTGATTTAGCGTCATTTTTATTCATTTGGCGAGATTTTAGTTAATTTGGCAACATTTCAAAAAGACGCCAAGTTGGCGACAATCCGCCAAATTCGTCGCCAAAATCTCGCCAAGCGTTATGGACGAAGAAATAAGTTGTTCTTACAGCAGATAAATGACTATTGGCGTTCAAATACAAAAGTATTATTCAAAGTTTCTTTTTTCATGAATGGAACGAGCTAGATCCACGAGAATGATATCACCCAATTTATCGCATGGTATTATATATGAAAAATGAACATGTTTCTCAATAGGAAATATATTTTTTTTCATTTTATATGACTTTTTGATAATTTTTTTGAAAAATGTGCAATATCTCAAGAACGGTTCATGTTAGCGTTTTAAAATTTATGTCAATCGTTTTCTAATGAAAAATTACATAAGAAATGTCTATTTCCGTAACTTTATTAGTGGTTTTGATTTTTTGACGATTTTTCAAAATTTTATTCGAAAATTTAGGGAGGTTCTGAACATTCGATTGTGTATAGAAACAATAGGTTTCCAATGTTTATAAATTGTGATTTTTGTACCAAGTTTCGTTAGAATCGGTCAATTCGTTCGTCAGTTATCGTCTCCACAGACTCCCTGACACACACACACACACACACAGACACATACTTTCACACACACACACATACTTTCACACACACACACACACACATCACTTCAAAAATGTTTGATTCGTGATCAGGGATGTTTGAAACGTGCTCTCCCGTCGAAAACTCGAATTCGAATTTTCGACCCCGTCACAATACTTTCCTTATACATTATGTATATACGGAAAGTAATAAACACTCTAATGATTCCTGACTGAAATTGTACCTTTAACTGACCAAAATTAAAATTTTGCTAACAGGTTTAAATACAGGAGTAAAATTATACGGGCATAAAATATTGGCAACTTAAAACAAGTAAAAAGCTAAAGCAAGTAAAAAGCAAAATTTAATAGACAAAAATCGTGTCTTTTTAAAGTAGAAACCAACCTAGGCTTGTTCAATTTATGTAACGTCTTCTCAATAATAGAAATAACTCTGGAGATGACCATGTGAATTTTTAAAAGGAATTCTTATGTTTAAACAGAAATTTGAGTTGAACTTTATTTGGATTTATAATATTTACTTTAAATCTTAAACTTGTGTAATGTTTAAAATACCACTGGAAATTTTAATTCTGATATCAGGTACAGCATTAAGACTACTCTAAATTTTTGTTTCCGTTGAAATTTGAAATGAAATTTTAGATTCATATAAATTAGTAGCAAAACGATTGATAGCTAAACAGTGCACTCCATCATATTTCGTAACTCTTCTATTAGACTGAGCACGGAGCAATGTCTAATTGTACTGCTCCAAATTTTTCAATAAATTCTCATAGTAAAAAATTATCAAATTCAAACATTGTAAAAATGTTTCATTTCTCAATTTTGATAAATATTGATAAAAAGGTTCTTGCCTTTTAAGCCATAATTACACATAGCTTATATATGAAAGAAGAGGATCATCAGAAACGTCTTTTAAAACGAAATATGTAGCAGATTGAAATAACTTCTTTGAAACAGGCAAAAAAAAAAAGGGGGGGGGGAGCGGGAGGGTGCTATTAAATTTACCCTAGCATACTTAAAATGTCATTTACTCTGTTTTAATGACCAATGACTATATTTCTGTTCATGTAAGTCTACGGCCTTGCAAGCACCGCTACGAGATTGGATTGACTGCAAACTAAAACATTTTTAAAACACGACTTATTGATATTGGCTAACACGATGAAATATTAAGTTGTATGGTTAGACTGACAATACAGAACTATCCAAAGATGACTAAAAGAATCTAAAAAGAAACCTAGAAAGATGATTAACATAAAAATTGCTCTCTCTTTCTATCTATGTATATATATATATATGTGTGTGTGCGTGTGTGTGTGTGTGTTTATAATAAATATAAAAATAAATATAATAAGACACATGAACAGTGTCATACCCTGGTTCAAAAACAATACGGAAGAAAATAAAGAGGATATGAAAGGAAATATCTAACAAAAGGAAACCATTGCTACCATATAATGCAAATTGATCTTAATTTTAAATATTATGAGGTAATATTAATAATACACATGAATTTATCAACATTCAAGAACGATACATACAAATCAAGTTCAAACATCAAAGGATTATCAAAATCTGGAGGCTCAAAATATTAAAATGACAAAAAAGAAAAAAGAAAAGAAAAGATGCAATCCGAAAATAGGAAATTGGTTAGAACCTCTGTAGATCCAGCTTTTCAAGGATATTTGCATCCACAGAGGTTCCAAATGTGTTTCGCTCAACGATACAGCCACATGGCCGAAACATCATCAAAAGATCCGACAGATTACCAGACAGAAACAAAAATGAAAATAACAAATAATATTATACAAATGGAAAGAAGAGGATGAGAGTGCATATAGCAAACATATCAGTAATCTATCTATCACTCCACAAGGATGCAGATAGAAATTAAAACTCATACCTTTCTTTACCATTATTCAGGACGCCTAATATTTCGTTGCTCTAGCCAAGGAAGAATTTGGAAAGAATACTAGAGAGCGCCATCTGTTATGAATTATAGGAAATACTCCTAAATAAGATATTCAATCAATAGACAATAGATATACAAATAGACATGTTTCAAATCCAAGAATTAGAGTTATAAAGATAAATATGTTTACAAATTATACTAAATAATAATTAATATTTATATAATATGTATCCAAAACTTATCACAAAGATAATTAAAATCTCCAAGAATATTTTAATACTTAAAGTATACAATAGCAATTTCAAATTTGACTAAAACAATAAATGACAGATTATAAATTGAATTCAAAATTTCTATAGTGATATTTATCAAAGTTATCTGGATAGGATTCAGCCTTACAGTATTGAATTAAATCTGCTAGATTGTGTGCTTACTATATTGTGTATTTTCAGATAACAGAAAAATCCTATGAAACTGATTAATTAAAATATTTTTTTATACCTGTTTACTCATACATGAGTTAAAATTCGTTATCTTGTGAATTTTAAATGGAAAACCTTTTCTTTTGTCAAAAATGCTTGACAAAAATGAATATTCATTATCAAGAGAGAGTTAAATCTAAGAAATTAACACTAGATGAGATGTTGCTTTCGTTTGATATAAGGGATAAATTTGGGGGATAAATATCAAAATCTATATCATTTGATGAGGGAGCTATTTTAATGAGAATTATATCATCAATATATCTGTAGAATGTATATGCAGACTTTATAAAATTTGACTCGTGAAAGTGTAGATATAGATTTGCAAGAGCTGAACTGGCAGAACCATCCTGTGGAACATTCTTAAATTGCATATAAATTTTATTGCTTTGCAGCAAGTAATTATTAAAAGTGACGCACTTGAGAAAGTGGTGCACGTAAGATTGTTCTATATCCAAATTTTGTCTATTATAGAAATATTTGATTATGTCCCAAATTTCTTTATATCGATATCTTTTATGTCGATATTGTTGAATAGATCCTTAAAGTCATAAGTTTTAAATCCCAAAATAATAACAGTATTCAACTTTTAAATTAATTGATAACTGTTATTAATAATATGAGTAGTTGAATTATCAATTATATTAGAAATGATTTTATTAAGAATAACCAATAGAGATTTACTAGCAACAGGTGCATACAATTCATGTCCTATAGTTACAGATCTAAAAGAGATAGGATTTTTATGAAATTTTGGGATCATGACAATATAAAGGAATCTTAGATTGTTGCAAGGTAATTTTAATAGTTTATGAAATGCAATAATTTTCTTAGATATAGTTGTTGCTGAAGAATCAATTTTTTTAAATATATTATTGAGATTTAAGAAATCGTTTAAGATTTGTACATAGTACTTTTTGCAAATGATGGCGTAATTGTTGGCAGCTTTATCCACATATGTGATGACAAATTGTAATTTTAGTTCATTTATTGCCTGCTTCAAGTTTGTAAAGTTAGTTGTAGGTTTAGTTGTAGGCAAGTTACCTAAGAGATGTTTGACATTTGTCAGAAATGCTGATCGAAAGCTTCGATGGGATAGTTTTTACTACAAGCAATTTTGTATATGAATTTTTCTAGATCAATATTTAGTTGTTTAATTAAAAGACAGTGATTTAATGTATTTTGGATTCGAAATTTGGTACCATAAAGCATAAGATTTTTAAGTGCTAAATTTTGAACAATACTGAGATCACCAATAATTATGTGTTTATGATTGCAGTCTATAAATTTAGAATAATTTGGCTGGTTACAAACACATAGTAAATTGGGATAGGAATTTTGATTTATTAGAGATATTGATATATCATTGTAATTGAAAATTTGTCTACCTAAAGGGGTATTATATTTAAATGTTTTGTAAATATATATATATATATATATATACATATATATATATCCTGTCTCAATTTCATAAATATCAACACTCTTATTCTTTGTGTAACATTTTACATTTTCCCCCTAGCCAGTGTATGTAGCCTGAAAGACTTCGTTGTGAAATTGCGGATAATACATATATTAGATCAATGGGGTATTATTACATTCCTTATATACATAGTATAATGTATAAGGAAAGTATTGCAAAGGGATCGAAAATTCGAATCAGAGTTACGACGGGAGAGCACGTTTCAAGCATCCTGAACACGAATCAAATATTTTGAGGTGATGGCTGTGTGTGCGTGTGTGTGTGTGTGGAGACGATATCTCACGAACAAATGGAGCGATTCGAACGAAATTTGGTACAAATATTACAACCCATAAACACCGCAAGCCTATTGTTCTTAAACGCAATCGAATATACAGAACCCCCTAAATTTTCGAGTGACATTTTAAAAAATCATCAAAAAATCAAAATCTTTAATAAAGTTACGCAAATAGTCGTTTTTTATGTAATATTTCCTTAGAAAACGATTGACATAAACTTTACAACGCTAGCTTGAACCGTTCTCTCGAGATATTGCACATTTTTTAAATAAATGTATCAATAAATCACATAAAATAAAAAAAATATTAACTATTGTGATGTATGTTCACTTTTCATACGTAATATCATGGGATAAATTGGGTGACATCATTCTCGTGGATCTAGCTTGTTCCATTCATGAGAAAAGATACTTTTGTATTTGTAATATTTTTTTATTTGTAATATTTTTGTATTTGAACGCCAATAGTTATTTATCTCCTTTAATATAATAACTCATTTCTCCGTCCATAACTCTCAGCGAGATTTTGGCGTCGAATTTAACGAAATATTGCCAACTTGGCGATCAATCAAAATCACTGAAAAGGACACCAAATTGAAGAATTAATTATTAAAATATTTTAATATATGGACTATATCGCTTATTGAGGAAGCTTTCAATATTGATAAATGTTTATTTAGAGTTGCGCGAAATATAAGTTAATTGGGTATTTTGAAATAGTTTTACATGTTGTCATCAGGAAAATCGCCAAATGTACAATTCAATATTAAAAAAACCCAGTACCATGGATCTTATACATTATATTTTGACAGTAAAATGAGTAAATTACAGTACAAGGAAAGTCATGTGCTGCCCATATCAGATTTTTTTTTATTTACAATTTACTCATAATGGCAAGTTTTGTCTTTTGTTTTCACCAATGACTCTAGTGTTTATAGTTATGTCACAGTTACCAAAACTTCCAGATTAATACCTAAGCAATTTTTAAATCATTTATCTCTTAATTTTATTTAACCGTGAATAAATTCTCTTGTGTACATGGAATTTCAGTGAAATGTAAAGTAAATAAAACAAGAAAGAACAATCATGGACAAGCATTGATTATGAAACACTTTCCAACTGAAATGCAATTTCATTTAAAAATCTCTAAAGTGTGATACATTTAGTGGTGATATCTTTTACATTATCACAGTACTACAGTAATTTATTATACTTAAATATTTAAAACTTCATCGAAATATAAATCGTATGATTCCCTATGCAAAATCAGTGAATATTTCATTCATATAACTTGTATTCCAGACGCCAGAGCTAAATAGTTTTGCGTGAAAAAAATTCAGCAATTCTTAAATAACTCACCTTACAATCGCTTGAGATATTTGCATTCTGCATAAGTCAAAATTAGGCTTCGTTGTAGAAATAATAAAAGTTTAGGGTTCATTTAAAATCCCAACTATTGTAATTGCGTAGGCACGGAATTTAGATACACAGACAATACACAGATACACAGATAATATATGTGTGTGTGTGTATGTATTAAGTATTGGAATCGTGCAGAAAATCGGAACTCGAATTTTCGAGGGATCTACACGTTTTGGGACTTCTAGAACACAAACAACTATTTTTAGGGAGACGTCTGTGTGTGTAAGGGTGTATCTGTGTATGTTGCTGTGTATCTGTGAGGATATTGTATCCACTCTAACTGAAAAACGAATGGATCGAATTTCATAAAATTTGGTAAGTTTTTTGTGGGAAACCCTGATGTTCGTTAGATTTCAGTACTATTCGTAATAAAAGAATCTGCCTTCTTTGCGAAATGGCCGGCAGAAATTGCCTTTATTCACTCTAGCTAAAAATTAATGGACCAAATTTAACAAAATTTGGTATATAAATCACTTGTAGGTTATTCTGGTACAATTCGGGAAAGAGGAACGGGCTGTTTTTGCGAAATGTCCCGCAAAAATCGTTAAATCTAAAAATAAAAGACTACGTGTGCTCAATTATATCAATTAAATGCTTATTTTATACGTGATTTTTGACAACAAGAAGAATAAGACTAACCCCATTACTCTAGGACTAGCCGTTCTTGAGATATTTTAGTTTTTTCGCGTTTTCGCTACTCCACCTTTGAAAATAAGTCCAGCTATGAAATGAGAGCTAAATTTAAGTTTAACGTGCAAATTCAGTGTCATTTAAACTACATATGGCTGTTATTTTGTACAGATAAACTGAATTTATTATTGAAGAAATAAAGAGAACGTGAATATGAGTCTGCAGGAAAAGTCATGTGCTGCCTACATCAGAATTTTTAACAATCTTACAACAATGATTTATAGAAGTGAACGGGGATTATTTGCAGGCTATTTCGAAAAAAATGTAGGATCTATATTTGAAGATCCACCAAATTTTTGTAGAATAAAATGTTCTACAAATTTAAGCTGTGTACCAAATTTCAATTCTCTAGGACGTAGGAAAGTGCATTAAAAATGCCAATAAATAAGTATAAAATGACAGATAGACAGACGATCATCAATCATGAAGAGTTATATAAAATTTAAAAAAAAAATTTGAAAAATTGTTATCTACCATATTTATTTTAATATGTGAAACCTCTCTTGTATATAAAAAATTAAACTCTTGGAAAGATATTTATTATAAAATATATCTATTTTTCTTTCTGGGGGGATATAGCAAGAGTCAGAATTTAATTGAATTTGTTTTTCTCCCTATATTAAATAATTTTGATTTAAAAAACTACTTAACATATTTTACTGAAATTTTTTTATATATTTTATGGGATAATTTAAATATTTCCTAAAACTTTCAAAGTAATTTGTGAATTTTGAATTCGCTTAAAAAATTTTTGAAAAATTAGGTCCCATAGGGTTCAATGTATTTCATTTTTTCAACCCGTGTTCAATCCAAAATTAATTGGGTGATATTATTCATTTATATTCCCATAGGTCCCACAGATTGTCTGAAAAACATACTAAAATTTCATTTTGATAAAATCATTTTTACGGCATTTATCGTGCTAACGGATAGACAGACAGACAGACAGACAGAATGAACAGTCTTAAACACTTTTCAACTACGTTGTAAAGTGTTAATAATAAAATAGAATCTACAAAGATATGTACCACAAACAAGTCAATGTTTTGGAAAGTATTTATATATATGCTCTCAGTATTCATGTCACTAGAAGTGAAATAAAATATGACGTACAAAAAATATGTGAAATAGCTTTGAAAAAAATTCTAAACCAATTATATTATTAGTATCGACAAAATGGCTAACTTCTTAAAATCCTCTTATTTCGGATACGACTTTAAGGAATAAAAACTACCAAAATATGAGATACATATCTTAAAGCGTAAGCATTTTCTTTGTCCTTTTCTTCTCTCTGAGACATTCTTCAGAAGACAAAAAAAGGCTTGAGACAATCCGTAGCCCATGGCAACGGATAAACATTGCTCGATTCTGACAGTGATTATCTTTGCATAGATGGCAACACAAAGGATTTCATCTCCATCTCTCGAAATCAAAAGTTCTCCATCGACCATTAAACTTTTGAGTGGATTCTTTGTTCTAAAATACGAATGAAAGGTCTTCAAATTTATTAGATTCTGCAGATATAAATGGAACAGAAATATGAGCTTAAAAACCTGATGTAGGCAGCACATAATTTTTCTAACGTAATGCAATAACTTTACCTCTTTTATAGCGGCTTTTGGCAACTTGAGTCCAAGCAGAATGACTAATTTATACTCACGTCAGTGTGAAATCCTCATCAAAATGCAATTGACATTTAACTAACATCCCGCTAGAATAATGACTACAGGTAAATTATTGGACGTCAGAATACAAAACTTTTATTAAAAGTATCTTTTCTCATGAATGGAACGAACTAAATTCACAAGAATGGTGTTAACTGATTTAGTGCATAATATCGAATATGGAAAGTGAACATATATGACGTTATTTCAAGCTTATGTAATATTTTAACAAATTTATTTTAAAAACGTGCAATACCTCGAGAACGGCTAATGATAACGTTTGTAACATTCGTGTTTTAGTGAAATACTTACATACATTTGCCTAAACAGGCTGTCCCACAAAGATTGAAAAGCGCTTTAATTCTTTACCTGTTGGAAATAAGTGGGCAATGTAAATTGCAAAAATGTTGAAAGTAAGGTAGGAAATAAGACTACGTTAATGAAATAGTCCTCCCATTAATTTTAGAAGAGTTACACTTTTTAAATTTTTATACGACCCCCTTAGACAAATTGGGTCAATCAGAAAATTTGTATTTTTAATGCACCAAGATAATTAAAAATAACCCGCATATATGTATCTTTAAAATCAACTGAATTATGATAAAAGAAGAACTCTGACTTATGCCACTTTTCCGTACCATGTGAAAGGCTGTTTCATCAGTGAAAATAGGGATCATAAATAAATTGACGATGAAAATTGTTTAAATCAAAAATACGTTAATATCTGTCAAATTGTTTTATCACAAATGCATCTAAATAAAGCATTACATAGTCAAAGATCATATAAAATAGCAGTGGTACTCACTACGCGGTTGGGTATCCTGTGTATTATCATCCAATTTTATCTTTTTTTGTGATATGTCACAAATTTACATTTCTAATTTCATATATGGTCTCCATTCACAATGTTCAATTTTCAATTAAATAACTCGCTCAATTTTAAAGATACAGATATGCGGCTTTTTTAATGATCTTGTTGCATTAAAAATAAAAATTTTCTGATTGACTCAATTTGCCTAAGGGGGTCGTATAAAAATTTAAAAAGTGTAACTGTTTGAAAATGAATGGGAGAACTATTTCATTAACGTAGTCTTATTTCCTGCCTTACTTTCAACATTTTTGCAATTTACATTGCCCACTTATCTCCAACAGGTAAAGAATTAAAGCGAGTTTCAATCTTTTTGAGACACCCTGTGTACTATATACTATAAGTATTTCAGAAAAAAGTGTTATAGTATACTTATATACTATTTCACTTTCAGTGAAATACTTAATGTTATAAGATACTTATTTTTTCGACTAATACTACTATTCTAAAGTTTGTGACATTCGTTTTCTAGTGAAACAATAAGTATGAAATACTTATTTATTTAGCAGTATTGAAAGTTTTCATTTTGTAAAAAAATTTTCAAAAAATTATTCGAAAATGATGTGCATGAATTGTTCATGAATTATTCATACTAGCGTTCTGAAGTTTACTTCATTTGTTTTTTAATGAAAAATTACTCATGAAATAGTTATCTATTTATCATTATCGAATGTCCTGATTAATTTTACGATTTTTTTTAATTCATTCGAAAATTGTTTTTTTTAACATTAGTTTGCGTTTAAAATTAATGGGGTTAATAGGTTAATAAAGTTAATAAGGTATTTACTGGCTATAATAGTCGCACAATTTTTTTTTCGAAATGCTCCATTCGTTCGCAGTAGCATGGCCAAAAAGATTTTTGGGTGGGGCTTTGGTAACAAAATATTTTGTTTTCCATTTCTCTAAACTTCAATGGGTTCCAATACATTCCTGAGTGGGATTATGACCCTCCCCCTTTTGGTAATGCCACTGTTTGTTCAAGCGATATCGCTTTAACAGATTTACAGACACACACTCAGATACATACATATACAAATATACATACATACACACACTTACGGACACACACTAACATACACACACACTTACGGGCACACACTAACATACACACACATAAGTATACATGAACATTCATACATGCACACACACATACACACACACTAACATACACACATTTTTACGGACACACACTACCATACATACACACAAATATACATACACGTACAAGCATATATACATGCATACTCACACACTAACATATTCACACACATACACACACCAACATACATATTACATAAAATTCTATATATAAAATCCCTTTTTAAAAGCAAAGCTATTTCAGTCATTTGGTTTAGTTTTTCTGATATTCTGAAAAAATTCAATCTTCTGTTGAGTCACTTTTTCTGTGATGTGCGATATATCATTCAAAACCAAATGCAGGAAAAAAAATGAACACTTCAAGTTGATTAGAAGCAGAGGAGGGGGGGGGGGAGGTTATAAAATGTGAGGAGTTGCCACCATTAAAAATATTCGAGTTGGGTATTAAAATATTGAACGTTCGGAGAATGAGACCAAAATACAAAGTTTTCGTTATTTTTTCGACAAAAATATTAATTTTCATTTTCTTAGTTGTGGAAAACTTAATGACCAAACACGTCTAGGATAATTTTCAGTGATATGTCAAACCATCTTAAATACAGGAAAAATAAAACGGACCCTTCATGTTAATTAAAAAGAGGGAGTAATAAAATATGTGTGGGGATGAAAATTTCAAAAAATCAAAATATTAATTATGAACTAGATAGCATTATGGCTTAGAGAAAAATGCGATTTCGTCTCTGTTCATTCATTGAAAAGAGTAAAGGGAATATTGATGGGTTACAATTTAAGTTGCTATTAAGACTAAGAGAAAATTGCAAATTCACAATCTTGCATTCAGTATATGGATTAAGTACACTAGTGTCCAAAATTATTTTTACATACATAAAAAATAATGATATTTCACGAAATACCTAATCAATCCGATTTATTTTTCAAGGAAATGAGAAAAAGGCAAACTTAATTATAATTATCAAATCTAATTTGATCAAATTGTTTCGGATATGCTAATAATGAGCGTTACGTCATCAAATTACGTCATCCATCGCCGCAAGCACTGTACACGAAGTATGTTTCATTACGAAATTCTGCAATTCGGGATTTGATTTCGGTGTTTATCGACTTAAAACAGTGTTTTATTATCAATTAGAAGAATCTCCGAGGTGGCGAGCTGTCGGCCGTTTAAAAGCTAGTCAGACACTAATAGAAGTAGCAAGATGGCAGAATGTTTCAAGACAGATAGTCTCTTCGCTCTGGGAAAAATTTTATGACTCTGAAACTATTGTTAAAAAACCTGTGCAAGGCCTTAGAAGAATAACTACTGCTTCTCAAGAACGGTTTTGATCCGTAATTGCCCGTCGCAATAGGGAGTCGATGGCTAGGCAGCTGAGTTTAGAGCTTGCATCTGCCACTGGAACTTTAATATCGCGACAAACTGCTGAATGAGAAAAGCCTTTATGCCAAAAAGCCCATGGTATGTGTTTCACTGACCTCACAATATAAGAGGGTCCGCTTGAATTGATGCAGAGAACATCAGAGCTGAAGTCAACAGCAATGAGTCTTTTTCTCTTCAATAATGATTCACGGTTCAGTTTAACCTGCGATTCTAAACGAGTTTACATCTGAAAAGAGCCAGGAACTCGAAACCTTACCAACAACATTAGGGAATATGAACGTTATGGCGATTCAGATTTGATAGTGTGTGGACGTATAATGATCAACGGACATTCTCCCCTCCACATGTTTGACAGAGGATCTGTGTCTAGCCAAGGCAGAGATATCGAGATGGAGTCTTAGAACCCTAAATAAGTTTTTTTAAAGGTGCATGCGGATCTGACTTTATTTTTACTGATGTTAATGCACGTCCACATCAAGCAAACCTGGTTGATGAATTTATTGAAAGCAAAGGCGTTGAACGAATAAACTGGCCAGCCAAATCTCTCGATTTGAACCCGATTGAGAATTATGGGACGCCTTTGAAAGAGCTGTTGCAAGAAAAAATCCTCCTTCTGGGGATTGCAATGCCTTGAAGACCGCATTGCTGGAGAAGTGGGACTTACTGTCCCAAACTCTAATTAACCACCATATGGAGGACATGAAATTGTGTTGTGATATGTGTATACGAGTTAAAAGGCATCACATTCTCTGTTAATGTCATTAATATTACTCTACAAAATTGCAATTTTTTACTAAACACGAAAAACAAAATAAAAATTAATGTGAGACAGAGAAAAGTATAAACAATTTAAATTCTCCCTGAATAAGCAACGAAAATCCCAAAATTTGTGAAAAAAAGTGTTACACACATTACGGGGGAATCGCCCTTATTGCACCTCATGTAGAATATTTTGAAGGGCACTAAATGAAGATGGTAATGAGTTTACTGAAACTATTATTTTTGTTCAGGAACATTACCCTATCGTATGTAACAGTAATATGAATTTGGACAATGATATATCTATATCACACAGCTATTGACCATTTGCACGTACCTCATAAAATGACGTCACAATTGTTTATAGAGCTCCTATCCATAGTTGTTTACGTCACCATGGTTGGAAGGAATAAATATGTGGTAACTGATCGATTCATGATACCATACTAGATACGATAAAAAAACATAAATGTACTCCTTCGATAAATGTATATTGAGAAATTATACAGCATATTGTGATCATAATAATTTGTAATCATTGTATCATTCGAAAAAATACGCAATTGTAATAGCAGAAACTTGGAACAGTAAGAAAAGTATTCTTCGGTCTTTACTCAAGAGTGACAGGAAGTAGGTTTGCCGTTTGTGACGTCATGTGCAAATGGTCAATATCATACATGTTCGTTAGAAATACACAATGCAATCTATATCATACAGATGAGTGAGACTTACTAAGGAATGAATTACACATCCTAAACAGCTGAGGTTTGAAACTTATATACTTGGGATTTGACATATAAATAATGAGAAGAATCTAAAATCATTAAATTCGGTCCAAAAAATTTATAAATCTCGAAATTTATTGCTTCAACATTCTTTCACCTGTAACCTGAGAACGAATAAGCACACACAAAAAAATTCTGTCATCATACAAAAAAAAATATTCTATTTTTTTTTAATTAACGCTATTGTCGTATAATTAACTGTTTTTGAGACATTTTAATTTATAGTTATGGCAGACGATTTTTTATGTTTTATAATTTAATTTTTTATGCTGCTTTTTATTCCATTTATAATCATAGTAACAGAGTTGTGCTTCAATTATCGAAATCATCTGGCATAGCTATTCTTCTAATCAAACTTTATAATGAAACGTTGAAAATAAAGCTGCATATAGTGTTCGGAGATGAAATAATGTTTAAAGTACCTAAGTCTAACTATGAAATGGGCGCCATTTTCATGCTAGAATTTAAAACTATTTTTCAGATTCAGAACTTTTATGAAGTATGCTGGTGTTACATTTAGCGACTAACTGAATTGCAAAGCGAGGGTGTAAATGGTTTGTTTGTACCATGGAGTTAGAAAGAAGGAGATAAAATGGATGAAACGCTTGAAAATGCCATAATACTTTGAGAATTATATCTAGGTGTAGTTAGTGTCAGTAAAGCAGCTGTTATTGTTAGTTGAAAACCCAGACCACACGACCAACCGGCTTATGGCAGCTTAATGTGTGGCCGGTAAAAAATCGTCCAACGTGGGGGCACGAACCCGTTATTGTTATTTGACACAACTGAAAGGCGCAGTATTTAGTATATGTATTTTTGATTATCTTTAAATTAAAGATTCCCTAATTATAAGTATAATTCACCAGTATTATTTCAGAGTTGTAGACAGAGTACAGAATATAGGGAGATAACAATAAATTGAAAGGTAAAATAATTTTGAATACGTAGAAATATTCTTTATTGTTTCAGTTCTACTTTGCATTGCGCTAATAATTTATTTTTACAAAATTGACAGTTTAAATAAATATTTCAGGCATTTCACCATAGAAATTCATGCAATTCAGGCTTACTTATCTTATCCCAGCGCCAGCTGAATTATTGTTTCAAACGATATTTGCGATCTCTTAATATAAAGTTTTAACTCCTTTACCTCTATGGTTTGTACAATTAAACTATGTCCATTTTAAAATGTTCGTTATACTTCTAAATCTAATGCTTCTTTGAATATATAAGTTAAAAATGCCAAACCAACAAAATAGTACATCATGTTGTTGAGCAAATACCATAAGAAAATATGCTGTTACTTTTGTGCAGGAGAACACGAAATATAGTATTTCTCAGTAACACTATTGTATCATGACATGATCAAAAAGAATGTTAATGAGGAGTATTATTTTTGTTATGAATCATTGTTGTATCAAGAATCTTCCTAACAAGCATCATTAAATAATGCATTGCTCAGCAAAACCACACTTTCCCGTTTTATTCCGAAATATCTTAAGATTCTGTTGGCAACTTACCGTTTCATGTGTACCAGTGAGTTGTCATAACAGGATGATGAGATATATGAAAGTATTCGGATAACACAAGATATCTGAAGTTAAAAGAGAGAAATTGCATCATTAGTAATGTTTCTGTTCGGAATAGTTGTCATAATTAAAAACTTGTTTGGTTCAACAATTGTTACTCGTTATAAATCACCTCTCTGAAAGCACAATGCGCCAGTATGTCAGAACATCGCCTCTCAAAGTTTGGTCTTTTTTACTATTTTTCTGTTTATAATCTCAAGCCGAAGGTGTTGCCACAGCATAATGAAATTGCATGGTCGTGAGACTTTAATGTCCGAAGAAATAAAAGAAAAACTGTATTCAGCTTATGGAGTTAGGGATGAGACCACCTCCATGATTCAGCTGAATAGGAAAGTTAATATCGATAGGCCATCCCACTTTAAAAAGTCAGAAATTGAATATTTAAACCATGGAGTTAGAGAGATTTGATTCCTGATTTATCTTTAAATGCACGTTTTAAACAATGCAATTAATACAAACTTTGTTTATAGATAGATTGGTTGGAGCTGAATTGTATGACTCATAAATTTAGAGAGAGTTAGTTCCTTTTCTTCCATGGTATGACCAGAAGTTGAAAACTTGAGATAATATGTTTGAGATATTAAGCTTGATAAAATGGTTTCTTAGAGGGTCTAGAGAAGCATAAATTAATTGCGTTATGTTATGTTGTGTTACGTTGTGTTATGTTGCGTTATGTTGTGTTGGTTTGTATGTATGTTTTGATAGGGAGTCGTATAATAATAGTAATATTGAATGGGAGGGGTGTATGTATCGCACGTGTTTGTGGATGTTAGGAAAGGATTGGAGGGGGTCGCGGGAGTTGATGTCCGCTGATTTCCGTTTCCTATGCATGGACATGGTGTACTTGGACGGTCGTAGCGTAAGAATCTCTCGGGCTGGGCTGATATATATAATTTCTCATCTACAATTTTTTGCACACAAATCAAAAATAGAAAAGTATATAGATTTTTTTACAAAACAATTTGTTTTTATCAAATATATATAACAAAACGTTTCTATAGAAACTCATTGTAAATATAAAATAAATAAACATTTTTTTTCCTTGGCTGACGAATGATTCTATTGTAAAATCAAGTAAAAAAGTTGTTATATAGCCTTATGTGAGTTTATATACATTATATAGATTTATAATTACTATTACACAGTTATTACTGCAAGCACTAATAACTGTGCTAGCAATAATATTGTTTCTAGGTTTACATAAATATCAGGGGCGGTTATTCAGGGGGGCCGCGCGGACCCCCTTGATCAAGCACTTCAAATTCCTTTAGTTATATAGGTTAATTACAATTTTTAAGGAAATTATCTGAAATTTCTTTCAACTAAAAGTCTAATTATTGGAAATAAATGATAAAATTGTTACTAGATGGCAGCACTAAAGCTTTGACTTTCAAAAAAATCTCTTATCCCCTTTTCATACTATATTAAATTTATAGGGAAAAATACTGCATTATAGGGAAAGACGAGGGATTTTAAGAAGAGCCGCGTCCCGTTATCGACTCTCTGATGATAGAAAGAATGGTATGTGAATACAACGGCAATAGAAATTTCAGTTAAAAAAACAGACATTGCAATATTCCAATCTGATCTGAGCCGCGCGGGTTATCGCGGCTCTCATCTAAAGAAGCCAAGAAGACACGAATACCGTGAACGACTGACTCGAATTGGCTGAGTTTCGCTAATTTGGCCTCGAATTTTTCTTGATAAATGAGTGTTCTCGGTCTCACTTCTTTTTAAAATAATAAATTTGGATGCTTAAATAAATATTTGAAAATAAATTACTGTATTTATCTAATTCTGATTTATTTTATTGATCCTATTGACCCCTAGCTTTTTCAGTTTTGGTTCATGAAGAAATAGTTTAGTAGTATTAGATATAGAAAATAGAAATTCAAAAAAGTTTCGATATATATTTTGTACTTTTTACTTAATTGAATAAGTGGGGGTTATTGATGGTATTTTGGGGGTTTCGTTCTTCGTTTTTGGTAGAAAAATGCATTGTTTGGAGCACTCAGTTTAATTTCGCTGCGTAAGCGCCCGGACGGATGGGGGGGGGGGGGGCATTTCTGATGTAGGGTGGTTATGTCTGTCCTTCGGAAAGGGGATTATTTCTGATTTGGGGTAGTTCCATGCTTTGTTTGTGATGAATTTCAATGCGTTTGACTTCTTAATTGCTTAAAAGTCACAAGAATTGTATTTGTGGCATGCCCGTAGATATCTTTAGTGACACTTTCAGAAATGTGTTGTCTGAGGGGGTGGGTCTCTTGATTTACTCAGCTGTCTTACTTTTTCAGCTATTTAACATTAAAGATTGAAAAAAAATATAAATATTTGTTAAAGAATGTTAAAAATTAATTTTCAACCTGATACTTGATTCTTTGATCTGACGTTGTTTTCCTTAAAATCTCTCCCCCCCCCCCTCTTCACCGGCGACTATTCAATCCCCCTGGTTTTGCTTCTAATTTCATTAAAGTCCAATATTGATCCGATACTCCCTAGGCGTAAATTTCACTTGAGGTAGTCCTAAAATTTCTCATCTCGTTTCCTAATTAAGCGATTTTGAATCTACTGGCAGCTATAGTCTCTGCACTATCTATACGCGTATCGTCTGGACATGCATATTGTTTTATTCAAACCCCTCTGAGCGTCACTTTTAGTTTAACTAGCCCGCACGGTTTTACTTCTCGGTTCCTAAATTGAGCGATTTTGAATCTTCTGGTAGCTACAGTCTTTGTACCATTTGAATATACATATCTTTCATATCAATCCCCTGGGCGCAATTTTTACTTTAAGTAGTTCCCTTCTAATTTCACATCTCGGCTCTTAATTGAGCCATTTTGATTCCGTTGGTGGCTATAGTGCCGGCACCATTTGTACATGTGAACTGGATATACATATTTATTGTGTCAGCTCCCTGGGCGCAACTTTCAGTTCGGTTAGCCCCCCCCCCCCGCCAAATTTCTTATTTCACCTTCTAATTCAGCGATTTAGAGTTTGCTGGTGGCAATCACTTAGATATACAACCTTATTATGTCAACCCTCTGGGCGTAACTTTTACTTTAAGTAGCCTCAATTTCATATTTCGGTTTTACAAAAATGCATCGCCTTGGTTCCTGAAATATCCGTGCACGATATTTCAAGACTGTACGATGTTTACATTTTCCGCTACAGACCTTACACACACACGTCGACACACAAACATCGTCTGTTATTATGTAATATGAAACAACCGTGGTGGAAGAGGGGAGACCCTCCTCTTTTTTATATTTACATTTTTATCTATCTTAGTGGCACTTGCTCCGCTTTTGATGCAATTTTCACACTGTATTTTCTACTCTACAATGGACCCACTCGATCTGCTCACTCTAAACTTTGATCCACTTTTGTTGAACCCGTGCAGCGAGCTAACTAATTATTGCTATAGAAACCGATTGCTATATATAGTGATTACTAACAGGCAGAACTCGCTCATATCATTTTAAAGACGAATAGAGAAAACCATAATGCATAAGAACTTTCTGTAAATTCCAAATTCATTCTTAAACTTGTATGAATATAGTTATTCCGTTTCTACATATAAACGGCCGTAGATTTAGTTTATTTTCGCTCTCTAATTATGTTACTGTTTGGGTTACAAGGATGATCAGGTACAAAACTATTAGCCATATTGTGTACCTGAGAGAAATTGTGTGCATTTTGGGTGTACAAACAATTGCGCTAATCATAATAAAATACTGCACATGCATACGACTGAGAGTATTTAATTTTTACAAATTTGATATAAATTTATTTAGAAATACATTCAAATAATTTCCATGGTTACAATAGGCTCTTATTCATTTTAAGGAAACTTGCAAATGCATATCAGCGCAAGTAAAATAATAATTTGATATGCAGTTATTTCGAGGTAACGCCGGAACTAATTTATCAGTGCCGGACAAACGACGAACTCGAAGTCTAAAAGACGTAGTTGGCACAAACTGAGGAGGTATACTATAATATACATAAATACATATTATAGTATGCCTCTATACTTAAATATCCCCATCTATACATAAATACATATATGAGCGCCTCCCTCTACACCTCGCTCACGAGCCGCCACTGATAAATATATAATTAAATTAAATTACATATTTTTTTTTATCATTTGAAGTTTCCCGCTAAATATATTGTGTCTCTGTCGTTATAGTGTCGACGATGTCGGACGAGTTGGCGGAGGGAGAAGAACCGGAGGACTATTCGGTATTTGAAAACAAGACAGGGTTGGCCGAAGATATGAAGTTTCTGGCAAGCATGCCCGAACTCTGCGACGTCACTTTCCTCGTCGGAGACACCCGGGAACCCGTCTGTGCCGTGAAGGCAGTGCTTGCCGCCAGAAGCAGGTGAGATCCACACAATAGGTATACTGTTGAAACTAACGATTTAACTAATGGCTCATTCGATCAAGACATTTTAAGCCAACTGCACACCAGGGTTGTTGAATGTGCTCAAATTCCTACCAGCCAATACCGGCCACATACGAAAGTGATAAAATTAAAATTTTGCCTAAATTTAACAGGTAAAAGAGTAAATATAAAACCTAATACTCATGTGAAGTTATTAATATTACTCCCGCTGCTCAAAATCAATACTCCCCCGCAGTCTCGTAGTCTTACTTCACTTTAAAAATTCAATCACGAGGTGTGAAAATACTAAAGAGCCATTTTTAGATATTATATTGCCAACGTGTTAAACACTAAGGTATATATGGCCATGTTGTGTATGTTATAGTAAAAGTTGAGCAGTTAATGTTTATAACTAACGTGTCTGCCTTTTCCACCATTAGTATCATTCTCGCGTCACGTTTTCTTCCGTTTGGAAGCACGGATGAAGGTCAGTCTCATCCATAATTTAGACTTAAAAATAACAAAGATTCCGCAAAATATCTGTTCTGTCACCGTTTGACAACTTGCGATCAGTAGTGAAGCGGCCAGTAGTTGTACCAGTAATGAGGCAAAGTAGATATCAAAAGTTATAGCTTTCATTTCGTCCAGAAGAAATATTGTCTCAGTAGCTCAAAGAACAAAGCATCGGCTGGCCAGTTCGAAGCCCCGTAGTTCAATCTGTAGCTTTAACAGTAAGGCTTTTATAATGACACTTGAACATCTAAATCCTGCAGGTTTGAGGCAGTGGCTTGAGGTTAGAAAAAAAATCCAATTACGAATTTTTAGTGGACTCTGTGAATTAATGCACAATTTCAATATCACGACCAAACAGAATGCTAGTCTGGATAAAAAAAAATCTGATGTGGGCAGCACATGACATTCCTTATATAATGCAATAAATTTACTACTTTTAGAGCCAAAAAATAGGTTGTTATTATAGTAGATACTTATATTCTTTCCAAAATATTGAATTTTCGTCAATTAATCGTCATTTCTATTGATATAGCGTCATTTTTATCCATTTGGTGAGATTTTCATTAATTTGGCAACATTTTAAAAAGTCGCCAAGTTGGCGACCTTCCGCCAAATTTGTCGCTAAAATTTCGCCAAGCGTTATGGATGGAAAAATAAATTATTCTTAAAGCAGATAAATGACTATTGGCGTTCAAATAGAAAAGTATTACTCAAAGTATCTTTTCTCGTGAATGGAACAAGCTAGATCCACAAGGATGATATCACCAAATTTACCTCATGATATTACATATGAAAGTGAACATGTTTCTCAACAGTTAATATATTTTTTTTTAATTTAGGGAATTTCTTGATAAATTTGTTTGAAAAATGTGCAATATCTCGAGAACGGTTCATACTAGTGTTCAAAGTTTATGTCAATCGTTTTCTAAGGGAAAATTACATAAGAAATGTTTATTTGCGAAACTTTATTAAAGGTTTTGATGTTTTGTTGATTTTTTCAAAATTTCACTTGAAAATTTAAGGGGGTTCTGAACGTTCGATTGTGTTTAAAATTAATAGACTTCCAGTATTCACGGATTGTGATTTTTGTACCAAATTTCATTCGAATCGCTTCATTCGTTCGTGAAATATCGTCTCCACAGACTCTCTGACACACATACACACACATATACTTTCACACAGACATCACCTCAAAAATGTTCGATTCTTGATCAGGTATGCTTGAAACTTGCTCTCCCGTCGAAAACTCGAATTCGAATTTTCGAGCCCGTCACAATGCTTTCCTTATACATTATACAATGTATATAAGGAAAGTAAAAAAGTTAAGAAAACTAATGTGGTAGTTTAGATCGACAGTTTGACGTTGGTCTGATTTCATAGTGAATAAATTATAGGGCCCACTTTGACAAGAAGAACTAGAAAACTTGCCCGAGTAGCTCAACGGCCAGAGCATCTGCTGGTCAGTTCAACGACCCATCGTAACCGTTAAAAATATTTATTAAAAAGCAAAGCAAATATTAATAGTACAAATAGAGAAAGTAGGTAGTGGCCTACAGTCGGCAGCTAAATTAGGGGTGACCAAAATATTTTAAAATCTTAGCGGACAGCTCTAAATCTTTTTCTGGACTCTTAGAGAGATAAGAAAAACTTGAGCAACATTTAGAAGCACAATAATACAATAATGCAGCATGCAGCTGTTTCGAAGATACGCAGAATTCCCTTCGTTAGTGCAGGAGAACAAACAAACCCGAAATTCAAAATAGGAATGAGCGCAGAAGGAAGAAGCGGGAGAATTATATACCCAAGACCTAGATTAAGAGTCGATCTCTTGCACTCACGAAGTGGATCCAGCGTATCCTTGAAACAGCTGTATATTACATTATTTTATTATTTGTGCTTTTATACGTTGCAAATTTTTTCTTATCCTTCACACATAATATTGTACACATTGATTTCTTGCGTAGATAGAACACAAAATTGTATTTGCACTCATACATCGTTCAAAAATACATTTGCGCGTAACATATGTTTTTGCCCAACTCATTTTATCACATTTCAATAAAGAGATCCCTGAAATTTTATCTCATTTTCAGATACTCGAAATCTATTTTTGACAGTATGTAAGAGATAGATGAAAACAATATTAATTTCAGTCAATGTATTTTTGATCTCATCTAAATAATTTTTATGCGATTTATGAAGTTTCACAATAACAAGTAAAGAAAATCTGATGTGGGCAGCACATGACTTTCCTGATATAATGCAATGAATTTACTACTTTTACAGTCAAAAAATAATGTACTTATAAGATTCAAGGTACTGTGTTTTTAACGCTAAATTGTACGTTTGGCGATTTTCCGGATGACAACATGTAAAACTATTTCAAAGTACCCAATTAACTTATATTTCGCATAACTCTAAATAAACAATTATAAATATTGATAGCATCCTCAATAAGCGACATAGTTCATATATTAAAGTATTTTAATAATTATTTCATCAATTACGAGTCATTTTCATTAATTTAGCGTCATATTTGCAAATTTGACGATATTTTTGTCAATCTGGGGAGAAATATCGCCAAATTGACGTTACTTTGCTAATTTTTTCTCCAAATTCGCCAAATGAATGAACAAGTGTTACAGACAAATGGAGAGAAAAGCATTTCTTATATACTAAAAGGTATGCCCGTCATATGACGAAAATCAGAATTTGGGAAACATTACTTCATTCATTACTTGAAACATTACTTGGCGTCATTTTTATCAATTTGGCGACATTTTTGTCACTTTAGTAACATTTAAAATAGTCGCCAAATTAGCGAAATCTCGCTAAATTTCTCGCCAAGCGTTACGGACGGACGAAGAAATGGGTTATTCTAATATAATTTACTCATGTTCTTTCCAAGATATTCAATTCAATTAGTCGTCAAGTCATTGATTTAGCGTCGGTTTCATCAATTTGGCGAATTTTTATCAATTGGGTGGTATTTTAATCAATTTGGCAGCATTCAAAAAGTCAGCAAGTTGGAGATATTCTGACAAATTTGTCCCCGAAATTTTGCCAAACGTTACGGGCGGAAAAATGGATTATTCTTATAGCAGACACTTATATTGTTTCCAAGATATTAAATTTTCTTCAATTAGCCATAATTTCATTGATTTAGCGTCATTTTTATCAATTTGACGACATTTTCATTAATTTGGCAACATTTAAAAAAGTCGCCAAGTCGACGACATTTCGGCAAATTCGTCGCTAAAATCTCGCCATGCGTTATGGACGGAGAAATAAGTTGTTTTTATAGCAGATAAGTGGCTATTGTCGTTCAAATACAAAAGTATTACTCAAAATATCTTTTCTTATGAATGGAATGAGGTAGATTCACGAGAATGCGGTGTCACCCAATTTATTGCATGATATTACATATGAAAAGTTAACATATTTCAGAATAGTTAATAATTTTTTTTTTATTTTATGTGATTTTTTTATACATTTATTTGAAAAATGTGCAATATCTCGAGAACGGTTCAAGCTAGAGTTCTAAAGTTTGTCAATCGTTTTCTAAGGAAACATTACATAAGAAATGACTGTTTGCGTAACTTTATTAAGGGTTTTAATTTTTCGATGGGTTTTGTTTTAAATTTCACACGAAAATTTAGGGGGGTTCTGAACATTCGATTGCGTTTAAAAACAATAGACTTCTAGTATTTATAGATTATAATTTTTGTACCAAATTTCGTTCGAATCGCTCCATTCGTTTAAAAACATAGTTTTTTAAAGTGTCCTCTTTTATTATTTGCATATAACTTAAATACATGGAAAATGTATTCATAAAAATTTATGTAATTTAAATGTATGGAAGGCAGCGATATACCGAATTTAGACTTTCTAGGTGCACCAGTTCTCAAGCTATTTCGAAACCACGAATACAATCCCATAGAGGATCTAGGACGGACTGCGCCATCAAGGTTCAAAATCAAATAATTAAATTATATCATGAAACTAAATTTGTACTTTCTAGTGCTCCGATTTGCGAGTTGTTCTCCCAAAACAAGTACATTCATAAGGCTATCCCAAGATGGGTTAGCCCAATAAGACTTAAAACCCAAAGAATTAAAATATATCCCAAAAGATATTGGTATACCAAATTTAGACTTTCTGGCTGCTCCGGTTATTGAGTTTTTCGGGGGAGAAAATAAGTGCATTCCTATAGTAGGCTCAAGATAAGCTTGCTCGTTAAGGTTTAAAATCCAAAGACTTTAAATATACAGCAAAATACAACAACGAGCTACATTTGGATCTTTTAGCTGCTTCTGCTCTCCAGTTATTACCCTAAAACGAATACATTCCTGTGGCTAGCCCAGGACGTGCTAGCTCGATAGGATTCAAAATCAAGAGAATAACAAGAAAGATCAATCATGCTTAAAGCATTGATTATGAAACATTTTCCAACTTCAATACAATTTTATTTAAACATGTCTAAAATGCAATACATTCCTCGGTAATATTTTAAAAATTATCACAATACTACATTAATTTATTATATTTGAAAACTTAAACCTTCATCGAAAAAAATGAACTTCATTCAAATGACGGCATTGAAATATAAATTGCCTGGTTTAAACATCTCTAAAATGTGATGCATTCCTCGGTAATAATTTTAGAATTATCATAATACTACGATAATTTATTATATTTGAAAACTTCATTGAAAACAACTGAAATTCATTCAAATGACGTCATAGAAAAAATAACACGCCTGGCTCTCTCTATAAAAGTAGCATTTCATTCATAAATAATTTCCCATTCATGTCATTCATCACAATACTATAATAATTTATTTTATTTAAAAATTAAGACCATGGAGCTACAAGTAATTAAACTCTATGCGTAAAACTTCATCGAAAAAAATCGTCCTTCTTTTTGTAAAATCAATGAATATTTCATTCATATCAGCTATGCAGACTCCATGAACTAAATGATTTTGTTCATGGAGTCTATAGATATAAATATGGTCTATAGATATAAATAGTAAGCAACAAAAATTTTCAGTAGAAAATCCAGTTTCTAGATTAATAGTTTATTTTTATCAAAGCTATTATAGTTTTGATAGATCGTCTTGTCAAGTTCAAGAAGATTTCGTTTTCCAAGTTTGTAATGCTTATAACCCGAAAATTAAAAATGATAAACTGTAAGAATAATTTGTAGCACTTTAGAAACATTAAATGGATATATAATTGGATTTCGGATCAAATTATTAGCTTTCGAAATAGAAAGACTATAATTGCGATATTTTAATAGTTTGAATTATTTTGTAAAGGTGGTTCTAATTTCGATAATTTAATATTTTAAACTGCTTCGAAAATGTCTAAAGAAGACGAACCATAGATGCTTGCTATTCACACAAAACCACTTAGCTGCATCGGACTAGAGCCCCAGCTAATTTTCTTTTTCATTAAATTTGCGTAAAATGTTATATACGGGCCCCAAAATTCAATTAGTTCCCTTCAAAGAACTGAAGTGCTCTTGCATTAATAACTGCCATTCAACTTTTTTATCCCTACTTTTAAGGTAATAGTATTTATTAACAATAAAATCCATTATCATCTTTTATGGTGGCTTCACCCGTCCAAGCGGGAGGAGTTTTATTGAATTGTCGAATCCATAGACTTTTAAGAAGCTGCTCTTTAGCTGGAAGAGGTTTTCTAAAGGCCTCCAAGACGAGTGAGAGAAATGATTGCAAAAGGCTATGATTATAGAGGAACTTCAGATGCGGAGGAATTTCTCAATAAAAGTTAATATTGTTTCGAAAATTGCTGGAGTGTTAAGCCTTGACTTGACTTCTTCATATATTCACATTCTGTAATGCTAATACTTTTCATACATGCATACATAGTATATTATATAGGGAAAGTATTTTGACTGAGTCCAAAAATTCAAATTCGGGTTTTTGACTATTCTGATCCAAGATGCACGAAAATCATAGAACCTGTTGCGGTTATCGGTGACAATAATGGAACCGAATTTCCTTCGATTTGCTCAAATTTTTCGAAAGATATAATACCCATAGATATACTTACACAGGCGTTTCTAAAAATAAGGTAAATGTTTGAGCCCCTTTATAGTAGACTGAAGACCTCTTGTAGCTTACAGCTCGGGTACTCAGTACCCCCTAATTCCCTTTCCCTTAATGAGTCCTATATACACCTCAAAAGCACAGAGAGACGAACGTATTTTCAAAAGTGAAGTATTTAAAATTTGTTCAGAGGGTTTTAAAAAGTGTTTATGCGCGAAAATATCGAATTTAAAAATTTAAGGAAAACAATACTTCTTTTATACAATAGTATGAGACAGTAAAAATGCAGGTGAACATTTCGTAATTAAAGTCCTGTGTTGGTAACAGTATTTTTCTGTTATCATTTGCTATCCATATTATACGAAACTAACTAGTTCACCCGCGCTTCGCACATTCTCAATGGCTTGTTGTCACTAAATGTGACACCTACACATTTAATTAAAATTCTAAAAACCAAATTCCGTTACAAATTTAAGCAAAAAAATGAAATGGTGCACATTTTTGAGCAACAAAAAAGGTGTGAGTTTATTTTTTAATCTCTTTATGACGTAACCCTTAAGTCGAATTTTTAAAATTTCCTATTTTTTAGTTGATGCTATGAGCGGAACGAGACCATAACCAAGATTATGGATCCAATATAAGAGCTTTTTAGAATAATAAATATAGATTTTAATACTAAATTTTCTTGTACACAATTTTGTCATTTACTATTTATATCTAACTTTAATAGTTTACTATATATTTCGAGTGAAAGTTAAAAAAAATGTAAAAAATACTCGCTCAGAGAGCTACTTTTCTTAAATGAAAAATAATTTTATTCAAAATATTAAAGTATTGAAATTATTTTTATATATTTATAATCTGGACCCTATTTCCGATAAAATAAAAATATATATATATATTCACATTTTTATCTATTAGGTTCGGGGGCATAAGAGCCCAAAGTGTTTACATTTTTTGTAACGTTCTGTGTTTTCATCAAAGAAACCCCAACCATAGATGTTATTCCCATAAGAAAGAAAAAAAAACCGTAGTCTTTAAGTTATAATATTCAAAAGTATTTGAGAAGCAACAATTTTCATAAAATATCTTCAAAGACCAATTACGTGCTAAGAAAAAGCAATTCAAATCAAAGTAAAAAGAATGGGACGAAAGTACCTTGTTCAAATGAAAGAGGGGGGATTGAAACTGCTATCCGGAGTTATTGTCAAATGCTTATTAATTTTCCTCTTCAGGAGTCTTTTCCGCCGTGTCGACTTAATATGCAAGAGTAACAATGCCGACATTTCGTCATTAGATGAAAAGGAGAACAAAAGATTCGCGGAGCAGCTTTACAATTAACAATGCAAGAGTTGCCCATCCAGCAGGAGAAGGGAGAGATGTCAAACACACGAAGAGTAAAGAAAGAAATGTACTATTCGGACAAATTGTTTATATTTGCAAAAACAATTTATAAGGGCAAAAAAAAAAACTGGAATTTTCTTTTGCTCAAAATCCCGGAACATCAGCCAGGAAATCCCTTTTTTACAGAAGGACTGTGTCCATAATGGAGTGTTCTAATGCAAATATTTTAAGGTATGCTTGATGCAGATAAATTTTCCACTAGTATTCTGTCTAAAACTAGGTGCCCAGCTGTTCGGAAGGAAGCAGAACTTCTTTAAAGTTAGACAAAGAATCTAACAAGCTCTCTTCGGTCCACGCTGAATTCAACGGTATTCCATTGTTTGAACAAATGTTCTTTTTCTTCACACGATACTGTGAGCTACAGTTTAAAGTAGTACCTTGTGAGCTACAATTCAAATTAGTACTGTGACTGTGAGATACAGTTTAAAGTAGACTAGCACGCCACTACAACCATTAGGTGACATTTTAAAGAGCTCTAAAACTCTGAGTAATCTTCAATAAGCAGGCGTAGAGGCTAAGCCACGGTTTCCGCGGACAGATCACAATGATAAACGCAGTCTGCAACAATAAACGCCACAATTACTCAAATTGGACCTAGACAGTCCATCTTCCCAGTAGTACACCCTTGTCCATGTTTGTGTGTCTGTCTGTCTTCCTGCTTTGTTCGACAGTAACTCTTCTGAAACGTATTAGATTTCTTTTTAATTTGAATGTGTGATATATACTTACAGCAAGGCTAACTTGGGTATACTGTGTTTGCTATGACCAGCTAGTTAGTCAGTTTTTCCTTCCTACGCCATTATGCGTAGATTAACTAGATGGTTACCATATTCCGAGAGGAGATGGGGCAGAAGAAGGAAGGTGGTTACCACAACCGTTGGGTTCCGGTCGAAATTAGGTGGTTCTCCCGGCCGTTCAACCTTGCACTTTCTATTAAATCGAATCGTCTGGGTGGGAAGAAAGAAAGGTGGTCATTATAGCAACAAAAATTCTTTTGAATATCAATTTACAATACCCTTTCATTGAAATATAGAAAAATATGAGTAGAATTTTGACCATTAATTTCAGAAATCAATTGATATAAATCTAAACGCTCAACGGTAGAGATTCGACCGGCCATTGCGAAGATCCGTGGTTCGATTCCCGGTTGGAGTAGCAAAGTTATTTACAAATTATATATTTTAGATTAATGTCTTATAGGTCTAATTCATTACTGAACGTAGTCGAATAAAATTTGCGCGAGCTGTGAGGCAATAACGGTTGTTGAGATAGACACCCAAAGATAACTCATAAAAACTTCAACTATTATTTTTATATAATGCCCTTATGTAATATATTTTGATGTTTTGAGAAGCGGATGGAGTAAAATGACTAAGATTATTTTTTGAGCTGGACTTCATTTGCTTTCCTGTATCTGTCTAATATGTCTGACGACATTCAATAATAAATTTAAATAGTAAATGGCAATAATAAATGTAAAATAAACCTAAATTTTTTTTTTACATTAATATTGTAATCGTATAACCTGAAATGGTTTTCAAGTAATTTAAATAATTTTTTAGAACAATATTGAAAAATTAACAGGAATTTTCGTAAAATTACTTCAAAGACAGACCACCTTTAAGTGATAAATAAATCAAGCAAAATAAAGCGAGGGAATAAAAGTATCTAGTTCAAAGAAAAGAGAGAGAGATTGCAACTGCAATCCAGAGTTATGATTAATTTTTCTCTTGGGGGACCTTTACGTCGTAGCGAGTGAATAAAATATGTGAACGTAACGATGGCGACATTTTGTCACGAAATTAAAAGAGAAAGGAAAAAATGAGAGAAGACGAAAAGCAAGGCTCCGTTGTAAGTCTTTTCGATTAACAGTACAAGGGAGACTATCAGCAGAGGGAGAAATGTCAAACACATGGAGTAAAGAGAGGAATGCCTCATTCGAGCAAATTATTTCTATTTGCAACCGAATTTACAGCAAGAGAAACAGGAATTTTATTTAGCCTACAGTCCCAGAGCGGCTGGGAAATCACTTTTTTCGGAGAGAAATTCTCTCCATAATGGAGTGTTCTAATAGGATGTTTTTATAGTGCGTTCGGTGCTGATGGAATTCCCATTAATCTATGGAGCCATCTTGAGTTACATGTACGTAAATCTTCCAGTGTTTTATTTATTTTATTTATTTATTTTTACGAATTGAAAATTCAAGTCGCATTTGAAGTTTTTGAATCGTTTGTGCTTGCATTCATGATTGATTTGCAGAAAATAACTCTGATGAAGAATGAAACGAACAGAAGCCTTCTGGAGTATGTGATGTGGTTGTTGCTCTATCTTTTTGATGTGGAATATCTTAAGAGTACGGGGTTCGGAGTAAATTATGAAAGAAATGTTGCGAGAATGAAACGGAAATGTGTAACGGCAGTGACATCATTTTGTTACAAATACCTACATAAAACCATTAAGCCTTTGTCACAAATTTGGAGAAATATCGCCAACTTGGCGACTTTGACGAGCCCACAATCCCAGAGTATCTACTAAACTTTTGTAGATTGGCAAAGAACTTCACAAGTTACGTACTTTTTTTTTCTCAGAACTTTCCACAGAGGGTATATAAGCTCCTTAACATTTAATATGTGCATTTTTTTCTGATTATATATACTCTTTAATCTGTATTATAAAACAATGATGGTAGATAAATATAAAAAATTAAAGTTTAAATTAAAAACATCGAATTTAGTCTAAAGGTATTTAGTAACATCTACATGCACAACACACATCCACCTTTTCCTATTCAAGATAGGCGAAAGGAGTGATCTTTTCACATCAATCTATATCTAGAAACAGAGTTACTCACTATTTCTTATACTAAAATAATAGGCTGCTTTTTACTTTTGAAACTAGTTGATACTTTTAATTTTAACCAACTGCTTATGCTAGTACTACCAATTTCTTTTTCAGATGAATATTGCACGTTTAAAATCAACAGAAGTTCAACAGAAACAAGGACATCAATAGCAATTTTCATAAAATCTACTTCAGCAGTCAAATAAATTCTACGGATGAAAAATACAATCAATCAAAATAAAAGACGCGGAGAAAATCATGCTCAAAGGAAAACCAGTGATTGCAACTGCAATCCCGAACTATGAAAGCAAGAAAGGGTTGTAATGATCATCCATTACCACAAGTAGATCTTAGTTTTGTGGTCATTGCCACTCATGAAATCCAGTAAATTTAAGGTACATACCTTTGCCAGAAAAATTCTAAAATCTTTAAGGAGTTTTGTGCTCACGGATCAGTACATCGCCTGTACCGTGCTGACGAGTGGAGATGACAGCGAAACCATGATCCACAGGTGCTTATGCATGACAGGTTGAGTACTTTATTAATTTTATGCAACGCTTGTTATATATGGGATTATAATCCAGAGTTATTGTCGAATGCTAATCAACTTCTCAGGGGCGTTCCTGTCATACCGAATGAATAAAATATTTGAACATAACAATAACGACATTTCGTCAATGAAAGAAACAAGAGGGAACATATGAGATATAGAAAAGGGAAAAGTTCGAGGAGTTGCTTTTTTATTAACAGTTCATGAAAGAACATCAGCAGCGGAGGGGATTGTCAAATGCATAGATTAAAAAGAAAAAAAGGAATATATCATTCGAGCAAATTGTTTCTATTTCCAACCAAATTTACAAGAGCAAAAATAAAAGAGGAGTTTGATTCTGCTCACATTCCCGAAATGGCTAGGAAATGACTTTTTAAAAGAGAAATCCTCTCCATAATGAAATGCTCTAATGGGAAATTTTACAATGTGATCGGTGTAGACGGAATTTCCATTAATCTGTGTTGCCATCTTGAGAAACATCTCCTAAAAGTTCTCTGTCCTTTTTTGTTCAATTGAAACTCCATGTTGTATTTACAATTTCAAACTCGTTTGTGGTTTCATGAGTAATAAAATAAAATTCCGATGTTGAAACGTGAGAGTAAATTTTTCTACAATGACAAAACCAGATATTTTTAATTTAGTTTCATTGATTTTTGCAATAGAGTAATATAATACCGAACTGCAAAAAATTCCATCAGATTTATTTATTACAAAAAAAAAATCTGATGTAGACAGCACATGGCTTTCCTTATATAATGCAACGAATTTACGACTTTTACAGTTAAAAAAATGTTATTCTTATAGTAGATACTCATATTATTTCCAAGATATTGAATTTTCTTCAATTAGTCGTCATTTCATTAATTTAGCGTCATTTTTATCCATTTGGCGAGATTTTCGCTAATTTGGCAACATTTAAAAATGTCGCCAAGTTGGCGACATTCCGCTAAATTCGTCGCCAAAATCTCGCCAAGAGTTATGGATGGAGAAATAAGTTATTCTTACAGCGGATGAATGAATATTGGCTTTCAAATATAAAAGTATCACTCAAAGTATCTTTTCTCGTGAATGAAACAAGTTAGATCCACGAGAATGGTGTCACCAAATTTATCGCATGATATTACATATGAAAAGTAAACATGTTTCTTAACAGTTAATTTTTTTTTTTTTAATCTATGGGATTTTTTGATAAATTTATTTGAAAAATGTGCAATATCTCAAGAACGATTCATGCTAGCATTCTAAAGTTTATGGCAATCGTTTTCTAAGGAAAAATTACATAAAAAATGTCTATTTACGTAACTTTAATAAAGGTTTTGATTTTTTGATGATTTTTTTAAAATTTTACTTGAAAATTTAGGGGGTTCTAAACATTCGAATATGTTTTAAAACAATAGGCTTCTAGTATTTACAGATTGTGATTTTTGTACCAAATTTCCTTCGAATCGCTCCATTCGTTCGTGAGATATCGTCTCCACAGACTCACTGACACACACACACACACTCACACATACTTTCACACACACACACACTTTCACACACACACACAGACATAACTTCTAAAATTTTCGATTCGTGATCAGGGATGCTTAAAACGTGCTCTCCCATCGAAAACTCGAATTCGAATTTTCGACTCCGTCAGAGTACTTTCCTTATACATTATGTATATAAGGAAAGTAAAAAATGTTTTCTTTGTACATGGTTCTGATCCATTGTTAAATGCAGGCTCTGATGAAAGTGGTTTTAAGTATATAATTAACTGGATTGTGATTCAACTCCTAATTTTTTTATTTATCTACTCCTAAATTTAGCAAGAACAAATTTGAAAAATCTGTATAGTTAGTCCAATTGATCCCAATTACTGAATGTCGCCCTTCATTTTAAAGGGCTTGAAAATTTCTTTGGATTAATATCAAGTTTGACAATGTACCCCCCAGAGGAGGCTAATGACGTAACGAACATAAAAATTATATCACGGCTACTTCTCACCACAATGTTTGAAACTGTTAAGTTCCGTGATCATTAAGCCATAAATAACCACTTTTATACATAATTATGTCAAATTTTAACCTATGTTGCCATGTTAAAAGAATATATAATTTCGTTCGGATTTCAAAAAATTGTATTTCGATCTTGATTTTTCGATAAGAAAGCCGGATTTAAAGCTTCGTGAAAATCCATTCATATTTGTGGCTGTTATTGTGTACACAAGAAATCGACCAGACGGACATCACTCTAAAAATAGTCAAAATGCATTCAGGAAGTCCTAAAACATACGTACATTGGCATCAAAATCTCGAAGTCGAAAATTTTCTTGAAAACAATACTTTCTCACTATATTCTATCGAATGAAAATGTAATAACAATTGAGTGCTAAAATAAGTTAATAAAACACTGGCAGCTATAAACTAAAGCATAATGTTATTATTTAAAAAGAAAACTTACCTCACACAGCAGGCAGCTGGAATTCTTTATCCTAAAGTCCAACTGAATTCGCATGTTATGCAAAGTATTGGAATTTCTTCTACCTACTTCAATTATTTCGTTTTGTAATAAAATATCCAAATTTTAGAATTTATGTGATGTTGTTTGCATTGGGGTACAGATTTCAGTCCTTATATCCTTATTGTATTCCTTATATGTATAGACTAACTGTATAACCATTCTTCGTACGGAACATATAATGTAAAGAAATATGTAAAAACAGACATATAATGTAAACAGAACATATAATGTAATAGAATATGCAATACATAATGTAACAGAACATATAATGTAAAGACAGACAGAAGCACAACTTACAAAAAATTTATCGTTCCACAAGCAACGATGCAGATAAAATTCTGAACAAAATAGTATTCTTCCATTAATTCATGTAAATCAAACACTTGCAGAATTTTAAAATGCTTAATAAACAAAATATATCATCATTACAATAAAATCTAAAACTATAAAAAATTAAATAATTCTAAAATTGTAAAAACTCACTATTTTATGCGTAAAATATTCTAAACGAAGCTATTGGTAATAACAAATAACCAAATATTGCCACTCAGAAGAACCAAATAATTAATATTTTGCTGTTTCTAAAAAAATGCATGCAAATATACAGTAGTATAGAGACAGACGATAAAAAACTCAAATGAAAGAAACAAAATTTTTCTTATTTTAATATTATCTGCAAATTAAAAGGTTTGTTTTTTATTTCGTTAACTAGAACGAGTTACACGGCGTTGCCAGGATCCCAAATAAGCACCCGCTACACAAATAATACATTTAAAGATAACACCACTCAATCCATCTCTTCAAACAGTAGATATCCTCAATCTGTATCTATGCTTCAAACTGCCTTTATTTTCAAATCCTTTTCTCCTTTCGTTTCAAACCAAATCCTCACGCATGCACTCCGCAACCGTGGAAAACAAAATAAGTAGATAAATAAATAACTTAGTAAAAATATCAAAACGGAAATTTTTCTTTAGAAGAGAAGGCGTAGTTTAAACTGCACCGCGAGTTCCGACGCATGTTTTGGCGGGCATGCGCAGAAAAATTCACCGGGGAGAAAACTTGACCGCATTTCATTAAAGGACTGTATAATTAAAATTTTTACGCATTTGCTTGAAAAATAAAATAATGTAGTCTTTGAAAAACATTTTTTTTTAGAATACGAAGATATACAGGGATATTTTTGCCAAACTATAAACTTCTGCTAATTTTCCTTTTTCGGATGCGTCGAAATAAGTATGAGATAACTCATAAATTTTAAATATCGGTGTATTTAAAAATAAATAAATAAGTATGAAGGAATTATCTTATTGATTCGGGTTCAAAAATCGTTGGAAAGGCCGTTGAAAGAAAATATTATCAGAGTTTCTATCTTAATACCATCTTCTCGATGGTATTACGATAGCAACTCTGATAATATTTTCTGTCGCTGAAGAACCGATTTGCGTGAAAATCAATCAAAATCGTGTTTTACCATAAAATAACTACAAAACGAATTTTAAACATCTCGCCGTTGTATGTTAATCGGGAGATCAGCTAATCCATATACCGATTTTCGCAGTTGTCCGAAACTTGGATTGTCCGCTACAGACGACACACACACAGAGAGAAAGAGACAGAGACAGAGAGAGAGAGAGAGAGAGAGAGAGAGAGACAGAGAGAGAGACAGAGAGAGAAAAAGAGAGAGAATACAACAACAACAACAACAAAAAAAAGGTCGAGTCACGTTATCGGGTTTTGAATTGCATTGAAGCCAAATTGCATCGAAAACCAATTAGGTCATATTAGATTAGAGACTCAGATAACGATTGGGTCTGAATTATCTTACGGATTCAGGTTCAAAAATTGTTGGAAAGAACGTTGTTTGATCTTTCCGATTTTATCAAGATAGAAACTCTGATAATATTTTCAATTGAATTGCATTGAAACCAACTTGCAATCGAAAGCCAATTAGATCATGTTAGATTAGAGACTCAGATAACGATTGGGTCTGAAGTATCTTACCGATTTGGATACAAAAATCGTTGGAAAAAACGTTGTTTGATATTTCCGATAGTATCAAGATAGAAACTTTAACAATATTTTCAATTGAATTGCATCGAAAACCAATTAGGTCATGTTAGATTAGAAACTCAGATAACTGCTAGGTTTGAATTATCTTACGTATTCGGGATCAAAAATCGTTGGAAAGAACGTTGTTTGATCTTTCCGATGTTATCAAGATAGAAACTCTGATAATATTTTCAATTGAATTGCATTGAAACCAAATTGCATCGAATGCTAATTAGGTCATGTTAGATTAGAGACTCAGATAACGATTGGGTCTGAATTATCTTACGGATTCAGGTTCAAAAATTTTTGGAAAAAACGTTGTTTGATCTTTCCGATTTTATCAAGATAGAAACTCTGATAATATTTTCAATTGAATTGCATTGAAACCAACTTGCAATCGAAAGCCAATTAGATCATGTTAGATTAGAGACTCAGATAACGATTGGGTCTGCATTATCTTACCGATTTGGGTACAAAAATCGTTGAAAAAAACGTTGTTTGATCTTTCAGATGGTATCAAGATAGAAACTTTAACAATATTTTCAATTGAATTGCATTGAAACCAAATTGCATCGAAAACCAATTAGGTCATGTTAGATTAGAAGCTCAGATAACTGCAAGATTTGAATTATCTTACGGATTCGGGTTGAAAAATCGTAGGAAAGAACGTTGTTTGATCTTTCTGATGGTATCAAGATAGAAACTCTGATAATATTTTAAATTGAATTGCATTGAAACCAACTTGCATCGAAAGCCAATTAAGTCATGTTAGATTAGAGACTCATATAACGATTGGGTCTGAATTATTACATATTCGGGATCAAAAATCGTTGGAAAGAACGTTGCTTGATCTTTCCGATGGTATCAAGATAGAAACTCTGTTAATATTTTCAATTGAATTGCAATGAAACCAAATTGCATCGAATGCCAATTAGGTCATGTTAGATTAGAGACTCAGATAACGATTGGGTCTGCATTATCTTACCGATTTGGGTACAAAAATCGTTAGAAAAAACGTTGTTTGATCTTTCCGATGGTATCAAGATAAAAACTTTAACAATATTATCAATTGAATTGCATTGAAACCAAATTGCATCGAAAACCAATTAGGTCATATTAGATTAGAAACTCAGATAACTGTTAGGTCTGAATTATCTTACGGATTCGGGTTCAAAAATCGTCGGGAAGAACGTTGCTTGATATTTTCGATGATATAAATGTAGAAACTCTGATATTATTTTCAATTGAATTGCATTGAAACCAAATTGCATCAAAAACCAATTAGGTCATGTTAGATTAGAGACTCAGATAACGATTGGGTCTGAATTATCTTACGGATTCGGGTTCAAAAATCGTTGGAAAGAACGTTGTTTGATCTTTCTGATGGTATCAAGATAGAAACTCTGATAATATTTTCAATTGAATTGCATTGAAACCAACTTGCAATCGAAAGCCAAATAGATCATGTTAGATTAGAGACTCAGATAACGATTGGGTCTGAATTATTACATATTCGGGATCAAAAATCGTTGGAAAGAACGTTGTTTGATCTTTCCGATGGTATAAAGATAGAAACTCTGATAATATTTTCAATTGAATTGCATTGAAGCCAAATTGCATCGAAAACCAATTAGGTCGTGTTAGATTAGAGACTTCGATAACGATTGGGTCAGAATTATCTTGCGGATTCGGGTTCACAAATCGTTGGAAAGAACGTTGTTTGAACTTTTCGATGGTATAAATGTAGAAACTCTGTTAATATTTTCAATTGCATTGCATTGAAGCCAAATTGCATCGAAAACCAATTAGGTCAAGTTAGATTAGAGACTCAGATAACGATTGGGCCTGAATTATCTTACGGATTCGGGTTCATAAATCGTTGAAGAGAACGTTGTTTGATCTTTCTGATAGTATCAAGATAGAAACTCTGGTTATATTTTCTGTCGCTAAAGAATTGATTTGTGTGAAAATCACTCAAAATTGTGCTTTACCATAAAATAACTACAAAACTTATTTGAAATTTTTAAACATCTTGCAGTTGTATATTGTATCGGGAGATCAGCTAATCCAATACCGAATTTCGCAGTTGTCCGAAGCTTTGATTGCGCGCTACACACGACACACACACACACACACAGAGAGAGAGAGAGAGAGAGAGAGAGAGAGAACAAAAAAATAGAAAGGTCGGATTACGTTATCGGATTTTGAATTGCATTGAAACCAAATTGCATCGAAAGCCAATTAGGTCATGTTAAATTAGAGACTCGGATAACGATTGGGCATTAATTATCTTACGGATTCGGGTTCATAAATCGTTGGAGAGAACGTTGTTTGATCTTTCTGATGGTATCAAGATAGAAACTCTGATAATATTTTCAATTGAATTGCATTGAAGCCAAATTGCATAGAAAACCAATTAGGTCATATTAGATTAGAGATCCAGATAACTATTGGGCCTGAATCCTCTTACGGATTCGGATTCAAAAATCGTCGGAAAGAACGTTGTTTGATCTTTTCGATGGTATCAAGATAGAAACTCTGATAATATTTTCAATTGAATTGCATTGAAACCAACTTGCATCGAAAGCCAATTAGATCATGTTAGATTAGAGACTCATATAACGATTGGGACTTAATTATTACGTATTCGGGATCAAAAATCGTTGGAAAGAACGTTGTTTGATCTTTCCGATGGTATCAAGATAGAAACTCTGATAATATTTTCAATTGAATTGCAATGAAACCAAATTGCATCGAATGCCAATTATGTCATATTAGATTAAAAACTCAGATAACTGTTAGGTCTGAATTATCTTACGGATTCGGGTTCAAAAATCGTCGGAAAGAACGTTGTTTGATCTTTTCGATGATATAAATGTAGAAACTCTGATATAATTTTTAATTGAATTGCATTGAAGCCAAATTGCATCGAAAACCAATTAGGTCATGTTAGATTAGAGACTCAGATAACGATTGGGTCTGAATTATCTTACGGATTCGGGTTCAAAAATCGTTGGAAAGAACGTTGTTTGATCTTTCTGATGGTATCAAGATAGAAACTCTGATAATATTTTCAATTGAATTGCATTGAAACCAACTTGCAATCGAAAGCCAAATAGATTATGTTAGATTAGAGACTCAGATAACAATTGGGTCAGAATTATCTTACGGATTCGGGTTCACAAATCGTTGGAAAGAACGTTGTTTGAACTTTTCGATGGTATAAATGTAGAAACTCTGTTAATATTTTCAATTGCATTCCATTGAAGCCAAATTGCATCGAAAACCAATTAGGTCAAGTTAGATTAGAGACTCAGATAACGATTGGGTCTGCATTACCTTACGGATACGGGTTCATAAATCGTTGAAGAGAACGTTGTTTGATCTTTCTGATAGTATCAAGATAGAAACTCTGGTTATATTTTCTGTCGCTAAAGAATTGATTTGTGTGAAAATCACTCAAAATCGTGCTTTACCATAAAATAACTACAAAACTTATTTGAAATTTTTAAACATCCTGCAGTTGTATATTGTATCGGGAGATCAGCTAATCCAATACCGAATTTCGCAGTTGCCTGAATCTTTGATTGGCCGCTACAGACGACACACACACACTCAGAGAGAGAGAGAGAGAGAGAGAGAACAAAAAATAGAAAGGTCGGGTTACGTTATCGGATTTTTAATTTGCATCGAAACCAAATTGCATCGAAAGCCAATTAGGTCATGTTAGATGTTAGATTAGAGACTCGGATAGCGATTGGGTATTAATTATCTTACGGATTCGGGTTCATAAATCGTTGGAGAGAACGTTGTTTGATCTTTCTGATGGTATCAAGATAGAAACTCTGATAATATTTTCAATTGAATTCCATTGAAGCCAAATTGCATCGAAAACCAATTAGGTCATGTTAGATTAGAGATCCAGATAACTATTGGGTCTGAATTATCTTACGGATTCGGGTTCAAAAATCGTCGGAAAGAACGTTGTTTGAAATTTTCGATGGTATAAATGTAGAAACTCTGATAATGTTTTCAATTGGATTGCATTGAAGCCAAATTGCATCAAAAACTATTTAGGTCAATTTAGATTAGAGACTCAGATAACGATTGGGTCTGAATTATCTTACGGATTCGGGTTCATAAATCGTTGAAGAGAACGTTGTTTGATCTTTCTGATAGTATCAAGATAGAAACTCTGGTTATATTTTCTGTCGCTAAAGAATTGATTTGTGTGAAAATCACTCAAAATCGTGCTTTACCATAAAATAACTACAAAACTTATTTGAAATTTTTAAACATCTTGCAGTTGTATATTGTATCGGGAGATCAGCTAATCCAATACCGAATTTCGCAGTTGTCCGAAGCTTTGATTGCCCGCTACAGACGACACACACACACACACACACACACAGAGAGAGAGAGAGAGAGAGAGAGAACAAAAAATAGAAAGGTCGGGTTACGTTATCGGATTTTTAATTTGCATCGAAACCAAATTGCATCGAAAGCCAATTAGGTCATGTTAGATTAGAGACTCGGATAGCGATTGGGTATTAATTATCTTACGGATTCGGGTTCATAAATCGTTGGAGAGAACGTTGTTTGATCTTTCTGATGGTATCAAGATAGAAACTCTGATAATATTTTCAATTGAATTCCATTGAAGCCAAATTGCATCGAAAACCAATTAGGTCATGTTAGATTAGAGATCCAGATAACTATTGGGTCTGAATTATCTTACGGATTCGGGTTCAAAAATCGTCGGAAAGAACGTTGTTTGAAATTTTCGATGGTATAAATGTAGAAACTCTGATAATGTTTTCAATTGGATTGCATTGAAGCCAAATTGCATCAAAAACCATTTAGGTCAATTTAGATTAGAGACTCAGATAACGATTGGGTCTGAATTATCTTACGGATTCGAGTTCATAAATCGTTGAAGAGAACGTTGTTTGATCTTTCTGATAGTATCAAAATGGAAACTCTGGTTATATTTTCTGTCGCTAAAGAACTGATTTGTGTGAAAATCACTCAAAATCGTGCTTTACCATAAAATAACTACAAAACTTATTTGAAATTTTTAAACATCTTGCCGTTGTATATTGTATCGGGAGATCAGCTAATCCAATACCGAATTTCGCAGTTGTCCGAAGCTTTGATTGCCCGCTACAGACGACACACACACACAGAGAGAGAGAGAAAGAACAAAAAATAGAAAGGTCGGGTTACGTTATCGGATTTTGAATTGCATTGAAACCAAATTGCATCGAAAATCAATTAGGTCATGTTCGATTAGAGACTAGATAACGATTGGGTCTCGTTC
Organism: Amaurobius ferox; assembly: GCA_951213105.1. NCBI lineage: Eukaryota > Metazoa > Arthropoda > Arachnida > Araneae > Amaurobiidae > Amaurobius > Amaurobius ferox. The sequence goes on from OX578139.1 coordinate 61,201,481, forward strand.
GTTTTGAGGTTCATATAACGATTGGGCCCCACTCAAATTAAGTAAACAATCAGAATGACATGAAGACAGACAAACATAAAGGCAGACGGAGGCCTTAATTTTAAGTGAGGCTATGCCAAGGCCACTCATCAGAATTTCATGAAATTCGGTGCAGTCGTTCTCCCGTGACGATAAGGCAAAAAAGATAGATTTTCAAATGTATTTATATAAATATGCACCACAAGGAGTTAATTTCTATGGGAAGAGCAGATATTCTTGTACAAACCGTGTCCTTTTATATGGTAGAAGAAATTATTGAATGAAAATGTGATTGAAAATGCAAGCAGCACAATTAAAACGCTCTTAGATTTTTACTTTTCCTACAATACATGGCAATGTACAGAGGAGGTATTGGAATCGTTTCGAAAATCGAGTTTCGAGCACTCTAGAACCAGAATAAACTATTTCTAGCGTGACGTCTGTGTGTCAATCTGTGCAATTTATGTATCCACTCTAGCTGAAAATCTAATCAGCCCAATTTCACAAAATTTAGTGGATATGTTACTTGGTGGGGACCCTATTTGCTGATTAGATTTTGGTACGATTCGGGAAAAAAGAGCCTGCCTTTTTTTTTTTTTTTTGCGAAATGGCTCCCAAAAATTATTTATATCCACTCTAACTGAAAAACTAATTGACCGAATTTAGCTAAATTTGGTAGATAAGTCACTCGGGGGTTACCTTGGTGCTGATTAGATTTAGGTACAATTCGGGGGAAAAAACTGCCTTTTTTGAGAAATGGCCCGCAAAAATCGTTAAAATCTGCAATGAAAGGCTACGTATAGTCATATGTAACAATTAAATGCTTGTTTTATACGTAATTTTTGACTACGAAAGGGATCAGAACAACCCCATAGCTCTAGGACGAACCGTCCTCTAGATATTTTAATTTCGTCACGTTTTTGTTACGTTGCCACTGAAAATATGCCCAGCCGTAAAATGAAAACGAAAATTAAATAAAAACTGCGAATTCAGTGTCGTTTCAAATAAATATCCATGTTATTTTATGCAATTAAACTCAACGAATTGTGAAAAAAAAAGAGAAAATTAATTTATGTCTGTAGGAAAACTCATGTGCTGCCCACATCAGATTTTTTAACACTTTCCAACATAGTTGAAAAGTATTTATGACTTTGTTCATTCTATCTGTCTGTCTGTCTGTCCGTTCGCACGATAACTGCCGTAAAAATGGCATTGTCAAAATGAAATTTTAGTATGTTGTTGAGATGGTCTGTAGAACATATGGGAATGTAAATGAATAATATCACCCAATTAGTTTCGGATTGAACCTGAGTTGAGAAGTGAAATGCATTGAACCCTATGGGCCCTAAATTTTCAAAAAATTTTTAAGCGAAGTTAAAATTCACAAATTACGTCGAAAATTTTAGGAAATATTTAAATTATCCCTTAAAATATATGAAAGAAATTTCAGCAAAATATGTTCTGTAGTTTTTTAAATAATAATTACACCCATATTGTATGGGGGCCAACGGCCGTACCGTGCTGAAAACACCGGTTCTCGTTAGATCACCGAAGTCAAGCAGCATCGGGCGCGATTAGTACTTGGTGGGTGACCACCTCGGAACACCGCGTGCTGTTGGCAAATCTCGGGTGCGGTATCCCCGTGGTTTGCGCGCTAGATTTGCACGCTGCCACAAAATGCCGCCGTGTTCATGCGGAGTACGATCACGTTAAACATGTGGGTCCGTAAGTCCTTCCGAGAGGTTGGTCGTAGGGGAAGGAGGGTACGGTCCCTGTGGATGCCTCCCCCATTGGGTTCCGGTCTAAATTGGGTGGCACTTCCCGGCCGTCCAAACAGTTACCTTACACCTTTCTGGTAGGTCGGACGGTCTGGGTCTCAACAACAACAACCCATATTGTATGGTTTCCCGGTCGCCCATTTTTGCTGCTCTATATCTTCGGATGAGTCGGACGGCCTGGGTTTTCGACCCATATTGTATGAAGAGGTCACGTGATCCACTTTAAAATAAAATATGACATCCATATTTTTATCCCAGTGTAAAAATCGTTATTTTTAAAGTTTTTTTAAACTTTTACTTACTGTTGCATTTATCCTAAAACCGCTTTATTTTTGCGTATTTTCTGTGCATCTAAATTCTGCATCAAAGCAATTACAATATTTTTTAGTTTAAATGATCATCAAACTGATTATTTCTACAACAAAGCCTAATTTTAATGGACGCAGAATGTAAACAAGTGATTGTAAGATGAGTTGTATAAGAATTGCTGAATTTTTTTATGCAAATTTATTTATCTTTGAAGTCTGGAATAAAAGTATATGAATGAAATATTCACTGCTTTTACAGAGAGCCAGACGATTTATATTTTGATGACGTCATTTGAATAAATTTCATTTTTTTTTCTGATGAAGTTAAGTTTTTAAGTAAAATAAATTATTGTAATTCTGAGATAATTAAAAAAATATCACTGCTGAATGTATCACATTTTAGAGATGCGATGCTTGCATTTCAGTTGGAAAGTGTTTCATAATCAATATTTTATGCATAATTGATCTTCCTTGCTTAATTTATGTTTTTCAATGATGAATGCAAAGATGTTTTTAATAGTGCACAAGAAAATCTTCCTAAATTTATTAATAATAAACTACTACTAGGTTCAAAACAGTTTGCCTGTCCAACATCCTGGGAATTCCAATTTTAATAACCTTTTGTTATACAGGTTCCTTAATAAATATGTTAGGGACACGACACCAACCAACCATGTCATTTGAATAAAGTTCATTTTTTATGAAGTTTTAAGTTTTCAAATATAATAAATTATTGTAGTACTGTGATAATGCAAAATATATCAGCGCTGAATGTTTCGCATTTTAGAGATGTTTAAATAAAATTGCATTTCAGTTTGAAAGTGTTTCATGATCACTGTTTTATGCATGATTGATCTTTCTCTTTTTCATTTGGCTGAAAACGAATTTCGACACGAAAACAACGCTTTCGTTTCAATAGGAAAGCTGAAGGAGAAATGGAAGAAGAACGAAGAAAATAGAAGAATTATCTAATTCGAAAAGGAAGCTAAGGATTGCAAAACTGCAATCCAGGGTTATTGTCGAATGCGAATTAATTTCCCTCTGTGGGAGGATTACCCGCCGTGACGAGTGAATGAAACCTTGCATACAGTTACGACATTTCTTCATGAAAGAAGGAGGAAATGGGAGAGAAAAATAGAAAAGCTCCACGGAGTAGCTTTTTCATGAGCATGGCACCATGAGCAGGCACCATCAGAAGGAGAAAATGTCAAACACATGGAATAAAGAAAGAAACGCCTTATTCAAGCAAATTGTTTCTACTTGCAGCAGAATCTACAAGAGCAGAGAAAACGGGAGTTTTGTTTTGCTCGCCATCCCGGAGCGGCCAGGAAATCACTTTTTTAAGAGGAATTCTCTTCACAATGGAGCATTTTAATGGAAAATTTTTAGAGTGTGCTCGATTGCAGATAAAATTTCCATTAATCTATAAAGTCATCTTACATGACATCTCCGCAAAGATTGGTGTTTCGTTTTGTGGACACGCAAAAATTGCAGGGATCGCATTTCGAAGTTCAAGGCCGTTTGATGCTTCCTGAAAAACAGAATAAAAATTCTGATGCTGAAATGAATGATTATACAGTCAAACCTCCTACAACACGGTACAATTATAACGCGGTTTCCATATAACGCAGAGTAAAAATTGCGACAGCCCTCTAATAACGCGAACTCATAAAACACGGTTTCCATATAAAGCGGTAGTCTTATAACGTGGTTCCTCTATAATACAATTCAATTAGCTTAAGCAGTCTCCTTATAGCATGATTTTTTCATTACACTTCTACGGTTGAAATTAATGGGAATTTCCCCTGTTTTATCATTCACGTACATCACCATTTTTCAATTTCAGTCATCAGGGGATTTCCCTGTAAATGCAGAAATATACAAGCACTGCGATTTCCATATAACGCGGTACGAATGTTCTGTTTTGTACATATTCTGAGTTCCTTATAACGCGGTTTCCATACAACACGGTATGCGGTTTCCATATAGCACGGTACGAATTAATCTGATTTGCACTAATTTGAGTTTCTTATAACGCGGTACGAATTAATCGTGTTATAGGAAAGTTTTGACTGTATTCTTTTTCAGTGTTACGTGATCCTGTTAGAGCTAAAAAACCAACACATTGCTATAGAATTTGTTTATTGCTATATGTGTTTAGAATAAACATTCCTGTAAAAACAAATAAATTAACAAATATTTAAATGTATTTAATTAATTTTGTGTTGTTATGAAATGCATAACCTCTGTTTATTAATAATTCCATCTAAATTTTATTTTAGGAAACACTATTTCAAAAATCCATTTTATTCTATCGCATTCGGCAAAATCTAATTTCGTTTCGATTCTGAATTCTGCTCTTAAATATAAATTGTATTTCAAACTGATAAAACGCTAAATATTTCACTTCGCCCTTTTGGAGTCTCTCTGCCTGCACCAGCAACCATTCGCGCTTTGATACGTTTATGGCATTTCGTTCTTTTCCAGCGATACATTTTGATATAGAAATGTACTGGCGTTATTTTCTGTGTCGTCACGAGTGCGCGCATTCACATTAAGACGCTTAATTGAGAATAAGGTAATTTGTTTTGAGTTGGCGATAAAGTCCTGAAGGGGTAGGACGTATTCTGCCCTTGAGGCATGATGACTAAATCCTTGTTCTAAATTCGTTAAGTTTGAAATATCAAAAACATGAAGTATCGTTGAAAAATATCGCGTCTTCAATAATTTAAATAGCAACTATGTATTCTGTATAACGGTGATATGTTAAATATTCTATTCCTGAAAAAAAAAAATGCTTCGAGTACTTCTGTTTTCCCGTGAAATTATATAATGCGTGTTCATCATCTTTGGTTGGTTGATTGGTTGATTAAGGTTTTATGGCACAAGATCCAAAGAGGATATGCTGCGCCAGACATATCATCATCTTTGGAATGAAGTGTAATGATGTATTGTAGAATTCGAAGTGATAATATCGTGCAAATTAAAGAAAAGAGTATTATCTGAGGACTCTTTTATTCATCAAAGTATCCTGACTTATTATTCGACCATTCAACACTTCCCGCAGGCTGCTAATTTACCATCGTCATCTTGCACCTTTCCGGACATCTAGTAACATGCTTCGAATTGATCCAAACCTTCAGAAAATCTGGATAACCTACACCCACCGTCGATGCCTCCCATCCAATTCAATCTCGCTGCAGTTTCACTGTATCGTCAATCGTCCGTCCGCTGAACCTACGCTCCAAAAATGGTGTTCTTAACCTATGCCATGCCATTGGATCCCACTAACTCCAATCACGTTCGAGTTATTTTCAGTGTTTACGGGTGCTAACAATATAAATACTTATTCTTTATCATGAAATTATGGGACCATAAATCTATGGATGTGTACGTTTTGTAGAGATGTAAGTGTGGCACTAAATCTTCCTGAAAGAGAATATGCATTCAAAGAGTAGAGATTAATGATCATATAACTGTTATTTATCCTGGTTAAATAAATTTAATTTCCATATTATTTACAGGATATTCTATGTTTATTTGCTTTATACTATTATTCATTTCTCGATTCATTAACATTGTCATTTTTTTATAATTAAAAAATTTAGTATAGGAGCCTTGCTCTTAGTTCGCAAAATTAATCAGATACTTTGCAAATAATTAGTATACTTTTAATTTATACGCTTACTCAATTAAATATTTTGTAAACTAAGATTCTTTCGAGAGATACGCCACATTTTTCATTGAATATAATACTATCTATAATAATAAAAAATGTTTGTGTGTCTGTTGGTCGTGTAGCGAAAAATCTAAGCAACCCACAGCTACGAAATGTGGAACAGGCATACTTCAGTTCAGGCCCAAAGATACCTCGGAGCGACTTTTTTAAAAAGTCGAAGTAGTTTATTAGTTATTAAAAATTTAATCACCATTTTGAGCGAATTTCACATAAATCGGTTCTTTAGCGATCAAAAATATTATCGCGGAGTTTCCATCTTGACACGATTGAGAAGATAAAAAAATTCTCTTTCAAACAAACTTGGATGAATTCAATTAATCCCAGATTTAAATCCCGAGAAACGTACATTTTCTACGTGGTGGAGAGCTACTGCACGACAACTATGAGCTATTGCAGTTAAGAGTTTAAAAAAAATAATGCTTAGCCGTGATAGCATTTATTTATTTATTTACATTTTATTATTATTATTATCATTGCTATTGTTGTAGTTGTTATAAATATTAAAGCGTACTTTGTTTTTTGAGAATTTGCAGTGAATTTCGGTTTTTTGTTTTACAAGAAACGATGAAACAAGAGATTATGCATACGGCACCCACCTTTTCTCTTAGTATTCTCACTGAAAATTCCTTTTCTCTTAGTACTCTCACTGGAAATTCCTTTTCTCTTAGTACTCTCACTATAGGGTCCAGCACCTACACCCATGTCGCTTACATAGCGAATATTGGACTTTTTAAAGAAACATGTATTTGCTTTTGCCTTTAATGACAATGTGCTACGCACCGCTTCAGAAAATGCTCCTTTGGCTGGAATGGAGATTCGGTATCCGAAGAAGTCGGCCGATGGAAACGTTAATACGTTCTCTAGTAAATCATGCCCTGTGACTTGCACACCTTGCTCTCGTTCCGAAAAGTTTAGAAACCAGATTCCAGTGACTATCCGGAAAGTCATCTCCAGCCAGATTTCAAATTCACCACTAGATCCCTGGAGTGATGAAGAACTTTCTCAAACTCAAAAAGACAGAGCTACCGGGCCAATCCCGATTTACAAAGAACGAGCTAACGAGAAGCAAGAAATTTCCGTTTCGCTCCTGAAACGAAACGGTACTGGACACTATGGGATTTTCTGTATTTCAGGAACGAATGGTATACCAAAAATGGGAGAGTGAAGATGGAAAGCGCATCAGATGGCAGTTGTTGCTGCTTCGTCTCAGAGTGTTTAGGATACGAAACGAGATACATGACATCCCCAGTGGAGGACATTTTGGCATTAACAAGACACTGAATAAGGTCTAGGACAGTTTTTTCCGGTGCAATACTATGCCTGATGTTAAGCCTTGGTGCAAAAAAATGCACTAAATGCGGCTTTTAAAAGGAACTCAAGAAGAAAACACGTGGGCACCTTCAGTGTTACAATAGAGCTCCTTTCGAAAGAATTGCACTCCACATTTTGGGGCTACTACCACGGACTTTGAGCAATAACAAATACATCCTAGCAGTAATGGACTATTTCAAATTGGTCAGAAGTTTACGCAATCTCTGACCAAAAATCTACGACTACCAGTGAAGTTCTAACCAGAAACTGAATATGTTCTTATGGGGGGGGGGGGGGTACCTCGGTCATCCATTCTAATCAAGTAACGAATTATAGCTCTAGGATATTCATGGAATTGTGCAAAGTGTTCGAAATGGACAAAACTCAAACTACTCCTCTTCATCCCCAATCGAACGCATGGTAGAGATATTCAACAAAACGATACTTAATCATATCTCCATATTCTTATCCAGAAACCAGCAAGATTGCGACCGTCACCTACCTATGCTCCTGCTGGCTTACAGAAGTGCTGTCTGCGAATCCACCGGACATTCTCCATCGAATATGCTGTTGGGCCGGGATCTACGACTACCGTGTGACTTGTTGCGACGACCATGTAATAATCCCTCATAGTCTGATGAATATGTTAAAGACCAAAAGACATAGTTGGAGGAAGCCGTCGTTTCGCTCGCGTAAAGATCAGCATTGCTACCGATAGAATGAAAACATGGTACAATATCAAAGCTGATAAAGGGCAAGCCCAGGAAGACGGCAAAGTGTGGCTGCTCATCCCTCGGCTGTGACTAGGATTTTGGACGAAACTACAGCACACGTCATAATGAAGAGAAAATAGTGTTATTTATCGAATTCAAAAATCCTTCAAAGAAGTCAAAAGTAGTCCATATCGGCAGATTAGTCCCATACGATGAATCACAGTATGTCCATACTATCCAGGACATGCAGTCTGAAGGTGAGGTCAGTATTACGAATTTGAATTATACTTCACTGAGTTTTGCATATCTCCAATGGAAATCAATTTTTATAGGCAGCCATTCCAATTGCGTGCAAGTAGGGATGCTATATACTTTGACTTTTCGGAGCATGGTTGCCAGATGTGGCGATGTATTCCCAACTCGGCGAGTTTTCGAATATACTAGAATTTTCTTGAAATATTGAATATTCTTGGAGATACGACCACTTTTTAGAAATTTCCTGAGAGCGTATATAAGGAAGTCACCGTTCAGTGGGAGAGTAGTTGACCTGATACGATCTAAATTGAATTGAGAGATACGTCAGTGTTTTGATAATAGTATCACTAATTTGTGAATAAGCTAAACTCTTATTTAATTACTGTTTTATTGTATTTGACAGATGTTTGGTGATCCTGTTACCTACAAGTGACTCATCTACGAAATTTTATGAAATTTGGTCTATTAGTTTTTCAGCTAGAGTGGATACAAACGATTTTTGCAGGTCATTTCGCGAGAAAAAGAAGCTTATTTTTTACCAAATCTTACCAAAATTTAATCAGCACCAGGGTAACCCACATGTGATTGACCTAGTAAATTTTGTGAGATTTGCGCAATAAGTGTTTCAATTATAGTGGATACATGCATACATTGTATAGACAGACACATGGGCGTATGCACGATTTTTCCACGGGAGTGTTAAAATTGATTGCATTCAAAATTAAGTGATTGCTATCAACCATGAAATATGCATTGTGACGAAGTAAATTTAAATAGATAATTCGAGTATCACAATTTAAAAATGAGCGTATATAGCACTTTTAAAAAGTAGTATGCACATATTTTTAAAAATTAGTGTGTACCACCTTTAAAAAATATCCCCCCTTTCATAACAGAATTCTAACCTCCCTGGAGACAGAGCAACTAAACTAACAAATTGGACATTCATAAATATACCAAATGCAATAATCCTAAGTTTTCCATTTAGGTATAAGTTTAAATTATTTTCATTAATATGCACGTGGGAGAAAACTCACAGTTGTTATTTAATGTTCAAATTCCAAAAAGCATTTTTCTTATTTTTTTCCTCTCATATTGGCTTTTAATTAAATTAACAATTTTCAAGGGGGTGCTTTGGCAGCCCCTGACCCCCCTAAATATGTTTATAGACAGACACACACATAGACATCAAGCTAAAAACAGTTTTTTGGGGTTCTAGAGTGCTTGAAATGTGTAGATCCGTCGAAAATTCGAGCTACGATTTTCGACACGATTCTAATACTCTCCTTATTACATTAGCATGCATTGTTGGAAAAGTAAAATTGTTTCAGTAAAGAGGTCGGTAATGAAGGTCAAACGTATTGAAAACAACATACGATAATTCTGAATTTTTTTTTTTAATTCAATTAATTTTAATTCATTTAATTTTTAACAACAGATCGAAATCCAGTTACAGTAGCCACACAAGCCTCCATGCCTTATTCGGGATTCGAACCCGAGCCCTCTAGACAACAGCCGAACACGCTATCCACTACACCACCTGGGCGGCGATTTTCGAAGGTATATCAGTAACACGTAACTGAAAATAAATTCTACTACTATTTCAACCTCACAGTACATTGTATGATTTTAAAATGTGACTTTCAATCACTCATTATAATAAATAGAACAAATATATTATACAATAGAACCCATTAAGATCTTATTTCCTCTTAACGTGTATAAAGTGTGTTGCTTTTCGGTCAGTTGATGCTTTCTGCTCTTTGTCTGATTGTGCAGGGTATTCCACAAGATACTATACGGCCAACAACAGCAGACGCCCGCCAAGGAGTCTATGATGAAGAAAAGAGAGTCCACCAAGGAAACCAAGTTGAAAATGTTCCTCAAGCGAAGCAGCGAGCCTATTCTCAACGTCCCTTTTCCTCAAGTGAGAACTGAACTTTGAGATTAAAGTAGTTAAATAATGTACACTTTTTTCCTTTTATCAGAAGATATTATGCAAATTGGTGTCTGTATACAGGTTTCCTTCTAAAGTCCTTAAGCACCCCCCAATAACTTTGTAAAGAAAGTTGTAAACGTTAGGTCAATTCAGTGTAAAGTGACACTGCCCGATCGAATAAATATGGTTTCAGCGCCCCTATTGGAGAATCAAAGAAGTTAGGCTCGCCAGTTGAGCGAGATAGTAGGAAAATGTCAATATTGCAAAGATGTAGCGGATTGTCTAATTAGTAAGAATCGACATCAGAAATGGGTATTACTTGATTTTAGATATTTTTTTAGCTTCATAAGAATTAATGTTCAAAATACTTCTTTTTCTTGTGTGTGTGTGTATGTGTGTTGTTGTTGAGACCCAGACCGTCCGACCTACCAGAAAGGTGTAAGGTAACTGTATGGACGGCCGGGAAGTGCCACCCAATTTAGACCGGAACCCAGTGGGGGAGGCATCCACAGGGACCGTACCCTCCTTCCCCTACCACCAACCTCTCGGAAGGACTTACGGACCCATATGTTTAACGTGATCGTACTCCGCATGAACACGGCGGCATTTGTGGTAGCGTGCAAATCTAGCGCGCAAACCACGGGGATACCGCACCCGAGATGGCCAACAGCACTCGGTGTTCCGAGGTGGTCACCCACCAAGTACTAACCGCGCCCGATGCTGCTTGACTTCGGTGATCTAACGAGAACCGGTGTTTTCAGCACGGTACGGCCGTTGGCCCTGTGTGTATGTGTGTGTCACCAACGATAAAAAAAAATCTGATGTGGACAACACATGAATTTCCTTATATAATGCAATGAATTTACTACTTTAACAGTAAAAACAATAGGTTATTCATATAGTAGATATATTCTTTCCAGGATATTGAATTTCCGTCAATTAATCGTCATTTTTATTGATTTAGCCTCATTTTTATCCTTTGGCGAGCTTTCGGTTAATTTAGCAACATTTAAACAAGTCGCGACATTCCACCAAATTCGTCGCCAAAATCTCGCCAAGCGTTATGGATGGAGAAATAAGTTATTCTTACAGCATATAAATGACTATTGGCGTTCAAATACAAAAGTATTACTCAAAGTATCTTTTTTTATGAATGGAACGAGGTAGATCCACGAGAATGATGTCACCAAATTTATCGCATGATATTACATATGAAAATTGAACATGTTTTTCAATAGGTAATACTTTTTCTTTATTTTACATGGTTTTTTGATAATTTTTTTAAAATGTTCAATATCTCGAGGACGGTTCATGCTAGCGTTCTAAAATTTGTGTCAATCGTTTTCTAATGAAAAATTACATAAAAAAAAGTCTATTTGTGTAACTTTATTAAAGGTTTTGATTTTTTAATGATTTTTTTAAATTTTCACTCGAAAATTTAGGGGAGTTCTGAACATTCGATTGCATATAAAAACAATAGGCTTCCAGTATTCACGGATTGTGATTTTTGTACCAAATTTCGTTCGAATCGGTCCATTCATTCGTCAGTTATCGTCTCAACAGACTCACTGACACACACACACACACTCTCATACTTTCACACACACACACACACACAGACATCACCTCAAAAATGTTTGATTCGTGATCAGGGATGCTTGAACCGTGCTCAGCCGTCGAAAACTCGAATTCGAATTTTCGACCCCCGTCACAATACTTTCCTTATACATTATGTATATAAGGAAAGTAAAAATAAATGAAGAATGTTTTCCATTCTACTGGAGAAACTCATTTGCGGGGAAAATCATTCTGGCTGAAATTCACTATTTTAGAAAGAAAGGAAGCGTTTATTAAATATGCTTGTCAAATTTTCTGATTTAGTTTTTAAAAGGTATGGGTTATTTTAATTATGTGTTTTTTTTTTCTCTGAAACTGGAAAGTATAAAATGATGTATTTCTTAATTTAATGAAATAGCCGAACTGCTTGACTTTGAGCGATTAAGTTACTTAATTAAAATTTGTTACGAATTACACACAATAAAATATAAAATCAATATTTTCACTCGTTTTAAAATAAAGAGTAATAAATAGTATTCTACTAATTCGAAATTTCGATGTACGAAGGATTTAAAGCATTTACATTTAAATACATAAACACATATGGACTTTTCTCAGTAGAAATACTACGTAGTGAGTATACATGGGTCCTATAAAAGTTCTTAAGCACCTGCAGTAACTTTGTAATAGAAGGTCTATGTGTGTGTATGAGATCTACACGCGGACACAGTAGCGTTTCGAGCTTTTCTGGGCCCCAAGCGAACTTTTATGAAAGGCCCCATCAGAATAATAAACACCGCGAAACCAACGTCACAAATCTGAAAATTGGTAATCCGAGCAATCAATTACTCGATATTATATATATGTTACTTTTACAAGTTCAATAGTAAATCCATTACGTCTGTTGTTTTCATTTTATGTTCTGGCATTGAATTTTAGCCCCTTACCACCGGGTTTATAATATTTTTGGGGCGTTTGTTTATGATATAAAAATATACCCGAACCCCAAACTACCATGTCTCAATGGAAAATTTGATCCTGATTATATAACCATATTTTTTATCTGATGTTTAAAAGTCCACAGTTATAGCTCAATGCAGAAAGAAGGAATACTGATTATGCAAATGCTTTTAGGCCAAGGTCAATTGAAATCTCCTAAAATCACAGATTGACCACCTATAGGCACCAACCCGGATGTTTACAGTAATTACAGCCTATGATGGAGGAATATCTCTGCCAAAATCAGAAAACAAAACTTATTGCCATGATAAAAATGATAAATAATTATGTACAATATGTTTGTCCATACTAGATACAGATAGTATTTCTCAAATATTTCACATCCATAAACACTTATGTGCAGAACTGTTTCAAACGGAAGCAACGATATAAATATATAAAAATATTTCTAAAATTGGTTATTACATACAGGGTGAGTCGGAATTGTTTTTACAAAAGCAAAGGGGTGATAGTACCCCACAAAACGATCAATAATTACCATGGAACATAGGGTCGCATTGCACTCTGAGAGGCAGAAAAGAGGCACGTCGAACCGCTTCGAGCACGATCAAGGCCACCAAAATTATTTTTTTATTTAAAAGTATGAATTTTTGAAAGTCACTCCTGTAACTTCAATACACTTTCGTACACTCGCAGTGATTGCATATCCCTCCGCGGCTGACGTCACGTATCCCATGATTCCTAGATGTCCGAGCCTTGTTTTAAATAGCCTTGGCACGACGCAGTCAGAGACTCGGACGTCATTGTGTACCTGCTTACGTAGTATCTCCTACTCCAGACACGAACGCAGTTACCGTATGCAAATGTCCAGGGAGCAGAATCAGCATAACTGGCTCCTAGTAGGCTCCGGCGATAGCCAATCAGAGCACACGTTGCTCTTTAAAAACCGGCACAACTTCAACGCTGCAAGTTATTCCCGTGATGACATCGTCCGACACGTTGCGTTAATGCTATGGCGGAGTTCACCTACGAGGAATTGGCCGACATGCACCTCACATACGGTGAAGCCAAAGGGAATGGACGCGCAGCACGAAGATTGCACGAGCAGCGGTTTCCAACGAGTCGTATTCCCAGTCATCCTACCTTTGCCAGTGTCGATCGACGACTGCGAGGAACCGGGTCGTTCGCCATCGCTAACAGCAATGCAGGACGCGAATTGCACGAACGCCTGAACTGGAAGAGCGAGTCCTGACGAGATTTGCAGCCGCTCCGTCCACCAGTACGCGAGCGGTGGCAGACGAAATGGGTGTTTCTCAGAAAGCGGTGTGGCGTATTTTACACGAGAAATGCATGCACCCCTACCACGTGCAATAGGTGCAATCTTTGCACCCAGATGATTATCCCCGCCGGGTAACCTTTGTGCAGTGGATGCTCGGGATGAGGAATACTGATCCACGATTGCCTGCATTAGTTTTATTTGGCGATAAGGCAACGTTCAGCAGAGAAGCCATTTTCAACATGCACAATCAACACGTGTGGTCTGCCTGTAATCCCCACTGCACAGCCCATCGTAAAAACCAGCACCGATTTACCGTGAACATCTGGACAGGTATCCTTGGTTATTACCTGGTCTGCCCGTACATCCTGCCAGACTGTTTGTCCTGCGCAACATACCGCATCTTTTCGGAACACGTGCTGCCCAGTTTATTGCAGGCCGTTCCGCTCCCCATCCAGAGCGACATGTGGTTTGTGCACGATGAAGCCCCGGCACATTTTTTCATCACGGTCCGGAACTTCTTGAATGCCACATATCCTGCACGCTGGATCGGACGTGGCGGACCTGTGGCGTGGCCTCCTCACCAGACCTCAACCCACTGGACTTTTTCTTCTGGGGCCACATGAAATCTTTAGTGTACGAGACGCCTGTGGACTCGGCGGAAGATCTCGTCGCGCGCATCGTTGTTGCCGCAGACCACATTAACACAACACCCGGAATCTTCGAGAGGGTGCGTTAGTAATTCCTTCCCCGGTGTCAACGACACGCGTGGTCGCCACTTTGAGCACTTGCTGTGAGTTTGTGGCTGCACAATAAATCTGTTTGTGCAACGTTTGGTATCGTTCATTCGCTTTCCCAACACTGGTGTACGTGCAGGTTCGTATTCTAATTTCACTCTTTTCTGCCTCTCTGAGTGCAATGCGCCCCTATGTTCCATGGTAATTATTGTTTGTCTGGTGGGGTACTATCACCCCTCTGATTTTGTAAAAACAATTCCGACTCACCCTGTATACAAAATGCCATGAATAATTGTCAAAGATATATACATATATATATATACAAAATTTATATATACAAAACTACTTTTTCAAACATAGAAAACTATATATACAACATACACAAACAAATCTCATAGATTACCATAGCGTTCAATACTACATTGATACATACAATGATATTTGCAATGATTAAAACAAATATAAATTTAAAAGTAATTTGATTGCAGTATATATAACAACATTTACAAGTACTACGAATAAATATGCAAGAAACAGCAAGAAAATGTATGGGGGTGACCAGAAATAATGCTTAAGATATGTTCGTCTTCCTCTAAGAATTGAATTATAGATTTTATTCTCTGTTTATAATTCAATTGCTAGAGGAAAACGAACATATCTTGTGAATTATCATTGCTAACCCCCACACATTAGCTCACTGTTTATTGCATATTTATTCGTAGTACTTGTAAATGTTGTTATATATACTGCAATAAAATTACTTTTAAATTCACATTTGTTTTAATCATGGGAAATATCCTAAAATCACCAAAATATCACAACACGAAGAGATCAAAGCAAATATAAAATGCTACAGAATCCACAATACAGCCCCCAAATCACGGAGGGGGAGAACGCGCACCGTGGAGCATTTAGTATAGTATCAGGATGTCAATATGCTCAACTACAATCCTTTAAAAGGTCTTAGCCAAAACGTTGTAAAGGCAACAGTAACTTAATGCACAAATGACTAATGATAAAATGCAGAATTATAAAAAAAATTCAAGAAAATGTTGAATTAGCTATAATGGCACTGAGTCTTTTAAAAAATGCAGGAAAGGTCGGAGATACAAGTAATGTACAGAATTTTGGAGCTTCCTGAAAAGACAAGGCCTCAAGTGGTCACTTGAGCTGCATTGACCAAAGTTCTTATATATGCTGCATTGACTAAGGCTCCTATATATACTGCATTGACTAAGGTTTCTATATATGTTGCATTGACTGAAGTTCTTATATATGCTGCATTGACTAAGGCTCCTATATATACTGCATTGACTAAGGTTTCTATATATGTTGCATTGATTAAAGTTCTTATATATGCTGCATTGACTAAGACTCCTATATATACTGCATTGACTAAGGTTTCTATATATGTTGCATTGATTAACGTTCTTATATATGCTGCATTTACTAAGGCTTCTATATTTACAGCATTGACTAAGGTTTCTATATATGTTGCATTGACTAACGTTCTTATATATGCTGCATTGACTAAAGCTCCTATATATACTGCATTGATTAAAGTTTCTATATATGTTGCATTGACTAAAGTTCTTATATATGCTGCATTGACTAAGGCTCCTATATATACTGCATTGACTAGGGTTTCTATATATGTTGCATTGACTAAAGTTCTTATATATGCTGCATTGACTAAGGCTCCTATATATACAGCACTGACTAAGGTTTCTATATATGTTGCATTGACTAAAGATCTTATATATGCTGCATTGAGTTAGGCTCCTATATATACTGAATTGACTAAGGTTTCTATGTATGTTGAATTGACTAAAGTTCTTATATATGCTGCATTGACTAAGGCTTCTATATATATTCTGTATTGACTAAAGCTCCTATATATGCTGCATTGAATAAGGCTCCTGTATATTTAGTAGCCTTATGCTTGACCCCCTGTAGGGTAAAGTGACGCCCCTGTGCGCTAAAGTGACAATACTCGATCGAATAAAAGGGATTGGAACACTCTCTAGTGGAGAATTAAAAAGTTAGAATGCTGAACTCGTCAACAAAGTGAGATAGACGGAAAGCGTCAATTGCAAAGTTGTAGAGCATTGTCTAATGAGTAAGAATCGAAAATAAAATTGTTACAAAAGGTGTTTATTTGACACAATAAAGTTATTGATAAACGTCTGTCGTATTCGAGAATGATACAATAAACAATACTTATATAAACAGGAATTTTATGTAAATTAACTCCGTCAAAGATAATGCACATTTGAATGAATACGAGAAAGAATATTGCCGCATACTTTGACAAGCATTGCAGGTGTCACCGGGTGACCCTGATGTCACAACTCTTTGCCAGATATTTTATATATATCTTTCATATACGCGTTTCGTCTGTTCCTTCTGTCGATTTTTACTCATCAGACCATGCTGTACAACTTTCTAATTGGCTTTTTCGTCTATCTCACTTTGCTGCTGAGTTCCTTGTCCTAACTTTTTAAATTCTATTCGATGGAACACAATCACTTTACTATAGCCATACCTAGCGTGTACGTACACTCATATACTTTTCCTCCCAAAGTTATTGTGGGTGCTTCAAGAAATTCTGTATATGTTAGATATACGTATTTCTAGCTCGAGGAGTATATTATGAGATTATATGCAATTCGATCGTTACATGATCGTAATAACAATTAGAGATCAGTAAAAAATTTCCGAAAAGGTTTTTATATTCTTTTAAATGTGTGAGGAATAAAGGCGTAATTACTGCAGTGGAATGACGCCCGGGGTCAAGGTGCAAAATTAGTGCTCACCCCCCCCCCCTCCCCCATTCACACGAACAAAATAGAATCCAGAAAAAAATGATTAAAAAAATGTGTAATTTCTGAAATTCATATATGTACTATATATTGTTTCCATTAGATGCGACAATTTAGCTTCTTGCACGCAAGACAAAAGAAAATTGAAACAAAACACAAGATAAATCGCTTTTCAATGTTCTTTAGTCAAAAAGAGCACTCCCGATATTGACGACTGATTTTGTTCGTTTGTAACCCCAAGCCCCAAGAGCCGCCAACAGGTGGTAGAGGAATAAAAGTACGAGTATATTGTATAGAGGTCGGAGAAGCTCAGGGGCTTTAACCAGTCGCATACATAGTTTATGAAAAGGTCCAATAAGGTGTAAAATATGGAATTATTTTACATTTCTTGCAAAGGGGTCCGATAAATTCTTTTAGCGGCACTGGCACCTCCTCCCCTCTTTTTATTTTTCCATCCATCCGACACCATTCAAATTTGGCATGCAAATACAGAGGCCCAACAACAAAGTAAATGTATTAAAAAAAAACTAATGTGGGCTGCACATGACTTTCCTTATATAATGCAATGAATTTACTACTTTTACAGTAAAAAGAAAATCTGATGTGGGCAGCACATGACTTTCCTTATATAATGCAATGAATTTACTACTTTTACAGTAAAAAGAAAATCTGATGTGGGCAACACATGACTTTCCTTATATAATGCAATGAATTTACTACTTTTACAGTAAAAAGAAAATCTGATGTGGGCTGCACATGACTTTCCTTATATAATGCAATGAATTTACTACTTTTACAGTAAAAAGAAAATCTGATGTGGGCAGCACATGACTTTCCTTATATAATGCAATGAATTTACTACTTTTACAGTAAAAAGAAAATCTGATGTGGGCAACACATGACTTTCCTTATATAATGCAATGAATTTACTACTTTTACAGTTAAAAAAATGTTATTCTTATAGTAGATACTTATATTCTTTCCAAGATATTGAATTTTCTTCAATTAGTCGTCATTTTCATTGACTTAGCGTCATTTTTATCAATTTGGCGAGATTTTTGTTAATTTGGCAACAATTAAAAATGTCGCCAAGTTGGCGACATTCCGCCAAATTCGTCGCCAAAATCTTGCCAAGCGTTATGGACGGAGAAATAAGTTATTCTTACAGCAAATAAATGACTATTGGCGTTCAAATACAAAAGTATTAATCAAAGTATCTTTTTTCATGAATGGAACGAGCTAGATCCACGAGAATGATGTCACCAAATTTATCGCATGGTATTACATATGAAAAGTGAACATGTTTCTCAATAAGAAATATATATTTTTATTTTATATAACTTTTTGATAATTTTTTTGAAAAATGTGCAATATCTCGAGAACGGTTCATGTTAGCGTTCTAAATTTTATGTCAATCGTTTTCTAATGACAAATTACACAAGAAATGTCTATTTGAGTAACTTTATTAAAGGTTTTGATTTTTTGACGATTTTTTCAAAATTTCACTCGAAAATTTAGGGGAGTTCTGAACATTCGATTGCGTATAAAAACAATAGGCTTCCAGTGTTTAGAATTGTGATTTTTGTACCTCGTCTCCGCAGACTCACTGACACACACACACACACACAGACACACTGACACAAACTTTCACACACACACACACACATACACACACACACAGACATCACTTCAAATATGTTTGATTCGTGATCAGGGATGCTTGAAACGTGCCCTCCCGTCGAAAACTCGAATTCGAATTTTCGACCCCGTCACAGTACTTTCCTTATACATTATGTATATAAGGAAAGTAATAGGTTATTCTTATAGTAGATACTTATATTCTTTCCAAGATATGGAATTTTCGTCAATTAGTCATCATTTTCATTGATTTAGCGTTATTTTTATCCATTTGGCGAGATTTTCGTTAATTTGACAACATTTAAAAAGTCGCCAAGTTGGCGACATTTCGCCAAATTCGTCGCCAACATCTCACCAAGCGTTATGGACGGAGAAATAAGTTATTCTTATAGCAGATAAAATACAAAATACTTTGAAATACAAAAGTATTACTCAAAGTATATCTTTTCTCATGAATGGAACGAGCTAGATCCACGAGATGTCACCAAATTTATCGCATGATGTTACATATGAAAAGTGAACACGTTTCTCAACAATTAATATATTTTTTTTAAGTTATGGGATTCTTTGGTAAATTTATTTTAAAAATGTGCAATATCTCGAGAACGGTTTGTGCTAGCGTTCTAAAGTTTATGCCAATCGTTTTCTAAGGAAAAATTACGTAAGAAATGTCTATTTGCGTAACTTTATTAAAGGTTTCGATTTTTGATGATTTTTTCAAAAATTCACTCGAAAATTTAGGGGGTTCTGAACATTCGATTACGTTTAAAAACAACAAGCTTCCAGTATTCACGGATTGTAATTTTTGTACCAAATTTCATTCGAATCGCTTCAATCGTTCGTGAGATATCGTCTCCAGAGACTCACTGACACACACACATTTACACATACTTCCACACACACAGACAATGTGTGTGGAGAAGAAGGGACTAATCTGCATTAACGAAGAAATGGCATCTCGCCAGACCATCGACAGTACACTTCGAAAAATGGGAGGATAATATCACCACGAATAATTGGGCACGAAGACGCATCCAACAGATTTTTACATATTTAGAAGAAAATGAACGTTTTATTTGACTGTATATACATCCTGTATTGCTCAAACAATTGTTCATTAGGATAGCAGGTATTAATTGCATTACACATCGTATGATTTCATACATCCTGTATTGCTTAGACAATTGTTCATTAGGATAGCAGGTATTAATTGCATTACACATCGTATGATTTCATACATCCTGTATTGCTTAGACAATTGTTCATTAGGATAGCAGGTATTAATTGCATTACACATCGTATGATTTCATACATCCTGTATTGCTTAGACAATTGTTCATTAGGATAGCAGGTATTAATTGCATTACACATCGTATGATTTCATATATCCTGTATTGCTTAGACAATTGTGCATTAGGATAACAGGTATTAATTGCATCACGCATCGTATGATTTAATTTTAATGTGTGTGATATAATTTTACTTTCATATATTACTTTCCTTATATATATAATGTATAAGGAAAATATTGTGACGGGGTCGAAAATTCGAATTCGAATTTTCGACAGGAGAGCTCGTTTCAAGCATCCCTGATCACGAATCGAACATTTTTGAGGTGATATCTGTGTGTGTGAAAGTATGTGTGTGTGTGTGTGTGTGTGTGTGTGACAGTGAGCCTGTGGAGACGATATCTCACGAACGAATGGAGCGATTTAAATGAAATTTGGTACAAAAATCACAATCCGTGAATACTGGAAGTCTATTGTTTTTAAACGTTATCGAATGCTCAGAACCCCCATAAATTTTCGAGTGAAATTTTGAAAAAATCGTCAAAAAATCAACACCTCTAATAAAGTTACGCAAATAGACATTTCTTATATAATTTTTCATTAGAAAACGATTGACATAAGTTTTAGAACGCTAACATGAACCGTTCTCGAGATATTGCACATTTTTCAAAAAAATTATCAAAAATCATATAAAATAAAAGAAAAATGTTTCCTATTGAGAAACATGTTCACTTTTCATATGTAATACCATGCGATAAATTGGGTGGCATTATTCTCATGGATCTAGCTCGTTCCATTCATGGAAAAAGATACTTTGAGTAATACTTTTGTATTTGATCGCCAATAGTCATTTATCTGCTATCAGAATAACTTATTTCTCAGTTTATAACGCTTGGCGAGATTTTGGCAACGAATTTGGCGAAATGTCGCCAACTCAGCGACTATTTTAAATGTTGCCCAATTAACGAAAATCTCGCCAAATGGATAAAAATGACGCTAAATCAAAGAAAATGACGACTCATTGACGAAAATTCAATAACTTGGAAAGAATATAAGTATCTACTATAAGAAAAACCTATTTTTTTACTGTAAAAGTAGTGAATTCATTGCAATTATATATGGAAAGTCATGTGTTGCCCACATCAGATTTTATTTAATATGTTATCACAAGGGAGCATTACTCACTTCAGAGTTCTGTTATACGAGTAATATTAAGTTCTTGTGTGTATTATGTATATTGGATGCTCTGAGAATAAGTGATGTTTAAGTTTAATCATGTTTATGCAAATATGTATATAACTATTTATCTCTAGAAATTAGTTTGTATAGACATATGCCATTTAAAAATATTTAACATATATATATATATATATATATATATATATATATATATATATATATTTGTAGATCCAAACTTATGAGTAGATGCATGCTTTGTATGTTATTGCATTACTTTCCTTATATACATATAATGTACAGGGAAAGTATTGTGACTAGGTCGAAAATTCAAATTCGAGTTTTCGACGGGAGAGCACGTTTTAAGCATCCCTGATCACGAATCGGACGTTTTTGAGATGATGTCTGTGTGTGTGTGTGTGTGGAGACGATATCTCATGAACGAATGGAGCGATTCGAATGAAATTTGAAATAAAAATCGCAATCCGTGAATACTGGAAGCCTATTGTTTTTAAACACAATCGAATGTTCAGAACCCCCACTAAATTTTCGTTTGAATTGTAAAAGTGTGTGTGTGTGTTTGTGAAAGTATGTGTGTGTGTCAGTGAGCCTGTAGAGACGATAACTGACGAACAAATGGACCGATTCGAACGAAATTTGGTACAAAAATTATAATCCATGAATACTGGAAGCATATTGTTTTTATACGCAATCGAATGTTCAGAACCCCCTAAATTTTTGAGTGAAATTTTGAAAAATCGTCAAAAAATCAAAACCTCTAATAAAGTTATGCAAATAGACATTTCTTATATAATTTTTCATTAGAAAACGATTGACATAAATTTTAGAACGCTAACATGAACCGTTCTCGAGATATTGCACATTTTTAAAAAAAATTATCAAAAATCATACAAAATAAATGAAAAATGTTTCCTATTGAGAAACATGTTCACTTTTCATATGTAATACCATGCGATAAATTGGGGGATATTATTCTCATGGATCTAGCTCGTTCCATTAATGGAAAAGGATACTTTGAGTAATACTTTTGTATTTGAGCGCCAATAGTCATTTATCTGCTATCAGAATAACTTATTTCTCAGTTTATTACGCTTGGCGAGATTTTGGCGGCGAATTTGGCGAAATGTCGCCAACTCGGCGACTATGTTAAATGTTGCCAAATTAACGAAAATCTCGCCAAATGGATAAAAATGACGCTAAATCAATGAAAATGACGACTCATTGACGAAAATTCAATAACTTGGAAAGAATATAAGTATCTACTATAAGAAAACCTATTAATTTCCTTATATACATAATGTATAAGGAAAGTATTGTGACGGCGTCGAAAATTCGAATTCGAGTTTTCGACGGGAGAGCACGTTTCAAGCATCCCTGATCACGAATCAAACATTTTTGAAGTGATGTCTGTGTGTGTGTGAAAGTATGTGTGTGTGTGTGTGTGTGTGTGTGTGTCAGTGAGTCTGTGGAGACCATAACTGACGAACGAATGGACCGATTCGAACCAAATTTGGTACAAAAATCACAATCCGTAAACACTGAAAGCCTATTGTTTTTATACGCAATCGAATGTTCAGAACACCCCCAAATTTTCGAATGAAATTTTGAAAAAATCGTTAAAAAATCAAAACCACTAATAAAGTTACGCAAATAGACATTTCGTATGTACTTTTTCATTAGAAAACGATTAACATAAATTTTAGAACTTTAACATGAACCGTTCTCGAGATATTGCACATTTTTCAAAAAAATTATCAAAAAGTCATATAAAATAAAAAAAAATATTTCCTATTGAGAAACATGTTCATTTTTCACATGTAATACCATGCGATAAATTGGGTGACATCATTCTCGTGGATCTAGCTCGTTCCATTCATGAAAAAGATACTTTGAGTAATACTTTTGTATTTGAACGCCAATAGTCATTTAGCTGCTGTAAGAATAATTTATTTCTTCGTCCATAACGTTTGGCGAGATTTTGGCGACGAATTTGGCGGAATGGCGCCAACTTGGCGACTTTTGAAATGTTGCCAAATTAACGAAAATCTCGCCAAATGGATAAAAAATGAAAATGACGCTAAATCAATGAAAATGACGACCAATTGCCGAAAATTCAATATCTTGGAAAGATTATTAGTATGTACTATAAGAAAAACCTATTATTTACTGTAAAAGTAGTAAATCCATTACATTATATAAGGAAAGTCATGTGTTGCCCACATCAGATTTTATTTAATATGTTACCACAAGGGAGCCTTACTCACTTCAGAGTTCTGTTATACGAGTAATATTAAGTTCTTGTGTGTATTATGTATATAGGTTGCTCTGAGAATAAGTGATGTTTAAGTTTAATCATGTTTATGCAAATATGTATATTACTATTTATCTCTAGAAATTAGTTTGTATAGACATATGCCATTTAAAAATATTTAACATATATATATATATATATATATTTATAGATCCAAATTTATGAGTAGATGTGTGCTTTGTATGTTATTGCATTACTTTCCTTATATACATATAATGTATAGGGAAAGTATTGTGACTGGGTCGAAAATTCAAATTCGAGTTTTCGACGGGAGAGCACGTTTCAAGCATCCCTGATCACGAATCGGACGTTTTTGAGATGATGTCTGTGTGTGTGTGTGTGTGTGTGGAGACGATATCTCATGAACGAATGGAGCGATTCGAATGAAATTTGAAATAAAAATCACAATCCGTGAATACTGGAAGCCTATTGTTTTTAAACACAATCGAATATTCAGAACTCCCCTAAATTTCGTTTGAATTGTGAAAGCGTGTGTGTGTGTATGTGAAAGTATGTGTGTGCGTTAGTGAGACTGTGGAGACGATAACTGACGAACAAATAGACCGATTCGAACGAAATTTGGTACAAAAATTACAATCCATGAATACTGGAAGCATATTGTTTTTATACGCAATCGAATGTTCAGAACCTCCTAAATTTTCGAGTGAAATTTTGAAAAAATCATCAAAAAATTAAAACGTTTAATGAAGTTACGCAAATAGTCATTTCTTATGTATTTTTAAATTAGAAAACGATTGACATAAATTTTAGAAAGCTAGCATGAACCGTTCTCGAGATATTGCACATTTTTCAAAAAGCATTATCAAAAAAATCATATAAAAAAAAATATATTACGTATTGTGAAATATGTTCACTTTACATAAGTAATATCATGCGATAAATTTGGTGACGTCATTCTCGTGGATCTAGCTAGTTCCCTTCTTGTGAAAAGGTACTTTAGGTAATACTTTTGTATTTGGACGCTAATAGTTATTTATTTGCTACAAGAATAACTTATTTCTCCATGCATAACGCTTGGCGAGATTTTGGCGGAATGTCGCCAACTTGGCAACTTTTTTAAATGTTGCCAAATTAACGAAAATGTCGCCAAATTAATAAAAAATGACGTTAAATAAATGAATATGACGACTAGATGATGAAAGTTCAATATCGTGGAAAGAACATAAGCGTAGACTATAAGAATAACCCATTTCTCCGTCCGTCCGTAACATTTGGCGAGAAATTGAGCGGGACGTCGCCAACTTGACGACTATTTTAAATCTTGCTAAAATGATATAAATGTCGCCAAATTGATAAAAATGACGCGAAATTGGAAGTAATGTCTCGCAAATTCTGATTTCCGTCATATGACGGGCATACCTTCTAGTATATAAGAAATACTCTTCTCTCCGCTTGTCTGTAACATTTGGTGATGCATTTGGCAAATTTAATGAATAATTTAGAAAACTATTTCCACTTTGGCGATATTTCGCCCCCAGATTGGCAAAAATATCGTCAAAATTGCAAAAATGACGTTAAATTAATGAAAATTACGCCTAATTGATGACGTAATTATTAAGATATTTTGATATATGGACTATATCGCTTATTGAGGAATGAGTATGCTATAAATATTGATGACTGTTTATTTAGAGTTGCGCAAAGTATAAGGTAATGGAGTATTTTGAAAGAGTTTTACATGTTGTCATCCGGAAAATCGCCAAATGTACAATTCAACGATAAAAAAACAGAGACGCGGATCTTATATATAATTACTTTCCTTATATACATAATGTATAAGGAAAGTATTGTGACGGGGTTCGAGTTTTCGACGGGAGAGCACGTTTCAAGCATCCCTGATCACGAATCAAACATTTTTGAGGTGGTGTGTGTGTGTGTGTGTGTGTGTGTGTGTGTGTGTGTCAGTGAGCCTGTAGAGACGATAACTGATGAACGAATGGACCGAATTGAACGGAATTTGGTACAAAAATCACAATCCGTAAACACTGGAAGCCTATTGTTTTTAAACGTAATCGAATGTTCAGAACCCCCCTAAATTTTAGAGTGAAATTTTGAAAAAATCGTCAAAAAATCAAAACCGCTAATAAAGTTACGCAAATAGACATTTCTTATGTAATTTTTCATTAGAAAACGATTAACATAAATTTTAGAACGCTAACATGAACCGTTCTCAAGATATTGCACATTTTTCAAAAAAATTATCAAAAGTCATATAAAAAAATATATATATATTTCCTATTGAGAAACATGTTCACTTTTCATATGTAATACCATGCGATAAATTGGGTGACATCATTTTCGTGGATCTAGCTCGTTCCATTCATGAGAAAAGATACTTCGAGTAATACTTTTGTATTTGAACGCCAATAGTCATTTATCTGCTATAAGAATAACTTATTTCTCCGTCAGTAAAGCTTGGCGAGATTTTGGCGACGAATTTGGCGGAGTGTCGCCAACTTGGCGACTTTTTGAAATGTTGTCAAATTAACGAAAATCTCGCCAAATGGATTAAAATGACGCTAAATCAATGAAAATGACGACTAATTGTCGAAAATTCAATATCTTGGAAAAAAAATAAATATCTACTATAAGAAAAACCTTTTTTTTTTTCTGTAAAAGTAGTAAATTCATTGCATTATATAAGGAAAGTCATGTGTTGCCCACATCAGATTTTTTTTTACTGTAAAACTAGTAAATTCATTGCATTGTATAAGGAAAGTCATGTACTGCCCACATCATATTTTTTTTTTTTTTTTGTACTGTGGGCAGGTGCAAGATAGTTAGCTGATATAATTGACAACTTACTTACAGTATCTTACGTTTTTAAAAGTTAGGTTTTATTTAGTATCGTCAAATTTCAAATCCGTGGCGAAGCACAGTCAGGTTGTGAACCCAATGGGTCTGCCCCTCGCTCACGGTGATTGATTGATTGATTGTATTAATAAAAACTAAACAGTAAAATTTTGGTTTATACATACATTAAAACAAATTAATAATAGTATTATATATTGAAATAGTCTACGATTTTGACATTTTACTTTTGGCTATTTTTAAAAAATAAACTTTATTAAAGTTTGGGTGTTCTTCTCAATATCCTACTCAATTTCGGTTCCCCCGTTGACTGGCGCCAGGGTGCAAATGGCCCCATCTGATCCCCCCTGCTACGCCTCTGGTGATGGACAATCAATATAAAATACCTGTCGTGTGCAGCTCCATTCCACTTTCTCATATATACATATTCGACATTTCTGCATCCTATTTACATTACAGTCAGTATCAGAGAGAAAAAGAATGTAACTTTTATGAACGTACGTTTCCAGGTTGTTCTTTTAAAAATCCTATTTATTATTTGATTTTAAGTTAGCAACAGGTTGTCGATCCGATACATCGTTTGTATTCAGGTGAATTTTGCTAATGCATACTATTTCAATACCTTTAACATCTTCAACAAATTCAAACTATCCACTTCCGGTATTGACTATACTAAATACTACTATATGCATTGTCTTATTTATTCACTTTAAAAATAACCCATTTCTCCGTCCGTACGCCCGTCTCTGTAACGCTTAGCGAAGAAATTGGCGACGAATTTGACGGAATATCGCCAACGTAGCGACTTCTTTTAAATGTTGCCATATTGACAAAAACGTTGCCGAATCGATAAAAACGTCTCCAAATTGATGTTTATCATTCTGGCGACATCAGCTTCATTTTTAATGCTAAATCAATGAAATTAATTGTGTTTTGTTAGGGGATATTATTCTAATGATGTTTCGGTAGGATCTGTCTGTCAATCCGACCGTCCTACTTAGCGACAAATTTGGCACCTTTTAAAATGTTGCCAAATTGATAAAAATAAAGCCAAATTAATAAAATGACGGTAAATTAATATTTTGTAAAATTAAGTTCAATTTCCTTGATAATCCCTGTCGCTTTATTTAGAATTATTAATTTAATATCTTAATAACCCATTTCTCCGTTCGTAACGCTTGGCGAAAAATTTAGCGGGATATCGTCAACTTGGCGACTTTTTTAATCGTTGCCAAATCGATAAAAAAAATGTCGCCAAATTGATAAAAATGAAGCTAAATCAATGAAATCGTGTTTTGTCAGGAGACAGTCCCTAAACACAGCGCAGAAACATAAATTATTTCTATAAACTCCTAAGGTTTTACATAGACAAGTAATGTGATGCATGATTATGCAATGGTATGATGAGTTTTTGCAGTATCTAGTTAAATAATTAATGAAATAGTAATTATTTGATTAAACGATGTATTGGATTAAACTATGCATTTGCAGGTTCCAACAGGTGGCCATCAGACACTCATCGTAGAAGAATTCGAGCCAGATGTCTTCCGACAGTTAATCGAGTACATCCATACGGGGTGCGTCACTCTACAAGCAAGGACACTGCTGGGTAATAAAATTCATCAAAGTGCTAGTACATTTAGTCAATATTTTAAAATGTCTACAGATATCTTATTCAATAATTTTCAACCCAAGTCTTCATTATATGATCATTCTGATCCACATCTCGCTTGCCGCATTCAACACAGTTTTAAATGGCCGCATTCAGCACGGTTTTAAATGGCCGTATTCAATACAGTTTTAAATGGCCGCATTCAGCACAGTTTTAAATGGCCGTATTCAACACAGTTTTAAATGGCCGCATTCAGCACAGTTTTAAATGGCCGTATTCAATACAGTTTTAAATGGCCGTATTCAACACAGTTTTAAATGGCCGTATTCAATACAGTTTTAAATGGCCGCATTCAGCACAGTTTTAAATGGCCGTATTCAATACAGTTTTAAATGGCCGCATTCAGCACAGTTTTAAATGGCCGTATTCAATACAGTTTTAAATGGCCGCAACCTGGATCGAAGGTTGGAGCTTGTATGTGTATGGGAGGTATGAAGCTCAGCATATGCCTTTTGGGGTACAGAATGATACACGGATCTTTGTGAGTACTATGACCATCCAAGATCAGAAGAACTAGGCTTTGTTCAAATGGATTAACTTTCTCAATGAATGCTTTTAACTATTTCAGAAAGCCTGATACCTAGATGCAATCGTTTTCTTGAGCATCAAAGGTGCTTCCTTTTGCTCAGGATCGATCCGAAGGGGGTAGGCTATCACCTCATCCCCACCGAAAGTCGTAAGCAGGAAAATTTCAATCTAATTTGCAAATATGGACGAAATGAACAAGGAGGTTGTGACCATCTTTCGGAAAACGATAAGTCAGTGGTGGCTCGTGAGGTGACGCAGGATAAGCGCTGCTTCACTTAAAGTTATCGGCTAAATGGGTTGTTATTGTTATTATTTGGCGAATTTTTTAGAATCCTTTGGCTATTAACTACACTTGTGGAAATAGCGTTATGTGTTTTAATAATGTTAGTTGTCGAGGAGGGGGGGGGGGATAAATCCTGCCACTGAATCTGCTTTACCCAGAAGCACGAGCCGCCACTGCAATAAGTATCAAAAGCATAGTAAAAACGAGATTCATAAAACTATCTGTCTGAAACCCGAATACAACAAAGCAGTTGTCCAAAACTCTCGGTTTTCATTCCCTTGTAGAAACAAGCAAACCAACAAACTGGTTGTAGATCTTCACATCTGGAGTCCAAGATCCGAACCTCTTGCTCAAGACAGCCACCCCAAATGTAGCATTTTCTTGGGGAAAGCTTCCTTTAACAACTGGCAAGTCATTATACCCCTTTGTAGACCATTGAGGGGTAGTGTAGATGTCGGCATTAGTTTATGCCAGAGATTAGAACCAGATTAACATGCGGATCTGATGCACCTTCTGTCAGTTACAGAAGGCGAATAAAAGGATCCCCTGCAGCATTGATGCTAAGCATCAAATGTTTCTCTCGCGTTCACCCGACGTGAGTTTGTCTTAGCGAAAGAAACTTTCAAAGTATTCGAATGGGCTACATTAACGCTAGTTTTGTCACACTTAAAGGTTTTGTTTTGAAGGAACGGATATTTCTCCGCTAGTTCCTTTAATTTTGCAAAATAAGTCTACTTGTTCCTTGTAAAATCATTGAGGCTTGTTGATTATGATCTGCGCAAAGAAAATTTGGGATACTGCTTGATAAATTTGTGATAAAACTTGCTTCTCAAAAACTTCTTTGTTGAACTGGTAAGTTAAATTATAGTTTTCAGCAAGATCATAGGCTAGAGTTAAAAGTTTGTTTTTAATCACGAGTAAGAAACTATTGTCCAGAGATTTGAGGCGTTTGACGTGTTTGTTTTTCAACTCATTATTAAACATTTTTCACATCTATTCATTGAAGGTGCTGCTTTAATTGTGCTTTTTTAAGGGATCAAACACAATTTTCAAAAAAACTTTTGGGGTCAAAAAAGTTTGTTCAAGCAGTCAAATGTCCAACTGTTTTTCTAACACTGAATTTCTATGCTAGCATACCATCAACAGTTTTTTTCCATCATTTATTTATCCCATTTTCTGTTTTTGGGAGTTTTGCCACCTCGTTGAAAATTCTTGAAACTAAACGATGGCTTTACTAGGTTTGTCACGAAACTATTTTATCCTGTTCAGTACTGCGTGAACATGGAAAATTTTCGTTAATCTAAGCACTTTATTTATTAATGTGGAATCTTTACTAAAATATAACAAATGTGCTTAAATCACTTTAAAAGGGTCAACAGATGAAGTAGAAGTTAACAGCGTAGCACCAGTAACAGATAAAGTGGCACATATTTTACAAGAAAGTCCTCAACAATGGAATGAACAAACTTTAAATGGTGGCAATAACTGCACTCCTTTGCGTTCCTCTTACAATGTATAATCGTCGCCTGTCACCATCGTCACCAATGTATAATCGTCATCTAGCATAGGAATGTGTAAACCTCTAGTGTCCGGTACTGGACGCTGTCTGGTACTGAAACAACTTCTCATATAGTTACATAAACTTACCAATCAAAAATTATAAATTTTATTGCAAACCTTTTGCAACTTGAAAAAGTCTGCAATGTTGCTGGTATCAAACGTTTCCTAATAAAATCTTTTATGATTAACTAGAATGAATTACCTTGTGTCACTCGATTGCACAAAACAATATAGATACAACTGATACTACCCAATTTCTGAAACGCCTGCTCTGAACAAAAATCATTCCTGTGCTCCATTTTTTACATGTATAACAATGTCAATTGTCTAAAGGAATTTAACAACGATTATATAAATATGTAACTGTTCACCATAGCAATAAACACGTCTTCAATTGTGACGTCATGAAGACCAATGGGCGAAGAACTTCTATCCCACTCTCAGTCGAATTAAAAATCGTAACTTTTATACAGTCACTTAAACTTATAGGAAGAATAATTAATATATTAGAATGTGAATATCTATTCGAGGCTATTACCTCATCTGCTCGTCCTAGGAATTGGCTCTACACTGACACTGCAAAACATTCTGCAGCCTTTGCTCATTTTTTTTCAGCTACTTTGTTGATAATTTCAGCAAACTGTCAAAAAAGTCACAGTCACACGAATTTATGAAAATATCAGCTTCATTTCTGAAATATGCAGCTAATTATCGTTTGCAAAGAGTTATTTTTGTATTTATATATATATATATATATGTTATCAAAACTATGAGAAACCTTTAAAAATAGACTAAATCTGCTCCTAAGTATTAAGTAATATTGGTGAGCCTTTGAATTCGGTTTACTTTTTTTGCATAAACTACAAATATGTACATTATATTATAAAGATATGGCATTTATTTCATTTTGGGTGTGCATTATCATATTGTATTTTACTTCCTTTTTACAATCAGATTTCCAATATGTGTTTTGATTGAATCTGAATGAAAAATATCGATAAATACCCCATGATGGAAAATTGCCAAAATATTTAACTAACTATTGAGCATGCATGTGAAGCCAAAGTATAAATTTCTGCACCAAGTGCAAACCCATGTCCCTTGAATTTATTTGCAATTCTGCGCATTGAGACTTCCATTTTGATGTATTGTGCGATTCTCCTTCAGAAATCATACCAAGTTAATTTATAGATATATTAAACAGATTGCAATTTTATTTGACGTTCTTTCCATCATGCCTTAGGTTTAATGAATGCCGCCGATTACTATGGGCTGGACGAGTTGAGAAAAGCTTGCATGGGGTTTGTTCAGGCATGCATCAACGTGGACACCGTCTGTGCTCTTCTGGCATCGGCAGAAAAGTATATCCAATACAAATGTACAAAATCCCTTGTTCAAAAGGTGAATATAAACTTTTCAGACTTTGAAATTTTAATATTATATAGAATCTTCTAAAACCACTGCGGGACATGGGTTTGAAACACAGGTGGAGCTAGGATTTTTCGTTTAGGGTGCTGAAAAATTTTTTGGGGACTCTAAAGCTCCATTAGATTTTATTATTTCATTTCCAATGTATAATATCAATATATTTTTACAAAATTCCGGAGGGAGCTAATGAAACTTTTGGGGGAGCTTAGCACACCCTAGCTCCGTCTATGGTTTGGAAAGCCCTTTATACATGGTTGCACTTAGGAAATTGCAAAGTTTATCTTCATTACACTCGCGGACAATGAAAGTTGCGCACCAAGAAGGAAGCATAGGATGGACCTGAAATTTTATTGATGGAAGGGTACAAATGGAGGATATACATGATCACAAAAACAGCGCAGCAGAACACGTACAGAGGAGCTGTGATACACAATCTGGTCATCCTCAATAGCGCGTCACACCGCCTCGTGCTGCGATAAAAGCAGCAATACGGTCCGGTATGGTGTCGAACAGACGCCTGATGTTGACCTGCGGCAGACGAGTCCACGCCTGTTGGACGTTATGTTCCAAATCCCGAAGATTGCGGCAACGAGGCAGCTGGTGTTTCAACTGGTCTCACACGTGCTCGATAGGGTCAGGTCTGGGGAGCAGGTAGGCCATGTAAGTGTCTGGACATGACTCAGTCAGGCCTGGGTGACCCGAGCCGTGTGCAACCGGGCATTATCCTGCTGGAATTATGCACCCGGAATCCCAGCAAAGAATGGGAGCACATGGGGTCATAGAATCTCATCCACGTTCCGTTGGCCTGACAATGTTCCAGGTACCACTCCTAGAGCGTATCGGTTGTCGTAGGCAATGGTTCCCCGTAATGCCCGTAATGCCTGCAGTAGGGCTGGTGTGGCGCTCGATAACGAGGTTACTTCCACACCCGGACACGCTGATCATCGGTACCCAAAACGAAGCGGCACTCATAGCTAAACACCACACATCGCCAATCTGTGGCGTTCCATGTTGCTCTGGCCCGGCACCACTGCAACCGGAACCGCCGATGTTCCCGTGTTAACGGCAGCGCACGTAAGGGACGCTGTGATCGCAGATTCGCTTCCTTCAGGAGTCTCGATATTGTTCGTGGGCACACAGGAGCAGCTATGTGTGCTTGTATCGCGGATCGTGTCGCCGAGGGCTCTATACGTGCCTGCTGTACAATCATTCGTTTCTCTCTACTCGTGGTATGCCTGGTCCATCCAGAGTCGGTCCTGCGTGTCTGGGTGGCGTCCCATGACCAGTGCTCCCAACACCGTCGGACGGTATAATCCGAACGATCAACTTACGGGCTATCCGGCTCGCTGACCACCCTCGGTTTTCAGCCCGATGATCAGGCCGTTCTTGAAGTCCGTCAGTTGCGTATATCGACGTTTCTGGCGTCTACCTACCATTATTTTCACTCCGTACTCGTGTTTGAGTCGGCTGAAGCTTCTCGCATCGATGGGTCTCTCTCTCTCGTTGTGTTGGACAAGGTTTTACGGAGTCCCTAACCTCTATGGGCTGTATCTCTTGGGTGATATGCATGATAATAAAATACTATGTACTCCCTAAAAGGCAAGATGGGTGCTGCTCAATGTAGAGCAGACTTTTCCATACAGTTCTCCTAGGAGGACAGGGGAATTCTGATTGGCTCCCAAGTGGGAATGGCCAGATGACATTGGTTTCAAAAGTTTTTTTTTTTTTTTTTGCCTCCCATGGATGGGGTACAGTGAGTTCGTTCAGAAAATGCGGGAAGCGGTTCAGAAAATGAGTTAATCAAGGTTTCCGTATTACATTATGCCAATATGTGCATGTTAATTTTAATTTAAGCTTTAATTTTATTTTAAATTAATTTTAATTTAGGATAGTGGGGTGTTTTCTGAAATTCCATTGGTGTGGGTCATACATTTTTAAATTTTGCAATTCTTGATTAGGTATTAAAGGGATGTTATTATAAAATTTAGTTGCTAATTTTTGGATTTCTTTTCTAATGGTTCTCACTCCATGACATCATCACTGGATCTCACTGGATGACATCATTTCTCAGATATCTGGGGGCTTTCCTTATATTGATCTTAGGATTTAGTTTTGCGTAGTTTGCAGCTTCTTCATATTGGTTTTCGAGGCAAAACCCCAGACAATGGCTCCGTATAACAGGACTGGTCTTAGCACAGTTTTATAGAGGATGATTTTGTTTGTGTAGTTAACGTGTGGGGAGTGTAGGATCGTATATAATTTAGATCTGGCGATGTGATATTTCTTAAGTGCATTTAGGATGCGGTGTTTAAATGTTAGATTTTCATTGATGGGGCGTCGACTGCACGCCGGTTTATAGTACGATCATGCGCAATAACACCAGACTGGGATCATTTGCATACCAACCCGCCCTCCAGCTATTTACATCATTTCGCAGTTGTACCATGTTTTCTTCTTGGTGCGCAACTTTCATTGTCCGTGAGTGTAAAAGGATTCTATCCAAGACCCAGAATGCTGTAGCTTTGACTATTTCTATTCAGGCATCCCAAAAGCTAAAATTATAATTACAAGCTAAATTGAAATGGACCAAGAAGCAATAAGACAAATATCAAAAGACCTAAATATCTTAATCTCTCAAAAAAAGCTAAATTGTGTAGCAAAACTCTAGGTCTTTTGACATTTTAGTATCAAATAACCGATACGCATCAAAAGACCCAATGCCTTACAAAATTTAAAAGCAACTGTTAGTCTTGCCAAAATAAAAGTGAATTAACTTCCATGAGCGGACTGGCTATAGAACCGTCCAGTGTAATAATCACTAGGCTAATCTGACTAAGTATTGATTGAAAGTTAACTTTTTTTTTAATTTCCAACTTATGACTGGGATATATATATATATCAGTGGCGTAGCGTCCATTGAGGTTAAAAAGCTGAGCCTCCCTTGTTAAAATTCTAATTTAAAGAATTATTTAAACATAATTTTATTTAATAATTTTTAAACAACTTTGCGAATATATATGTATTATTTTTAAAAAATGTTGCATTTTATTTGCTTGAAGTGACACGTTTCAAAGTATTTTTCCCATTAAAGCGCATATTTTAATGTTTTAGAAGCTGAAATCATCCAGCTTTCGTGGTCTATAAGGAGAAGTATGGCATTAAGACCACTCATTTGTTAAACCCCTCCCTAGCTGATTAACTAACATGGGAAGCTAGTTTATAGAAAGGCGTGGCTATTGCTTCTCCATTTTCAATCCTTTATTAACAATCAATGATTGGATATGATACGTGACGGTTCAATGATGGGTAGATGAGGGTGTGTAGTGCAAGGCTAATGATCCTCCATTTCGGGTCAAACGTGATTCTATTATTAAATATTCGCAGAAAATATTCATTATTTGTAATACTAAAGAATTTGAGTCATTTTTCACGAATAACCTAATATTTACCTATCTTTAAACAATATCAAAACAAAGAAATATACCGATTTCCATTAAACTTAAGTTGTTTGCAAAGTAGACTTAGCTCTTTATATAGGCATCAATATGGCGAAGCATCTGTTTGCGTATTTGAGAGTTTTAAAAAAAAAATAAATCCGATTTCCCTTTAAAAATTCCATGTTACAGGAGAATCTCAGTTAGATAAAAAAAAAGTGGTTGATAATTTTCTAACGAATTCTTAGCATATTGTAATTAGAAGATATTTTAAAGTTTTTATAGTTATTGTATTTGTAAATAATTAATATACAATATTGTTGGGCATTGTTAACTACACTGATTTTCAACTAAGCTTATGTTCCAGATTTCTGATCAATTTTCAGTGCACTTTTTCATACACCGGCGCCTGTAGAACGTTTTCTGACCATGACTTTATATTTAATAAATTGGTTGTAAAAGTTCAACTAATTTAGAATTAAGGAAACATTTAAAATGTTATATTTTTTACGTATTTATCTTACATAGGTAATATATTTTAAAACACCGTGCATTTCATTCACTCTTAGCATTTTTATATTCAATTATTTTATTTTACTCACTAAGGAAATAAAAGGTATTCAAAGTGTGAATTTCAATATAAATTTTACGTTTAATACAAAACATATTCCAAGTTTAAACGCCAATCGCTCAGCCTCCCCAATAAAAAATATCACGTTACACTACTGATACATACATACATATATATATATATATATATATATATATATATATATATATATATATATATATATATATATATATATATATATATATATATATATATATATATATATATATATATATATATACATACACACACACACACACACATATATATATAATAATATTAATAATAATTATAGTTTGAAAGTTCAATGATAGAAAAGTGTGAAGCTGCAACTCGAAAAACCTAACTTTATAAAAAACCTACAAAATAAAAGTATAAAACAGCAAATCTTCAATTATATATATATGTGTGTGTGTGTGTATTAAAAATGGGCCAACATGGTGATTTAATCCAAACTGTTCTTTTCCTCAGGTTCTGGAATTCGTGGATTCTCATGGAGATGATGTCTTAAGCCTAGGTTCTTTTGCTCTACTTCCAGAACACGTAGTACGGTTAATTTTGTCCAGAGAAGAGCTGCAAGCAGACGAACTTACGAAATTTCAGGCAGCCGCACACTGGAGCAGGCGCTACTGCGACTCCGAACCTAGTTCTGACCTTAGGGAGGTGATGTCCAACTTTTTGGAGTGTATAGAATTTTACAAAATACCAGCAGGTGTTCTCATGAGGGAGGTGAGTTGGAGAACTGTATTAACATAGGCTTTGACGGCGTGTTATTTCAAACAGAATGAATGCAGGGTCAAAATAAATGAAGCTTGGTAGGAAGGCCATATCAGTAATCGATTGAACATTGAAGCACAGCATTTTCTCATCAAGGCAAAAGGCATGTTCAGAATTGAGGCATCAATACTAAATTACGAAGATAAAACTACAGTAAGCCTTTTCTAGGAAACAAGAGTGTTATCTGGAATATATTACATGGAAACAGCGTAGATGGAACACAGCGAGTTAACAATGAACAGAAGACGGGCAGCCGTGACAAGGTTGTATTTGCCGATCCGTGTATAGAGTTCGGTTGTTGTGATGCGTTGTCACAATTGAGTAAATCCTTTGACGATTTTACTAACTTTTGCTGATATAAGAGGTACTGATATGATAGTATAAAAAGATGTCTTTACAAAGTATGTTATCATTAATTCCCGGAATTCGCCTAGTTTTCTGTAGACTATAGAATCGTAAGATTGCAATCCATTTCAGGCTCTCTAAGAGGTTCACTATCTAAATTTTTTAATACCTATAAATGCTTTTTTTATGGATTGGCGTGTATAAAGGCAAATTTTAAGTGTTAGCGCCTAAAAATACCTATTTTAAGGGTAGTGCCTATATATGCATATTTTAATAGTTTAACCTATATTTTAATTATTTTCCCTGCTTTTATTTACCATTTCGTTAAATGCTTGTTTCATACTGTTTCTCCATTACTTCTTATAAGTTCCAACATCACGACCGCTGCGCGGGTGTACACGGATTGCATAAGTGGACTTTACTGCCAATGCGTCCGCTCAAAGACGCCAATAAAAGGCGTATCACGTCGTCCATCAGAGGAAGCATCTTTCTTAACCGCTGTTGCTTCGATTAACATACAATTTTCACTCCTCTCATTTAAGGCCTATCACTCCTGCTGCGTGAGTATATGCGGATTACATAAACGGACTGAGCAATCAATGTGCAAACTTGTTAACAAATTCTGAATGTCGGTTAAAACTCTTGGGACAAATAAGCTTATTTAAGGCGTATCACGCCAGCTACGCGGCTGTACCCGGATCGCAAATGCGCGTAGTTGGCTAACGGATTTTGTTGACTTTACCAACAACTGGGGCTATTGGTCAAGCGGCTGTCTGCATGAAGCGAACTAAGCGGTCGCGCAGTGTCGAAAACCCAGACCATCCGACTCGTCCGAGGACTAAGAGCAACCATTTGAATGGTCGGCGGTCGCGCAGTGTGTCAAAGATGTTTATTTACTGCTGAAGGTAAATGCTTTACAAAATGCTAGTTAATTGTCTTTACTCTAGAATTTTGGGGTATTTTTCCTTGTGTTTATAAAAGACATTTAAATCAATATCAATAATTCTCTGGTCGCTCATAATTATACACTCCAAGTAGCCCGGCCGTCCAAATAGTTGCTCCTAGTCCTTTGGACGAGTCGGACGGTCTGGGTCTTCAACACTCCAAGTAGCAATAGAACTTAAATAGAATTTTCTTCATTTCTGAGAATAAAATTCATTTTTATACCAATCATTTTTATATCTTCATTTTTATACCAATCGTTTTTATACTAATCATTTTTATACCAATAGAAATAAAATTTTAGATCCTCCATTTGGTTCTGTCTAATTCTGTTCAAAACTCTAAAATCATCTATAGTTATTTGTAACAATAATATTTACGTTAATTTTAAATTTTACCTTATTATCTGTTTTTGTAGAAATTTCACTTCCCAATAATAAAGTACCAATTCTTTAAAGTATATACTTTTCTCCACACGATAACATTGACACACTTATTTCTGAATTTTTATCTATAAATTGTTTCGTTTCAATGTCAGGGCAAAAATGTGTGGATACGGTTTCATTGACCAAAGGGGATACAAGATAATTGATCTCTGTTTTGAAAATAATTTTATAATTCCTAATAACCCTGCCAATGGGCAATTGCAAACCATTGATGAATTCTGCTACATTGACTTTGTAATCATTTCATTACCTGTGTATGAGCTGTACGCATATTTAATTTCAATAAAAATAGTCACTTTCTTCATGGTGCTTTGGTTTTTTTGCAAAAGAGTGTATAAAATACAAGAAAACTTTGGATTAGTTATAATGTCCTAATGAGTCTTTAAAAAATGCAAGAGAGGTCCACAAAATTTTGAAGCCCTCTGCAAACATGAGGCCTCAAGCAGCCGCTTGCCCTCGGGACAATCTTGGTACTGTGTACCAAATTTTATGGTTATACAACGATTAAGATTTCCAGCTACATACTGCACAGCCATCTTACTTCATTAGGTTAGATAGGATACAACATTCGAGTTTCTAACACTATTCAGTATTTTTATCATTCATGTTAAAAATACTGAATTTTTCATATTGAGGCAATTTTTTGAGCCCCACTGTAGAGTATTCAACACAAAGACAATACTTTAACCTGACAAAAATATAGCATCCTATCTTTAAAATGCATAAATGATGCATATTTTGATAAATTAAAAAGAAAAAATTAAATAGCAAGAAATTGTCTTACGGTTTAGTTTAAAGCTCGTTGAAAAGATCATTCGTCGATCTTCTTGATGGTGTTAAGATTTGATGCAATAATATTTTCGATTGCTAAGAAACTGATTTTTACAAAAATTGTTCAAAATGAGGCTTTCAAATAAAATAACTAAAAATCTAATTTGAATTGCAAAAAAATTGTTTAGAGATCTCCTCGGATTTGACCTGAAATATCACTGTACCAATTTTTTTTAGCTGCAGGTCACTTAGATTGTCCGCTAAGTGACCAGCAGACAAACATCTTCTTTAATTATTATATTCTCAAAGAAAATTTAAGATAGTCACATTTATATTGCAGGTCCATCCCGTAGGGGTTGTCCCCGATCACGTGATCATGAATGCTCTTGCCTACCAAGCTGATCCATCCAGCGTGGACTTTCGAAAAGTAGGCTCACCCAATAGATTTCGTAGAATGTCTTTAATGACTCTCCCCAGCCAAGAAGCTTCTTCCCTACTTGCAGAAAAAGCAGCTTCTATACCAGAAGGATCAGATCAGCCTTCCACAGGAACAGAAAGTTCAACTCCTGAGTCTGAGAAGAAGACGAGCCGCTTCACTAAGTCAACCCGAATTAGGCTATATAGGAGAAGTAAAACTCTGGCTGAGAGTTAACCAAAGGTGTAACCATAGTATTATGTATGTAAATTACTGTGTAAAGCTCTTCGTACAATCAGAATACCGATTGGCTTAACCATTCTGCCACAAAAAGGTGAAAACATTCCATTTCTCAGTCGTTGTTGTAAC
This sequence comes from Amaurobius ferox, assembly GCA_951213105.1. Taxonomy (NCBI): domain Eukaryota; kingdom Metazoa; phylum Arthropoda; class Arachnida; order Araneae; family Amaurobiidae; genus Amaurobius; species Amaurobius ferox. Next base: position 61,241,741 of record OX578139.1, read on the forward strand.
CAAGTCAGTTGTTCAGGATGGAATAACATTTTTGGAGCCATGAGATATATTCAAAATATGAGACTAAGTGTTCAAGAACCCCTTTTTATACTGAAGATATTATTTCTTACACGAATTGCGCATTTTAATAATCAGCGATATTATTAGGATAAAATCCCAGTTTTTTAAAAGGGTAAAACCAGTAAAAAAAAATAAGTCTTCACATCGATGATGAGCTTTGATTCTGCCGAATGCTATAAAATAAAGTGTTTAAATATTTATTTCAACTGTTCCTCAAAATATGCCTTTATGTCGATAGTTTAGTATTATTTTTTGTGGTCGGTGACTCTTAAATATCTTATAATTATGAGATAATTTTTGTAGCTTTCTTTATTAATTATTTTAAATTGAAAACATCTTGAAATTTCTACTTTAATATATCAAAGAAACAATATAGATTGACCCCCAATTTAGTTGAAGAGACTGGAACACAAATATTAGGCATTCAACTGAGAATTATTGTTGAGTTATCATTCAATATATATGCGATATATGCATAGCATATATATTCCATAGAAAAAAGTGTCCAGGCACCTTTCTACTTCGAAATATATGGAACATTCCAACAGGAACAGAGAACATGTGCCTGCATTTCTTAAAAAGCTACACGTCTATTCTTTAGATGTCATATACATGGCACAAATGATAATATGGCGAACCGTGTTGAGCTTATGGATTTCCAGTGAGATGTTATTATAAGATGCCATATTAGCAACATCTCATTAAGTGCGACTGCAGAAAAATTAGAATATGGGTGAGCAAAAATTACAGAGGCATGCTCAAAGTCTCGGTCTTAATAAAGACAGTTTGGGATGGATTCAAACGTTTAGTGTGAGTTAGGGCTGTAACAAATTTTGAGGAGCGAGAATGGGAATTTGAGTACCATTGGAAGTTTTGATGGAAAGGTACTAATATATGAATTTTATATGTGTTCCTGATAATTAGGAATGTTGCACAGCTGAACATTTGTGGTTTTTGACTTATAGAGCATTTTCAAATCTTGAAATTAGTATATAGATAGAATCTATTGAAATAAAAATGTATATTTCAAAATTTGAAATAAGTAAAACTTTTAGAAGACAATGTGCAATTTATATCAATTAATACATATTTCTTATAAATGTCTAACCTTAAATAAATACGAATGATTGAATCCTTGAAACAAACTTTATGGTTTACAGTATTTTTGCATTTATAGGATTATAAGTGAAATTAAATTTTCCTTATAGAATTATTTTTCTACTTGACATTTAGAAAATCGTAAAATTTAAATATTTTTTTAAGGCCTGACAAATCTACTCATTTTCTCGTACGCAGAAAAAAAAAATCCACCATCAATTTATTTCACTCCAACTCATTGATAATTTCCAATGCATAAAAATTATGCATTTTTGTTTACAAAGCTTACATACATTTTTTACAAAGAAAAATGCTGAATTTTAAATAATTCGTTTCTGAAAATTCCCATTTTTTGGAAACTTTCGAAGTTCTCAATGTTTTTCTTTTTTTTTTTTTAATTTCCTTCCCACCAAACTTCGGATTTTTCCTGGTAATAACCGGGATTTTATCAAGGCTTAGCAACTCTAAGTGTGAGTCAGAAAGAAGCGTCTAACTTCTGTCTCGCCTTACTACTATTTCGAAAAAGGAATGGGACAATATACCTGCAACTTGTTACACCGGAAAATCACTAAAAGCATGCCAAAGAGAGTGCAAGATGCAATTTCGACCCAAGGTGGTCTGGCACCTTATTGTGTTTGAATAAAGGCAATATTTATTTAAAAAAAAAAAAATCTAGTGATCGGCAATTTTCTTTTATGCATAATTGCACATTTGTGTATCATTCCTACAAAATAAAATTAAAATGTCTATTGAAATTTGTATATTTTGTGAGTTAAAAAAATTTTTTCAGTAAAATGAAACAGGCAGTTAATTTTATTCGTTAAAGCGAGAGAAATCATTACATTGGGGGAAAGGAATTAAAGTTGAATGTGATGTTCCATATATTTCTTAAAATCCCTAATTCTATATATAAAAAAAAAGAGGTTCCTTACATGAGTGTTTGGTAAATAGAAGTTAAAATATATATACATCTTGATTATTAAACATAAAAAAATTATATTTGGTCAGTCATATAGGTTAAAAATTATGTCATCAGGCCCACAGACACTGAAAGTTGCCCCACCTGCTCCATACAATGCTTGCTGTAGGTTGACTAAATAGATTGATTTAAAAAAAAAAGCTCCGAAAATCACCAGTGCGGCAGATATCAAAGATTGGTGCATAGTTGAATAGGCTAACAGGAAAATCTAGGCAACTGCCTGGGAGTTCCAAAGAAAGTAGGATGCTTAAAATTTTTTTAATTGTAAGCATTACTATTTATTTATTTCTGCAATATGCATCATCAGTAAATTTGAAACAAAACAAGAAAAATTAAGATGTATAATTCAAAATGCATTAAAATTAGATATATTTATAATTTATAAAATGAAAATAACTTACAGGCAGTAAATATATCAGTGTTTAGTAGCCATGTATATTATCGTGTATAGTCTGGCACATATCGTAATGTATAAAAAGGCATATAATTTAAGGATTAAGGTCGGAAAAATTTGACACTCAACCATGGCAAAGAATATTTATACAGGGTGTCCCAAAAAAATTGAAACGCGCTTTAATTTTTTACTTGTTGGACATAATTGGGCAATGTAAATTGCAAAAATGTTGAAAGTAAGGTAGGAAATAAGACTACGTTAATGAAATAGTCCTCCCATTCATTTTCAAAAAGTTACACTTTTTAAATTTTTATACGACTCTCTTACACAATTTTGGTCAATCAGAATTTTTTATTTTTAATGCAACAAGATCATTAAAAACACCCGCATATCTGTATCTTTAAAATCAATTGAACTATGATAAACACAAAAATCTGACTTATACCATTTTTCCCTACCATGTGAAAGCCTGTTTTATCAGTGAAAATAGGGATCATAAACAAATTGAGGATGGAAATTGTTTAGATCAAAAATACGTTAATATGAGTCAGAATTTTTTATCTAAATGAAGCATTACACAGACAGAGATCATATAAAGCAGTGGCACTCACTACGCGGTTGGGTATCGTATGTATTACCATCCAGTTTTATCTTTTTTGTGATATGTCACAAATTCATATTTCTAATTTGATATAAGGTCCCCATTCACAATGTTCAATTAAGTATAACTAGCTCAATTTTAAAGATACAGATATGCGGTTTCTTTTAATGATCTTGTTGCATTAAAAATAAAAAAATTCTGATTGACCAAATTTGTCTAAGGAGGTCGTATAAAAATTTAAAAAGTGTAACTTTTTGAAAATTAATGAGATGAATACTTTATTAAAGTAGTCTTATTTCCTACCTTACTTTCAACATTTTTGCAATTACACATTGCTCACTTATCTCCAACAGGTAAAGAATTAAAGAGTGTTTTAATCTTTTTGGGACACCCTGCATATACTATAGTTCTTTTACTTAGAAAAAAAAAAAATCTGATGTGGGCAGTATATGACTTTCCTTATATAATGCAATGAATGAGTTTACTACTTTTACAGTAAAAAAAAAAAGGTTATTCTTATAGTAGATACTTATATTCTTTCCAAGATATTGGATTTTCGTTAATTAGTCGTCATTTTCATTGATTTAGCGACATTTTTATCCATTTGGCGAGATTTCCGTTAATTTGGCAACATTTGGAAAAGTTGCCAAGGTGGCGACATTCCGCCAAATTCTCGCCAAGCGTTATGGAACGTGAAATGAGATATACTTATAGCAGATAGATGACTATTGACGTTCAAATACAAAAGTATTATTCAAAGTATATTTTCTTATGCATGAAACGAACTAGATCCACGAGAATGATGTCACCAAATTTATCGCATGATATTACATATGAAAAGTGAACATGTTTCTCAATAGTTATTATTTTTTCTTAATTTATGGGATTTTTTGATAAATTTATTTGAAAAATGTGCAATATCTCAAGAACGGTTCATGCTAGCATTCTAAAGTTTATGTCTATCGTTTTCTAAGGAAAAATTACATAAGAGATGTCTATTTGCGTAACCTTTTTAAAGGTTTTGATTTTTTCAAAATTCCACCCGAAAATTTAGGAGGGGGGGGGGGGTCTGAACATTCGATTGTGTTTAAAAACAATAGGCTTCCAGTATTCATGGATTGTAATTTTTGTACCAAATTTTATTCGAATTGCTCTATTCGTTCGTGAGTTATAGTCTCCACAGACTCACTGACATACGCACATACTTTCACACACACACACACCACCCCAAAAATGTTCGATTCGTGATCAGGGATACTTGAAACGTACTCTCCCGTCGAAAACTCGAATTCGAATTTTCGACCCCGGCACAATACTTTCCTTATACATTATACTATGTGTGTAAGGAAAGTAATAATACTAATAATTTTATTTTTCAGAGTTTATAATCAAACTTGAAAGTGAAATATCCCAATTTTTCAGAAATACACTCACAAACTTCGCATTCAAGTCTGAATTATGACATGTTGTTGTATATCATCATTTTATATAGTAAAATAAATTCAAACTCATTTACTGGTAAAAATTAGCCAGTTTGATAAAACAATGAAATCAAATTTTCTTTTAAAGTCCAATAGAGAAAACAATCCTTTTGGAAACAGATTGATTCTTTCAAGGGTTTTTCATGTAGTTTGATAAAATTCCATGAGATTTTGAATTCAATTGAAATTTCTTGAAGATTGAGATCTCTCATAAGAAGTTCTTGAGGCGTATGCAAGTTTATTTCTGCACGTATTTGAATCTCTCATGGGTTTTTCAGGTTTTTGATAAAATTCCATGAAATTTTGAGTTGAATTAAAATTTCCTGAAGAATCTTGAGATCTGTCACAAGAAGTTCTTGAATCGTATGCAAGTTTATTTCTGTAAGTATTTAAGTTTTGACAAGGTTTCATTTTAGGAACGCATTTAAAAAACTGTAATCTGAAATCTACAAAATTTTTTATATAAAAATTAAAAAAAAAATATTTTAAATTTGAAAAATTCAAAAATTTAATTTTAGCGCAAATTGGAATTTTTTGTTATGGTGCAAAATTACCAATTCACGCCTAAAAAATTTCCGCAAAATATAAAAAAATACAGTTCAAAATACTTTATTGACATCGATATAAATTAACAGCAGAATCAAAGTTTATCATCGAATAACTTGCTTTTTCAATTCAGCATTTATAGAGTTTATAAAATGATTTTCCAACAAATTAAATATAAATTACATTATTACCAACAATTAAATATGTTACATTGAATTAAAATGTTTTTAATATTAATTTTTTATTACATTAGTCACTCCTGCAATATCATTTTAATGATGAAAATAGTAGGTGGGGCAAATAGGTTAATTTAGTCAGTAAAATATAGTGATTTGATTAAATGTAGCATACATTTTATTTAAATGCATAACATTGTATTTAAATTTATTTAAAAAAATTCTTATTGATCTCAAACAAAATTGAGCAAAATGCTTCATTTATAAGTAGATCTGTCCTGGAAATCTTATTATAAATGATACTGTTTATTATTTCTTTCATTTTATATTGAATAAGATTCATACTTTTCATTTTTTAATAGACTCAATGATGTTTATCAGAAGGAATTGATGACCAGTGGCAAAATATTATAAATTCCAATGTGCAATTATAAAAAGAACCTTGAGTGATAAAACTTGAAGTTTAATGTGTAAAGAGGAAAGTAATCTGACATTTATATATACATATTTTTTAATTTTAATGCTGTTAAATTGAGTTGCATCAAGAACAGTAAAAGTTTAAAATCAGGCTATTATTCAGGTATGTAATAAGTTTTGAAAAGTTATACTTAAAGAAAAAGAAAATGCAAGCAAATTCAACAGACTGTGTCATAAATGCAATAGTATGTCAATGAAAATTCTAAGATATAAAATATAAAACAAAAGTGTGAAGCCCTTAATTATTTTATGTCTATCCACAGACAACAGAACTGTTCAATATTTCTGGATTCATTTTATTACCCATAAAATAGTTATATAGCCCTTAAAAGATTTTGAATAAAAAAAAATGTAGTTAAAATTTATGTGAATAGCCATATTTTCTAGAATAACCTCAGCACTTTAATTGCTGCAGTAATGGAAACAAATGTTATCAGCAGAAATGATAGAAAAGTAAAAATATACACAACTTGTAGATCAGCGTATGCAATTAAAAGGTATATATGAATGAAAAATCCATGCACTTAGCTTTTAGTTTCAAATGCAAGCAGTGTGTACCTGACCATCCGCTTTATTCTTTTTTTTTTACATAAACATATCTCAATTCAGAAAAAAAGGCAATCTGTATTACATTCTGCATGACCTTTAAATTCTTACTATAAATAAGTTTGCATTTTCTAACACTATATGGTGAAATTATATGTATATTATACAGGGTGTCCCAAAAAGATTGAAACACGCTTTAATTCTTTACCTGTTGGAGATAAGTGGGCAATGTAAATTACAAAAATGTTGAAAATAAGGTAGAAAATAAGACTATGTTAAAGAAAGTCCTTCCATTAATTTTCAAGCAGTTACACTTTTTAACTTTTTATACGATCCCCTTAGACAAATTGGATCAATTAGAAAATTTTTATTTTTAAAGCAACAAGATCATTAAAAAAAACTGCATATCTGTATCCTTAAAATTGAGCGAGTTACATTTAATTGAAAATTGAATATTGTGAATGGGGACCCTATATCAAATTAGAAATTCAAATTTGTGACATATCACAAAAAAGATAAAACTGGATGATAATACATGAGACATTTTTGCGAATTCCGCGAGGCTCACGATGCAATCATGGATTCTTAAGTACTTTTACTAAGTACTTTTTCAATAATTAAGTACTTTTTTTTTATCTAAACAATTTCCATTGTCAATTTGTTTATGATCCCTATTTTCACTGATGAAAAGTAGCATAAGTCAGATTTTTTCCTTTATCATAATTTAGTTGATTTTAGAGATACAGATATGCGGTTTTTTTAACGATCTTGTTGCATTAAAAAAAAAAAAAAATTCTGATTGACCCAATTTGTCTAAGGGGGTCGTGTAAAAATTTAAAAAGTGTAACTTTTTGAAAATGAATGGGAGGACTATTTTATTAACATAGTCTTATTTCCTACCTTGCTTTCAACATTTTTGCAATTTACATTGCCCACTTATCTCCAACAGGTAAAGAATTAAAGCGCATTTCAATCTTTTTGGGACACCCTCTATATCTATTCTAAACCTCTTTTGCATCCAAGTATTGCTCAGTGTACTTCTGTTTTAAAACACAGTGTTTCAAAACACTTGGTTTCCAATCTATGGATCAAGATCCAATCATTCCTTTCCCAGTGGGTCATGTGTATCTTTCAGTGTCCAATTCTACAATTTTTTTTAAAGTTATCTTTTTAGTAGATATAAATTTCATTGGTTAGCTTAATTAGCATGGATATTTTCAATTATCTGAATTGGTTTAACTTAAAGCTACAAAATCAAAATTAATTGGATGCTAAATCAGGCGTACAGTTGGAATTGAGATCCCTGCAATCAGAAATCCATGACTTGACTTAATTAAAACGCTATCCATCACTTAAAAATAATTGCAAATAAACTATTTTCCTTAAAAATAAATGATACTGAAACAAATCTAAATTAACAATTTAACATCACATTACATTACAAATTGAACACTGGTATTTTTTTAAGGAGTCCTAAAAATATTTTAATCTAAAATAACTGTGCTCCATACAGTAAAAGACTCGAAACTACTGCACTAGTAAAAACATTATATCATTAAATATTTTCAAAAACAAAAGTAGCTCCATTCAGCCACGGCCACACCGGATCAGGGATAATTTTGGTTTAGTTGAAAATTGAAGGGTTTTAATGCATATTTTTTTTTTATCTAAAATATCTTAAAGAACTGTCTGTTGATACACATTGCTAAGATTTAGCGAAATTTACTTTAAAAAATATAAATAAAAAGGTACGCTACTTAGAATAAAAATGAACTTCTAGACTCTTGAATTCTTGCCATACTGATCTTCTGAAAATTGATATATATATATATATATATATCTTCAGAAGATAATCAATACCAGACCTCAAGTACAGTTTAAAATTTAATGTATTTAAATGCTCAATATAATTCGAGGCTACATTACATGGGCTACGACAAACTAATTTATTTTTTAAGATTTAGTCATTCACTTATGTAGATTGTAATAGCATCATTTAAAAGTTAAAATTTTTAATGGTAGAACTCTCCCAAAATGATAAATTAGATTTAGGGCAGAGAAATGTTTTATTACAGTGAAGAGTATTTTCTTTTACATATTATACTTGCATCTTTTGTAAAGCTCAAGCTTATCAGCTAGCTTTGAAAGTTTGATTAAATGTGGTCTTGCTTAACAGACAACTGCAGATATTCATATTTTTTAACTTGTTTTAATAGAGATATTACTGTTAGCAGAATAATTTTTGAAAGATTTTTACAAACTTTTTTTACGATTTCAACTCTAGGCAGGAAAATGTATCTTTGAGCTGTGGTTACCTTATGCATACAATTTGTTTAGGACTTCACTTTCCAATAACTTCTTAAAAATTGAAGTTGTGTACATAAAATGGTTGATAGCATTTTGTGCATAAAGATGTAAGCATTGCATGTGTATACATAATACTTGAAATCTAGAAATACATGTCAATCTCTGTTGAGTAATTGACTATGAAATATGAATTTGTCAGATAGGTACAAAAATATAAAAGGGAACTTAATATTAACAGTTGCTAAGTTATAAATTTCATATCTAATAATATATATATATATATATTGTAATAAAACTAAAATTTTATGAAGAAATTATGTTTAATTAAAATATTTAATGTACAATGAGGTTTAGAAACTGGAACGGAGGAACAAAATTGCAATTGCTCTAGTAAGCTTTTTATATGAAGTAGCCTAAATAAACATTTTGCCTTTTCTTACCTAATAAATATAACAGGAAAAATATATCTATTAAAACATATATTTAAAGGATTCCATGACACCATCTCTTCAACACACTTAATGCTTTGGTTTAAAAGCATAGCAATATCAATTAAGATTATGGATAGTTAAATTTTTAATCATTATATCGGAATTTCATAAAAAGATATATCTTTACTAAGATGCAAATTTCCTCCAGTTTGCAAATTGGAGTGAATCAGCAAATTAACGTTTGTTGAATAATCATATTAAATTAATGAAGCATTAACATTTTTAAATTATCAATACTTGACCGATTTAACTTTTCAGTCATTATTGCAGGGTAGAAAAGATGCTAAAATAAAAAATTTTCCTTTATTCTATGAGGCCCTTTCTTACAGGGGTATTTTTTCCCCCTCAATAGTCAATCAATAAAGACTAAGCCAATAAGGAGTACACAGGGATGCTGTTTTTTCCGACGATAATTTTTCCTTTAACACATGATCAATTTTGAATTTTTTTGTAAAAGCAATTCATCTATTCGTTGACTACAAATTAGAGACCAAATTTTGATTAAAATATGATTGGCCATTCTAAACGGATGCTTTTACAAACATTTCAACATTTTTTACTCAAAAGGGAGCTATGCTTCAATAAGGACTATTTTAAATAACTTGGACAAGAGGATTATAGGATTATTTATCATTTTTTGTCCCCCCCCCCCCCCGAAAAAAAAAAACAGATGTGCTTAAAGAGGCGATATTGAATTTATGCCTCACCTCTCTTCTCCCTCCCGATTGTGCAAAACAGTGTTGATTCCAGTAAAATTTGTTTGATTTAGAACTTTTTTTTTTTTTTTAAATAAAGACCATTACCATTAGTTTGAAATTAAATTTCATCACAATTGGATATGCTATTCTAAAGTAATGCTCTTACAAATATTTTGACATTGAAGTCATTCAAGAAAGTAGCTATCCTTGCTTTGCTCCAAAAGTTTTGGAGGGCATCTTCCTTCAATCTAAAGTAAAAGATCAGTAACCAGATACTTAAAATTTAGGGGTCAGGGCTTCAGGTCTCATATTATTTCTTTTAATGAACCCCTATTTTTCAATCTTTTAATTTCCTAGATTAAAAGTACAGCACTGTATTTGCCCAAATTCTCACTTTGAATTTTAAAATAAACATTCGAATGTCACTTTATGTTTTAATATTTCCAAGTTTCTCAATATATCATTCTATTGCACTACCATTAAAAAAAACCTGTTCATTGTGCATTCATAAAAACATTAGACAGTTTTTTAAACAAAGAGTACATAAGAATTAAAAAATATTTTTGGGTTAAAACATGTTTAAATCCTGTATTAAACATATCAAATTATTAGTTATGAAAGGTTCACAAGCTATGTAATACTGTGAACTTTCCATAACTTGAATCTTCATGGCAACAGTTAAATAATTCTGAGTAATAAAAAATTTAGGTATCAGAATAAATATTCCAGGATATTCAAAAATGAGGAACTTCCCTGAATCAGATTTTTTTTTATTATCCATTGATATAACAATGTTTAAACATAGCATACCTTTAATCTGTTCTAAAATATAACTTATTTTAACATCAGTTACTTCTTAATAAATTGATACAGACAACTCAAAACAGGATGCAAATTTGTAATAAAAGTAAAAATACAGTCCTTTAGCATTTGTTGAAAATAAGTTATTTTTTCCTGTAATTTTGACATTTTATTTTCTTTCATGAAAGTATACAAATATGCAACAGTTCAAAAAATGTTGATGGACAGATTCTTGTGATTCTGTAGTCTATCACATCAAAAGTTTTGTGAACTGTTGAAGTACTAAAACAGTCATAAGTGCCATGTTTATCTACTATTTCATCTTAAGATGGACTTAACAATTTTTGTCACAAGGATGAAACTATGAGAGTTCATTATCACTATTAGTGCAATTCTCTAAAATTATATCTTTTGGAACAAGTAACTGCTCTAGTGAGAAAGCTACGTCAAATGTATGCAGCAATAGCATTAACTTGTTTCTGTGAAAACTCAAGTGGTGGAAATGAAAATTGTACTATGGAACATATAATGTTATTTTGAGTTACGTAAATATTAATTAAATTTGAAGAAATTCAACTTACAAAATTAAAAATGCAACACAACATTGGAGTTTTAGAAAAATTCAATTTACAGACGGTCAAGTTATAGATGTCTTTTACTGTATGTATGAATACATGTTTTAAATAAATCATTTAGTTGCATATTTTACCAGAATTATTGATGCATTTGGTAACTAGCACTCAAAGTTACATAATCTTTCAGTAGATGAGGTATGCTTTCCATATCAGTAAATCTTTGGGAAAGGTGATAGTGAATTAATTTTATATATGCCAGTTACAAGATAGACAAACTGGCAAAATGGGTTTGAGCAGAATCAGCCAACATAAGACTGCCAATCTGCTTTCATCAATTGTGCCAGCACAACTATATATGTGTGTATGTGTATATATGCATATATATGATGTTGCTAATATTGACCGAAAGGTTTTTTTGTAAATAAAACATATATGTCAGATGTTAAAAGTGTTAATATGTATAATGATTTTCATATTTGTCACAGAATTCTGAAATATTTTATAGTTACTACATTCTGAAATAAGCGTTTCCATTATAAAATTGTTATAAATGGTAGTATTTGACTTTAGAACAAATTTTTAAGAAATCAAAACATTTATTTTTTATCAAAATGTAGGGTTTACAGTATAACAGAGATTTTACAAATGTATGTTTATTACATTGAAATAATGGACCAAATTAGCAAAAAAAATTTCTTCAAAAATTTACTTTCCAAAATGGAAAATGAAAATTTTCTTTACAAATGAATTAAATTGATTACATTATTATACAACCTAAAACTTATCTTGTGGAACTAAAATTCACAACTTGCTGATATTTAAAAAATGTTTAAACATAGAACAAAATCAAGTATACATAAAATATATTTCATTATGCACACTATAGAATATTTCAAAATCCTGTTTGTTGTCGTACAGAAAGATTTTCTGACTTAGGCAGGCTAATGTGCAAAGCAATGCCAATATCAGAAAAATACTGTTACTGTGTTGTGCGTGTTCAGTCAGCACTTAGCACCGATTTTCTTGTCAACAGTGTCTTACTTTCCGAAGAAGTGCCGTTCTATATGACGAGTCAGTCATATACAAGTTTCTGTAATGTTTTGCATATAATGTATTGCCTAAAAATTATTTAAAATTGTTACAAAATTTTGTTATTTTATTGCTGACAATCAACGATGGCATCTCTTTGTGTGATGTGTCGCCGCCAGTGATATAAGGAACATTTAAAATCTATTATGTCTAAAATGCATATTCACAAATCTAAGATTTAATTTAAATCTGATCAAAATATATCAGAAACATGTGAGAAACATGTATTGAAATTTGTTTCAGCAAATATCATTTTCAGAAATACAGAGATCAAATGCCTTGCAAAATCTGCAATTAGGAATAGTATGTAAAATTAGAAAATAAAAATGAATCTTGTACTGCCTGAACATCTGAAGGGGGCGTTACTCTATGGGGCAATAAGGGAGTGTTTTGATATATTTTTACGTTCCCTGCAATACATGGAAATGCATAGGGAAAGTTTTGGAATCATGCTGAAAATCGCAACGAGTTTTAAAACGGATCTACATGTTTTGGAATCTCTAGAATACGAAAAGATTATTTTTAGCATGACGTCTGTGTGTGTGTGTCTGTCTGTGCAATGTATGTATCCACTTTAACTCAAAAACTAATGGCCGAATTTCATAAAAATTGTTAGGTAAGTCACTTGTGTGTGTGACCCTGGAGCTGATTAGTTTTGGGTACGATTCAGGTTAAAATAAACAGTCTTTTCTTTCGAAATGGCTTGCAAAAATTGCTTGTATTCACTCTAGCTAAAAATCTAATGGATCAAATTTCACAAAATTTAGTAGATAAGTCACTTGTGGGTTACTCTAGTGCTGATTAGATTTTGGTACAATTTGGAGAAAAGTAACCTGCCTCTTTTTGATAATGGTCTTCAAAAATCATCAAAATCTAAAAATAAAAACTACATATGCTCAAATATATCAATTAAATGCTTGTTTTATACATAATTTTTAACAATGAAAAGAATAAGACCGACCCCATCACACTAAGGCTAGCTGTTCTCGAGATATTTTAGTTTTTTTGCATTTACTACTGCACCACATTTGAAAAAAAATCCAGTTACCAACCGAGAACGAAAATTGAATTAAAAGTGCCAATTCGATGTCATTTTAAATAATTGTGGGTGTTATTTTGTGCAATTAAACTGAATTTAGTGAATTATTGAAGAAATAAAGAGAATGTGAATATAAGTCCGCAGAGAAAGTCATGTGCTGCCCACATCAGATTTTTTTTTTTGTGGATTATGCATTGGATAGCAAAAAAAAATTGAATCAATCAACAAAAAAATATCTTTTAAATAACTTTTTGTTATGCTAATACAGAACAATAATCTGCAATACTCTTAAATAACTCTTTTGACCAACCCAATTTATTTTACAAACTCTTAAACCATTATTTTCATTGATTACTTATGTGAAATGAAATATACATTTCCTAAAAATTTCAAAAAGATATATTAATTTAAATATTTACAAATTTAGAAACTTGAATAAATTGCTCCGCTGCACTAAATTCTCCTAGTCAAAAAACCTTCAAAAGATGATAAAGAAATATTTGCATCTGTAATCTTTTCAGAAAAGGGGAAAAACAAAGTATATTGTTCAGGAGAAAAAGACCAATCCATTGTAAATAATAAAAATACATTAATTTTTTGAATTCTCAAATAGTTTATACATAATCTCAGATTTTTAGCCAATTTTCTACACCAAGAATTCATTGAATTTTTTTTTGTGAGAAATAAAACTAGCGCAGAATTTCATAATTTTTTTAAGAATGTATTAAATTGTATTTTATTTTTTTGATATACGAATAGCTCATGTATAATCCCAGATCTGTTGTGCCCATTTAAGATAAGTGGTGACTTCTTACATTGAGAATTTGCAGAGAATAAAATGCAAGCAAAATTGGCCCAATTTAATGTTTTTTTGCAAATAATTAATGTTTATGAGTTTTAAAATACTTTATACATTTTATATTGTAGTATATTGTTAAGAATGTGTCAAATGGTCTCACTGGAGTTGGAGTCTCTTTTGAAAACCAGACAGAGAAAACACCTACCTGTACAGACAATCTTGCCTATGATGTGAATCTAGCATTGCCATATGCTAAAGATCATAGGGGGTTGCCAGATTTGGGGATTTATAGCCAATTTTCCGAAGGTTTAAAAGCCACTTCGAAATAACGAATATTCTACGAAATACGAGAGGCTTCTAGAAGTTTCTACTCTGAGAATACATAAAAGGAGTCATTACTCAGTTGGAGGGTAGTTGATATGATTTATGCTACATTGAACCGTGACACAAGTTAATGTTTTGAGAATAGTATCTGCTGTTTTGTGAAATTAGTGGAGCATTTAATTGCTGTTTTACTGTATCTGGCAATTGTTTAGTCATCTTGTGAGATAGTTATCGAGCTATTAGCTGTACATTGTTCCTGTTTACACTGTGCTTGTAAATAAGTATGTTAGTTATCCAGAAATTTGGACATATTCATGTATCCTGAGCGTACACCCACGATTTCAAAGGATATGTTAAAACAAATTGACAGAAATGGGATAGCAGTCAAATACCTTGATAACTATTTTACAATATGACTAAACAACTGTCAGGTACAGTAAAACAGCAATAAAATGCTCCACTAATTTCACAAAACAGCAGATACTGTTTGTTCTCAAAACATTGACATATGTCACGGTTCAATATAGCTCTTATCATGTAAATTACCCAAACGAGTGATGACTCCTTTTATGTACTCTGTGTAGAAACTTCTAGAAGTCTCTTGTATCTCTTAGAATATTCGTTATTTTGAGGTGGCTCTCAAACCTTCGAAAAGTCCCCAAATTGGCGATAAATTGCTAAAGCTGCCAATCCCCTCTGAACTTCAGCATATGCCAACCCTAGATTCATGCCATAGGAAAGATTACCTGTATGGGAATTTTCTCTGTCTGGTTTTCAAGAGACTCCAGTGAGGGCATTTTATATGTTCGTAACTATACACATACAAGGTCCGGAAAGCACTTTAATAGTGCATTACATGACTCAAAAATATTTTGCTTAAAATTTTTCGAGATCATATGAAGTCTCCTACACAAGAGTGACTAGGGGGCAATAACACTTTAAAGTTACTGTAAGAGACAGAGACTATTGTATCCATACTTTCTCATACCAGTTGATATGTGTATGGACACTATTTCAAGCATTCAAAATGGGTTCGAAGTCTAGTATGAGGGAAAAAAATGAATCACAAACCTTTATTATAAAATCTCAAAAATTTAAATATTCATAATATCTATGATCACATTATTTGAAAGAAATTTAAATAGTGCTATTACAGTTTAAATATAAATTTTTTTTCAGCTTACTGAAACCTGAAAAAATGTTAAAACATATTGGTTCTTTTAAACAAAAAATCTGATGTGAGCAAAACATGACTTTCCCTACAGACTCATTCATTCTCTTTATTTCTAAATCTAATCAGCACCAGGATGACCTACAACTGACTTATCTACCAAATTTTGTGAAATTTGGGGAGATAGTTTTTTCAGCTAAGGTGGATACATACAATTTTTGTGGGCTATTTCACAAAAAAAAAAGGCAGGTTCTTTTATCTTGATACATTTCTCTATACATTACTATGCATTGTAGGGAAAGTAAAAAAATCTCTGTATTTCATATCCAAAAATAAAAATATAACAATCTGTAATTATAAACTGTGAAATATGCCTGGTTACACAGAAATGAAGAAATATGCATTTTAATATGGCGGTGCTAATCATATTTTCATTATATTTTGCCAATGTAAGTGCACTCAATGTGCTGTTGTGTATACATGCTGTTCTCTATTTTCTTCCAATTTGCCATTGAAGTCAGATTTCATTACAATTGACAACTATCAATTTACCGAGTGTGTAAATACAGTGCACTCTTAGACGTGGCATAAATGTTGAGGTACATTGGATTTATGGTGAAGGTTTAGTCTTGAAATTTTAAATGTGCAAATGAAAGACAATGATAGAATATTTGGAAAATACAACTAATAAGGCTGTCAAGTACAATCAATAGCGATGAATCGATGTGTCTTTATACCAAATATAAAACTTCCTTGCATTTACCATGAGAACATTCGCAAGAGAATATTTCTGATGACTTGACATCACCAGAACACACAAATATCTTCAATATTAAATTCATATGCAGAGGGTTGGATAAAGTTACTTTGAAAATGTAATGAGCAAGATGTCGTCATTATGCTGTTAGTAACTCAAGTATAATTAATGCTATAAAAGAAAGTAACTGAGCATTGCCAGTTTCATGTTAGTTACATTTTAAATAAATAATAGTATAAATTAATGCAATTTTAAATACAAAATGCTAACTTAGCACGTTGAGCGCTGTACCAAAATTTCTATCTTGCCTCTGGGACAATTTTCCCTCAAAAGCTCAAATTTCACATGTATTATATTGAAATTAGTTTTTCCTTTTCCCCATGATTTGTGACCAATAGTAGTTGTGTGGTTCTACCAAGCAATTTTATATGCTGGGACAAACCTTAAATACCCTGTTTCTAGTTAAATGTTTCTTTCTGTAACAAATGTTTATTTTATACAGGATGTCTAAATATACACTATGCATTAAAACTGCTGAGTCAAACATGGCTGGCATATGCAAATCCCATATAATGCTCAGTGGAACATACAGCTAAAAAGTATAACATAAAATAACAACTGGTGGTCATATCCGAATAAACAAAATAAATATGTACTGGTGGTGCCCACATATGGCACTCAACGTGTTAACCTTATTCTCATTTTTCAAATTTTAATAGTTTCATTTTATGAAATTTCATAAAATGTAAAAAACACCTATAATTAATTATAAACTTATCATTAATCAAAATTGTGAAACATTTTAGCACAATAATTTTATCAATCTTGGAACCCAAAATTCTGTAAATCAATATTCTTTATTAACACAGGTTCATAGACCTCAAGTTTCACCTCAATCAGCATTTTAAAAGCTAAACTTGAGTTAAAAGTGGATTAAACCTCTAGGTCTCTTAATATTTCATTTTTTAATGATTGGATGATTTCACAAACTAACAAAATGATAATTGCAGAACAGTGCAAGTTAACTCTTTAAGTGGGCTTGAAAAGAACATTTTGCCATGTGAGTCCCTCATTAATTGGATAGTGTAATACATTATATTTTTAAAATGCCCGATGCTGCAGTTTGTTTTTTTGCTTGGTAAAAATAACTCATCATTCTTAAATTTTCGGGAAAAAAAAAGCCCACTGCACATGCAATGGAAAAGAAAACATGCTTAAATAAAGGGTTAATACATTTATATACAAGCAAATATTGACAATTGGTACCAGTAAAGTGAGCAATGTCCCTTTGTTATCGATTTAGATGAAACACCAAATTAAAATTATATTACCTTATAAAAATAAAGTTACAATATGTAAAATTAAAAATAATCCAGTATTTGAAAAGTAACTTTTGACATTTGAGTACCATTATTTTTTTAAGTAATAAGTATTGGTTTCCGTTAGCTGAAGAGTAACAGTCATAGGTAACTTTGTAACAATGAATCCAAATGAAAAATCTCATTTAGAAACAAACACACATACAATGTAATTATACATAATACTATAACATATTCCATGAAATATGTTTTAGAAATTTATCATTAATTTCAGGTTCCAGGGATGTTACAATAAAAATAAATATTTTTAAAAAACTTGTCAAATATTGCCAATTTTATAATTTTTTTCTTATGCAGAAAATACACTTTGATGTTACTTTCTATATAAAATAAAAACTCAAATTATTATTACATATAAAAAATTTTTATCTTTAAAATTTGCTGTAAAAGCCATTCATAATTGACTTCTCCAGTTATGTTATATTGGGGCAGACATTTTAAAAATTTCAATGACTTAAGATGAGTTTAATTAATGCAGATTTTGCTACTAAAAGTACTAAATATCATAGCTAATATATGCTTCTATATAATATGTTTTAGTATTTTGTAACAAATATATAGAATTAGTACTTGGACTAAAATATTTTGAACTCCATCATTTAACCAACATTTAATTTTACTAACACAAGTATATAATTATTTAAATTTCCTAAAAATTCTAAAATTTATTTACATACATTTGTTATTCAATTCAGCTAAAATTAGGATTCACAATGGTATACAATAAAGCATATATTTTCTATATATTTTAAAATATTCTTTAACTTCAGAAATAAGATATTTAGTCTTTAACAAAAATTATTCCTATATTATCCTTATTCTGGAGTCTTTATGGCAAAACTCAGTTCATATGCTATGAATCATAAGAATACTTTTATATAGATACATTTCCTATTAACAGTATTTTCTTTACATTTATGATTTTAACAGTGGGAATCTATTGAAATTTATTTTATGAAATAAATGGATTGAACAAATGTATTGTATTTTTGTACTTTGGAAAATAAAACTAATCATGAGTGTATTTGTGGTTTCTTTTAAACAATTGCAATACTAGCTCACACAAGTAGAATAAACTACAACTGATTTGACTGAATGATATACAAGGTTCCTTGTTTCGCATAGGAAAAAATGTTCCTTGTTTCCCATAAGAATCATTTAAGGTTCTTATTTGCTTAAACTGTTACTTCAGTGCCGTGACTCCCCCCTTTGTTTACGACTTACACATGGCTTAACTGACTTCCAAATGTAAACAAAATTTTAAATTTATACATTTTAATATTAAATTTTAATTTTTCAACTACAACAAAAGTTTATAACTCAGTACTTGTAAGCACCAGTCTTGAGTATAAAAAGCAACTAATTTAATTTAGTTTTCTGAAGAAATATATTAAATTCAAGTGCCTCGGTCAACTTGCTACTTGATACCTATGCTCATGAGATGAAATGCCTAAAGCATTGTACTAATTGCTGTGTATTTACGCCGAGGAACCAGGAATAAGACACTCTCGGAACTCAACTACTTTTATAGGCCCGGGTTCGATTCCAGCCGCTGCCAAAACTGCCGCCGTGTTCATGCGGAGTACGATCACGTTAAACATGTGGGTCCCAAAAGTCCTTCCGAGAGGTTGGTTGTAGGGGAAGGAGGGTACGGTCCCTGTGGATACCTCCTCCACTGGGTTCCGGTCTAAATTGGGTGGCACTTCCCGACCGTCCAAACAGTTACCTTACACCTTTCTGGTAGGTCGGACGGTCTGGGTTTCAACAACAACACACCTTACTTACACATGCAGTGTATTTATAGCTGCCTTCGTAGAAGAGTTCAATCTCGCATACTAGGCTAACGTCATTTTGGTGACATAATAGATTTGTATATGCCACACACCTCTGTCTTCAATTATAGTCCTTGGGGGTTAACGGTAATAGTGCAGTCTGTCAGGAGGTTTCCGTATTCTAGCAGATCATCGTAATGGCACTTCTGGTATCACTAGTGCAATGGATTCCTTTGGTTTGACTGAGGCTCCTGGATTTGGAATTATAGTTTCTGTTTCGGAATCAGGAGTCTCCACAAGCTTTGGTATGGTTGGCAAAGTAGAGGCTTGGAGCTTTTTAGAAGTTTCGTCCAACTCGGTCATGGTTGATGCTGCAGTGGCTTTGAGATTTTCAAATATATCCTCCATTGTTGTATCCAGATTAGGTGTCTCCATAGGCTCCATCTCTTCAGTATAATACGAACCCGCTTTACGTAATTGGTTAACATGCCTTCTCCAGATCTTGTTCCCTACTTGAACACTGTAAGATAATAAACCATCTTTATTAATCACTGTTTCCAATTTCCATTTTTCCCCTGCGGAATAGTTTCTTGCTGCCACTCTGTCTCCCTCTTTAAATTTGCGATAATTAGGTTCCTTGTTAACTGAAGCACTTTGCTTTTGCATGATCTTTTAAGTTAGGTTTTAATATGTCCAACCTAGTCTATTTTTCATGCATATTATGCAATTTTGAATATCTCTATCTATTCCCTGCCAATCACAATAACATCTAGTTATTTATTTCATTTCTACAATACCTGGATGGTTTGTATGTAATTCTTCCAATACTTGCCTCCTATATTTGTGTGAAATGTAAACTCGATCTGAAAGCATGATACAACCCTGTTGCAATAAAAATTCAGTTTCTTTCCCCTTCCGAGGAGGGGGTAAATTGCTTCCAGTCCGATTGCACAAGAAGAGGGTCAGATTTAGTGGCTTTGGCAGTGGCTTTTGCCGTTATAGGAAATACTCCAATTTGACTTATTATTTAAGAGTCGGCTTCTGTGAAATCATTTTTCACAATCGGTAGAAGTAATCGAGATAAAGCATTTACATTACCATGATTCTTTGTATTACAATATTGTATAGTATATTTAAAAACCTGCAATAGTAATGCATAAAGCACCATCCTGGTTGCTGATAAAACTGGTAAGCTATGATTAGGTGTAAAAAAAGAAGTTAATGGTTTGTGGTCTGTAACAAAATGAAAAAGTCGACCAAATAAATATAGAAAAAAATTCTTTACTCCCCATACATCCAAGTGAAGTGCCTCTTTATCTATTTGGGGATACTTTTGTTTGGTCTTGTTTAAAGACCTTGATGCAAACAATATTGTTCTTTATGTATCATCTGGTATAATATGGCTCAAGATTGCCTCAACCCCGACTGAAGATGCATCAGTTTGTAGTAGTAAAGGTAATTTGGGACCATAATGTGCTAAAACCCTATTGAATGCAATTTTTTTTTTATTGTAGCATATGCTTCCTTACGTGATTTGGTCCAGATGAACTTTTTTTCCTTTTCGCAATAGATTATTCAGCAGGGTAGCTACTGTCAAAAGGTTTGGGAAGAACTTAGTATAACATAGCTGCCAACTCGGAATGGCTGAAAATCTGTAGATTTTTATTCACAGGAAAAAATTCACGACTTTAGGCAAAATCATCGTAAAATAAATTTACATCATACTTGAAAATGACATTTTATTCAATGTAATTTTAAATCCTGTTTTATGAATATTATTCGGTACTACATTTCACAAATGCTGTGGAATAAGATTTTGCTCTTACAAGAAATTTTTTATCAAACACAGTTTCAAAACATTTAGCACTTTGTCTAAATTTTGTTATAAGTAGTTTTTACAGTGTTTCATTGGACATTGATGACCTGAAATCAGTCCTTATTTTCCTAATATGGCTAAAAACCCTTTCACATTCTGCATTACTGTGGGGAATAGCAAGGACAGATAACATAAATTGTTAAAGTTTTTTTAATTTTAGCTGAACCTGCTCATTTTTTATCTGTGTCACTTCAACCCACTCTACATGAATGCATTCTTATTTTACTATATCTTCAGGAATTTTATAAATTTGAAATTCACTGAATTGCATTTGTAAATTGTCCAATGCATCATCTACTTTTTCATTCTCATCAAGGTACAAAAAAAAAACAAAAAAAAAACTGGCAACTTTTCAGAAAGAAGAGTTTTCAATTTTTGAAATTTGAGATACTTCTGCATGCAGAAGCACTTTAGAATTATATGGTTGTTCTTTAACCGTCATTTCCTGAAGAATTGCAGATGTTTTGGTTCGAGCACAGCCATAATTTTTTGCAATAGTGCTGTCGGGAAACATTTTCCAAATAATTCTCCAGCGTGATCACTGCAGGATACAGGTAAATTGTGTTCAACAAGGAATGATGTAAATAAACATTCTGCGTTTATTACTGAAACATCAGAATTATTTATATAAAACATAGATTTTATGAAGGTATTGCTATCCACAACTTTAAAATTATCGTGCTTTGACGTTTTCGCATGTACAAGAATGTCATTTTTTCTTCCATGTGCGATGACAATATCGCATTTACAACATGTGCAAAATGTATACTTTTCACAAAGTCTTGACTTTTGTCTGAAATTAAAAATACTTGAGTAATTTTCTTAATAACTTTGGTAATACCGTTTTTTTTTATGAACTAGACACTTCTAAAGATGAAAAAGATTTTTTGGGTTTAGTCACGTATTATGCCATAAGTGACCAAACCCCAAAAAACTCTTCAATTCGGAAACACTTTTAGGTTCTGGAGCCTTCAAAATTGCCTCAACTTTTTCTTTAGTTTTATGAATTCCAAACTGATCAATTATATGTCCACAATATTGAATCGGATTTTGGAAGAATCCACTTTTATCTTTATTTACTTTTAGGCCATACTTTTTTAATCTTTTAGTACTTCCTCTAGATAGTTTACATGTTCTTGCTCATTTGTTCCAGCTATTTTAATGTCATCTAAAAATACATGAACTCAGTCTATTTCAGCTAAAATCTGTTCCATGTTTCTTTGCCAGCCAAGGCTATGCCATAATTCATTCTTTTATATCCAAATAACCCCTTATACTTATAAGTGTTTATTTTTAGCAAGTGGTGATCCCGTACATCAACATTCACTTGATATGCTTCTGACAAATCAATTTTGCTGAAATGTTTTCCTCCCACTAATTGGGCTGAAATATTAATTTTGGGTAAGGGATATTGGTAATTTTCGAATACGGGATTAATTGTAATACTGTAGTCCCCACAAATTCTTACTCTCCCATTAGGTTTTACTACTGGAACTATAGGTGTAGCCCAGTCACTTTGTGTTACGGGTTCAATAATATCTTCTTTAACCCTTTCGGGACGGCAGCATTCCGAAACTGCCGTGGCCCAAAGGACGGAGCGCTTCGTTTCCGAACTGTTCCCAAAAGACGGCTAATTTTTTCAGTAAGCCTAACTCTAAAAAAAATTCACTAAAAATCACCCGTTCAACACAGCATTCTACTTTTTTCAGGAAGAAAGGAAATACTTATTTTCTATTTGATGTATATTTTTCATACAAATTTTCTTTTATCAAAATATTAAAAATTTTAGTGTATATATGTTTTCGGTTCCGGACATAATCCCGACAGCCGAAATCCCGACAAGCCAGAATCCCGACAGCCGAAATCCCGACAAGCCAGAATCCCGACAGGGTCGAAATCCCGACAAGTCAAAATCCCGACAAGGTCGAAATCCCGACAAGCCAAAATCCCGACAGCCGAAACCCACTCTTGCACAGACTAATACAACACTAAGGCGGTCATCGCAGTGATGTCACTAGGGTTAGAATTTACTAATCAGCACTCCCCCCCCCCACGCACATGCGCTGGACTCACGCTGGGCCCACGCACATGGCTCTCTACGCCTATATGTATAGCTTGATCAAAATTATCGGCGTTTTTACATCTCTACATTTTACAAATTAATAGTTTTAATCACTAAATCATAACAATTATGCCATTACTGAAATAAATTTTGGCAAATTGAAATGACAAAGATTAAAATGATATAACAGGTCGGTATAAGATTTAGGAAATTCATTTTATTAAAAAAGAAAAAAAAACACTTACACATTCTGCATACGTTTAAATAGCATATTCAAATAGCATATGGCCATTGTTGTAGCAAGCGGATGGAGACAAGAGGGAGCGTGAGTCCAGTGCATGTGGGTGGTGGGAGGGGGGGAGAGTGCTGATTAGTAAATTCTAACCCTTGTGACGTCACTGCGATGACCGCCTTAGTGTTGTATTAGTCTGTGCAAGAGTGGGTTTCGGCTGTCGGGATTTTGGCTTGTCGGGATTTCGACCTTGTCGGGATTTTGGCTTGTCGGGATTACGACCCAGACCCATATGTTTTAGGTACTGATGGATAATTCTTTGGCATGTCCTTCCGATTTTTTAAAACTGTACCACATATATGCGCATTCTTAGACAACAAATACTTTGCGAGTACAGGAGAGGTAAAAATTTTATCCAAATACAATGTATATCTTTTTCCTAAAAGTTCACTTAGAAGTGTTTTCACAACACGTTCTCCATACCCACCATCAGAGCTTGATAATTCCGTGTCCTTTCCAGTATACACAAGGAAATTCCATATAGCCTGATTCCGATTCTGACAATTTATATATTTTTATTCCATATCTGGACCTTTTCGAGGGGATATATTGACGAAATCCAAGCCTTCCTTTCCATGAGAACAAAGATTCATCAATGAACACATTTCTTCTAGGAGTGTATATAGATTTAAACTTTGAAACTAATGCATCTAACACGGGTTTCAATTTATCTAGTTTTTGGGCATTACTATTAAGAGTAAAATGAAGGTATCGTAATATTCCTATAAATCGATCGCGACTCATAACTGAATTGAAAAAAGGAGTACTGATAATTGGATTCTTAGAAAAATACATTTTAAGATTTGGTTTTCTGTCAATGCTCGTCAAAACTACTACTGCGAGAAACACACGAAATTAGTTTCCTGTCACAGGTGTAAATACATTTGAAACAGGTGGCGTCTTCGATGTGGAAGAGAGATTTTTCTCCCATTTTTTTTTTGCAAACTCATTAGTTGCTTTTACGATAAATTCTACTAGTTCATCATAAAAAAATATGCCCAAAAATCAAGTTCCTTATCTAAATTAGGCGGCATGATATTGTGATTTATTCCAGGTATGTTCAAAAACTCCAAAGAATTCAGATCTTTCAAATCACATGTCCAAACATTGTTCGAAAAAACAGCAACTGAAGCTGGCGGCATTGTAATAATAGTACGCTCAGAATCTAAAGAATCAATTGCATTTTCAGATTCATCATCAGAAATAACAGTGTTTCACGAATCTTTACTATCTGCATTGCTTTCATTACTGTCTGGTTCATTTACCATATGCGTATATTCTTCCACAGAAAGGAAACGTCTCAAACCAGCCATACTTTTATCCGAAATAACCTAATCATTTCACAGTCGCACATTCCTTTACCCCTCCCAAAAAAAATACTCTCTTATATTCCTGTAATTCACCAACGAAATCATTAAAAGCTAAAATTAAAAAGAGACCCGGAACTCAATTATAAAATTGTTGATGCTGCGAGAAGTGCTCTGTCTGTTTACTTTACAGAACCATGTTTCACCACTCCAAATGGAGAAATAATTCTCCTTGTGCCACGGTCAAGCATCTGCAAAATACATTTAAGTTGCTTCCACGGGCATTTAACGCCATCTAGTAGACAAATAAATTCAAATGAAAACGTTTCACATAGAAACACCGATACGTGCCACTCGCCATTTAAGGTAGTTATCTCCGTCACGAGTGCGTATGGACCATCCATGAATGCAAGTTCGCAGCCGGCACGCGGGCGTGCCAACCGTCGCGAAAGGGTTAACCAACCGGTCCAGTCTCTTGTTCAATTTGTTCTTTTAGTGCATATGGAACTAATCTAGGATTAAAAAATTTCAGTTGAGAATTTTCTTAAACTTCTAATTGACATGTAAAATTTTGTAAGTATCCGATTCCTGACGTAAATACAGTGGAATGCTTTTGAAACAGTGCATTAAGCTTTTCCGTACGTATACCATTTCTATTTACACATTTGATTTCAGGCCAATCTATATGAAAATGTTGCAACCAGCCTCTTCCTAACAAGGCAGTCACATTTTCCCTAATTAAATAAATGCATTCTGTATTAAGTTGGTACTTATACTAGACCAAAACTGTAGCTTGACCAATGGGTACGTACGATCATGGATTGATCAAAATTGTGTAAAAGTAAATCAGTTTACTGAATGCTTTTACGACATAGTTTGTTAAATTCTTGAATATTCATACAGGAAACAGTTGCACCTGTGTCTAATTTTAACAAAAATTTCCAATCTTAATATTTAATAATTTCTTTGCAAAGTGGGAAGTTATTTTATTCATTTCTTTTATTTCAAAAGATACAATTTTTACTGTTTCTTTTCTTTTGGAAAGACATACTCGAGCTAAATGAGCTAAATTCTGCTTTTTTAGAGCAGAATTTGCAATAATTTGATTATTTACATTTATGTGCTAAATCATTTGGATCCAGGCATCGATAGCAAGTTTTTCAACAGAAATGGTTTCTTTCTTTGATTTTTGTACTTTAAGTAATGCAGAATTAGTACTACTTAATTTATTAACAGAAAAAGTTTGATGCATTTCATGCACATCCCGATTGGCCGCTTCTAAACCTAAGGCAGTGGATTTCATTAACTCAAAAGTTAGATTTTGGATCGTGAGTAGTTTCTTTTGTATGGTCTCGTCTTTAAGACCCGTTACTAGTTTATCTCTTAACATAACTGATAAATTAGTATCAAAATTACAATTTCTAGAAATTTTTTTTAATTCAGATATATATTTTGAAACTGATTCACCTAATTGATTACGTTTGTAGAATCTGTATCATTCCATCATTTCAAGCGGAGCTGGACTTAAATGGTTGACAAGGAAATTCACGACTTCTTCATATTTCAAATTAGAAGGTTTCCTCGGTGTGGCAAGATTCTTAAATATTTTATATGTAGGGGGCTCCAATCGAACTTAGCAGCGCTGCAACTTTGCATTCTTCTTCAACTTCCTTCATTCGAAACGACGCTTTCATCCTCTCAATATACGACGAAAATTCTTCTTCTGTGAAACAATGCATATCGAACTGGCTTGTGGCCATCCTCGTTGCCACTGTTGTGTACTTACACTGAGGAACCAGGAATAAGACACTTTCAGAACTCAATCAACTACTTTTATTCACACACCTTACAAACAAGTGCAGCATATAGCTACCTTCGTAGAAGAGTTCAGTCCTGCATACTAGGCTGACATCATTTCGTTGATATAATAGATTTGCATATGCCACACTAATTTTCCAATTTGGTTTTCTCTAGAATTACTAAAATATAAGCAACACAGTCCTCTTGCAAGTGTAAGATGAGATATCATACACATTATACTAATTATTTAATTTGGTTTCTCTGCAGGAATTAAAAATAAGCATTACACACCTCTTATGAGTGTAGGACAAGTTATCCCATACATTATAGATTGCTTTTCTGACTTTCTCTAGAGCACTGGTTTTTAACAGGCAACCAGTGGACCACATGCAGTCCATCTGATTTTGTGCAACTCGAGAGAGAACTTTAAAAAAGATCTTCTTTTGTAAAATAGGTCTTATTCCAATTATGTATTAAAATATATATCTCTGATTTTTCTAAAAGCTGTTATATATTGAGAAATAGAAATATCTAATGCAGTTTTCAAATAACAGGCACAAATGCATCATTAGAATTTCAAAAATTCTATTGGTGCTACCATTACTTAGCTGCGTGCAATAAAACAAAGGTAATGCAGTGATATGTACAGTTGCTTTTCTTTTAATTGATAAGAATTTTGTACAACTTATGTTCTGTGGGATGAAAGAACAACTTTAAGATGATCACCAGATGGTTTTATAGTGCTTAAGAAGGGATTCCTTTCACAGTTAGATGGTCATATGTCAGTTACAGTGATGAGCATCGTAATAATTCTGTCATTTGTCAGCCATTTTTATTTCTGAGTGGAAATGCAGTTAAGTTCTTAATTCTCTGTTACATCATCAGGTAGTGTAAGATTTTTCGCTTTGTTAGCAATAACTCAAGAATAAGAAAAAATTAACTTTGCCCTGATATGGGTATTGCAAATAGCAAGAAAGTGGAACTACATAATTATCATATTGTTTTTATTGAAAGAATAAAAAAATATAAGTGCCTGTCTTTTTAGCATAAGAAGAGATAGCCTATATATTGTACTAATTATTTCACCTCTTTTTAAGGAGAAATTAAATAGAAGCACCACAGTTCTCTTGTTTTTATATTATAAATTTGGTTCTTTAAAGGAAATTATTAAATACACAGGATAGTATTTAAGTTTTTAGAAAATATTTTTGTATGGAAATAAATCATTTTATTGCTTTTCAATATATTCACCCATCAATAAATTTTTTCATTTGAATAAACCAATTTTCAAAACAGTTATGTCATTCAGAAGTTGGTATAGCAGAAACATGTGATTTATAAGCTTAAACTGAATCTTCTGGGCCGTAAGTCGTTGACTACGCATTTTACTTTTGATTGTCAGGAACAAGAAAAAGTCTGTATAGACAATGATTCCTCAAATCAATCTTTTTCATACTTCAAACAATTGATAGTTTGAAATGCAGTGTGTGAGCTTGCATTGTCATGATGAAGAATGATGCAACATTTCACATTTTTTTTTAGAGCAACTATTTTTGACAAACAAATTGTCATACATACCAATCAGCATTTACTGTTCTACGATCCTCCAAAGCAACGGTTGCAACATGGCCGAACTTATCAAAATATGAAGCAATCATTTGTTTAAACACTTTGTGCATGAACAACTTTTGTAGGATTTGATTCATAACAATAAATCCATGTTTCATCACCTATTACAATGTCAAACATGTTTTGAGGCACTAAAGTTAAATCTTTTGTGATTTTCCTTGCACCATTTGATACAAGCATCCTTTTGAACTTGAGAAAACCTTTACGTTACGGCTCAAAGAATCCATTTTAACTCCAGAATGGCAAAATAACTGAAAATTCCACCCCTCTAAATAAACACCTTTAATTTGTTCGTAACTCGTACCCCCCTTCAGTCAGCAGAAACTTGAAGGAAGGGCTGTGGGCATTCTTCAAGGCACTCAACTGGGTACAATAGGCGCTCCCTTCCTTTCCCAGATAAATGAGGGTGAAAAATACTGGTACAGCAGTTGAACCAGCGCCGTTCTAGAAGAAGAGATTTTCAGTGGTACAACTGTTGTACCGCTGTAAGGAAAAGGTTAAATTATGTGAAATTCAACATACACATACCTTTTTGAATTTTAAATGATCATGTAAAATTAAATGCATTCAGGTCCTTCAAAGATGCCTCAATTTTATCATATGTGATATGACAATTTAAAGTAATCATTTGCTGAACAGTATCAATGCTTTCTTGTGTCACAGCAGTTCTTGGTCAACCTTCATGAAATTCATCAATGAGACTCCTAAGTCCTAGATTGAATTTTTTAAACCAGTTGTAAGTCATCATTTTGGATGGTGCTTCATCATCAAAAGGCGAATTAATTCGATCAGCACACTGTTGCTGTGTCAACCCTTGTTGAAAATTATAATAAATCATAGCTCGAAAATCCCTTCAACTTAAATCTGTGTTTTATCACTACCTTATTATTAACTTAAAAAAGACGCCATAAAATTTTATAGCATTTCTAGTTCTTTAACAGCCTATGTTAAATTTTAAAAAAATTGTCTGCACTGAAAGTAGTTATTTTTAGTATTGCCACATTCTAGAAACATAAGCATTGACCCTCGTACAAGCATCACAATCTTCTTAACAGTGTAAGATAAGATATCTCTCTATATAAAAGAAAAGAGGCTAACGCCTTTTTGTTTGACAAATTTTGCATCCCTCAAATTTCTCTCTCTTGTACAGCAAAAACTATAGTATAGTTATCAACTCTGAATGGCTGAAAATCTGTAGATTTTTATTCACAGAAAAAAATTCACAACTTTAGACAAATTCATCAATGTTATGCAAAATCAAATATACAGTAATTATTACAATAAATATACAATAATTATATACAGTATTATAAGTACTCAGTGCCAGTTGGTACATCTTCAAGACTGCTATTTCCCATGTGAATGGAATACATCAGCAAATCGTCAGAAAGGAAGGGAGGAAAATTTGTTTATCATTTTCAGAGGAAGTGGGGACATTTTTAGGGAATTTTTATAGCAAAATCGGGGATAAGTAGGGATTTTTAGCTTGTGAACAAAAAATCGGAAGAAATTAGTTTTCGATCAGAAGATCGGAATGATGCCAGAAAATTGGAAACTTTCCGGGTAAATCGAAAGCATTGGCAGCTATGCTATAGCATACAAAAATTTGAAATTTTGGTATTGCCACATTCTAGAAATATAAGTATTGGCCCGTCTACAAGCATCATAATCTTCTTGTGCAAGATAAGATATCTCTCTATATTAAAAAAGAGGCTAAAGACTTTTTATTTGACAAATTTCGCATCCCTCAAATTTCTCTCTCTCGTACAGCAAAAACTATAGCAAACAAAAATATGAAATTTTGTACATTTGTAGAAGAATGTTAAGGGAACATGTTGAAATAAACCATTTTTTTAATTAAAAATTAAGTTTGAGATATTGAATGTCAAAGCAAGAATATTTCAGCTGCAAGTTCGTATCCTGAACAGACTAGCAATAGTATGACCAATTTTTGTAGGCATGTACCTACATAGTTGAATTCTTGTAAGACGGAACCCAATTTTTAAATTTTGATTTAGTTTATGAGTTATTCTACTTTTTATGCATTCCTGAAGTGAAAAATTTTCAATATGGGCAAATATTAAATTAGTCGAGTCAATTGGGAACACAAGGGGTGGTTGTGCATGCTGACCCGGTTGAATGAGCTTGTGAAGCGAGCTCAGGGGTTAGGGCGTGCATAAACCAAGAAATGTATTAGATCATATACTTACTCTTTAGATAAACTTTCATCCACAATAGTCTGAAGTTTCTAGAAATTAAATATTAACTTCAAATTTGTTTTTTAGTTATTTTAGGTTTTAGTACAATTTTGAGCAATTTTCATAAAAATCTAGCAATTGAAAATATTATTGCATCATTTTTATTTTAATACCATCGGAAAAATTGAGAAATTCTCTTTCAAATAAACTTTGAATGAAACTATTAAGGGTGAGCGTCAGTAAATTTTCTGCCCTATTCGCGCTTTGTTAACTTTCGCGGCACACATATTTCGCCGAAATTCTGCTCAAACAGTTGCGAAATATTTTCTTATATATAAAATGCTATGCTTAGATTATATTAAAACTAAATTTAATATCCAATAAAACATAGAATATATGTTTTATTTTAATTTAAAATATTTTTGGTGCTGCCATCTGTTGTCGTAATTTAATTCATACCAACAATTTTTTTTAATGAACATTGTTAAATGTCTATTCCTTCTAATACGCTATTAAATACAACAACAGATCATATATAATGCCATAATCACGGAAACGTAATTGAACTTGGACTTGAAGACAAAGGAACTTGAAGACAAAACTGCAGTCCTCAGTGATGTACATTCAGATCCCTTATCAAATTTATAGAATGATAAATTACCTTTCCGTGATTGTGGCATTATTATATGTGATCTTTTGTTGTATTTAACACTGTATTAAAAAGAATAGATATTTAAAAATGTTCATTAAAAAATAAAAATAATCGGTATGAATTAAATTACGACAACAGATGGCAGCACCAAAAATATTTTGGTTTAAAATAAAAAATATATTCTATGTTTTTTGGGGCATTAAATTTAGTTTTAATATAATCTAAGCATTGCATTTTATCTTTCAGAAAATATTTCGCAACTGTTTGAGCAGAATTTTCGCGAAATATGTGTGCCGCGAAAGTTAACAAAGCGCGGATAGGGCAGAAAATTTACTGACGCTCACCCTTAAGATTCTAATTTTCATGAATTTTCATTAGTTTGCAAGAATTTTCGTTTAAAAAATGTGCTGTTGATTTTTATTGAAGGAGCTAGTGTGGTAAATAGAAGGAGTTTATATACGGTTTAACAAAAGAGTGCATTTAAAGTGTGTGGGCGTAACACACTTTAAATATGTTTAAAGTGTGGTGTAAATCAAAGGAGCTTATTTACGGTGTAGCAAAAGAACTTATTTAGGGTGTATTACAAAAGCTTATTTAGGGCATATCAAAAGAGCTTATTCAGGGCATATCAAAAGAGCTTATTCAGGCCTATCAAAAGAGCTTATACACCCACACTGAATCCATTAAGTTGCTCTATGTCTTAGGATGAGTCGGATGGTCTGGGCTTTCGACCCACACTGAAGGTAAAAGGTAAATCTAGGGCATAATATGCAGTCATGTTAGAGTGGAGTATTCAATGTACTCAGCACCAAGGTGTATTACATATATCCAAGCAGGGTATGTAATACACCTCTGTGATACGTATCCATCCTAAGGTATGATTAGGTTCTTATTTAGGTCAAGCATGTACTTGCGTGTGTATTGTAATTTAAGCACACACTCATGCAATTGGCAACTAAGCCTTATGAAAAACTTAATGAATGAATTCCATTAAGCCTTGCTTTAAATTCCAGGCAATGTCAGGTACAGTTTCTGATACCACATAAATAAAGAAAAATTTCAAGAAGTTTAACAAAATACAAATATATTTTAAAAGATTTAATATATGAAATCTTCACAACCTCATACAGTAAAATATTTATACAAGGGGGATCAACTCATGTTGTTCATGTTTGTATTTTCACACCATAATCTCTCTCTCTCGCAGGGTCAGGCTGCATGTAGAAAATTGAAGAGTATAACTTGAAGCTTTGTGTGGATAGTATTTTATACCTATAAGGGAAATATAAAAATAAAAAATTGCAGAAACTAAAACCAAATAATGGAACAATTTTAAGAAAACACATAATACTATTCTGCAAGATAGTTTCACCAAAGTTTCTGTAATTGATGACTACTGTTTGAATTTGTAATAGTGCTAGGGAATTATTTGGTGGTATATATACTAAAACAAGCATGTCAAACTCGCTCGTATATGCGACCTACAATGAATATCTTTATGGCCCAGTCTATATAATAGTATGTTGAAGAACCAGACTTTCCAACTTACCCGAGGTCAAGAGTAACAATTTGGACGGTCGGTACAGGTGAACCTCGATATCTCGAAATATTTTCATCTTCCTTCACGCATGGTAAAACTAATGTAAAACAAACTCTTTAACTCGAAATTTTTTTAATCACACTCTTGATATCTAGAATTTTTTCAGCTTACCATTTGGATCATCTTTTCATTTGGAAAAAATACAATTAAAAAAATGTGTTTAATGCAGATGAAACAGGACTATTTTTTAAGTGTATGCCTGATAAAACTATGACCCTTAAAGGTGAAGTATGTCATGGAGGGAAAATGAGCAAAGGAAGATTAACTGTGTTATTTTGCACTAATATGGATGGTTCAGAAAGGTTCAAACCTCTTATGATATGTAAATCTGCTAAACCCCAATGTTTTTCAGGAATGAAATCTGTTCCAATGACTTATTTTGCGAACAATAAGGCTTGGATGACTGCCGAAATTTTCACTAATTGGTTGAAGGAACTAGACAGAAAAATGTCCTGTGAAAATCGTGATATTGTTCTCTTCTTGAACAACTAACTGTACAGCGCATAATAGCATGCCGAAATGATTCATTGGATCTCCCCCCTATGCTAAGGTCAAGTATCTGCAAAATACACTGGAGTTGTTTGTGTGGACATTTAGCACCATCTAGTGGTACAAAAATAGATTCAAACAAAAATGTTCCATATGAAAATGTTCCACTTGAATGCAAGTTCGCAGTCGAGATGGATGGAGGATATTTTGAATCATTGTAGTGAGGTAAATAATGAATATTAGAAAATCCATCCCCTATTAAATTTAGTTAAAATATTTTATTATTTTATTTTAATGATTACTAATATACTTTAGCCCTTTGTATTCAGTATGTCTTTACCGAAACCAGGTGGTAGTAAAACTAAACGAAAAATTTCTGACAAACATCGGTATTTTCAAGAGAAGTAGGAATTGGAGTATTTTTGCTGTGAAATAAAAGATAAAATAATTTGCTTGATATGTAATAATGCTACAAGTATAAAAAAAAGTTATATAACACTAAAAGTCACTATGAACAACATAAATTAAAATACGATAATTACGAAGGGTTAATAAGACAAGAGAAGTTGAAAGAGTTCAAATTGGAATTGAAAAAACAACAAACCATGCTTACTAAAGTAATACAAGAAAGCGAAGCAGCGGTGTATGCAAGCTACATCTTGTCGGAGATGATAGCTAAACACTCAAAACCTTTTATCGAAGGGGATTCCATCAAGGAATGTCTAATTAAAGTTGCAGAAATTGTTTGTCTGGGAAGTGTGAAGGCTTTTCAAGTAATCGCTTTATCTCGAAATACCGTTGTGGATAGAGTCACCGATTTGGCCGGCAATTTAAGTGATTAGACCAAAGCAAAATCATCCAGTTTCGAAGCTTTTTCTATTGCCTCTGACAAGAGTGCATACATTGGGGGCGTAGCTCAGTTAGCTGTGTTTCTTCGTGCATGCGACATGAATTTCAACATTTTTGAGGAATTATTGGAATTAGTACCGATACGTGGCACTATGACAGAACAAGATATTTTTAAATGTACATATGAACTATTGCAAAAATACAATCTACCTCCATCTAAATTGACTTTTGTAGCAACAGATGGAGTGCCTTCAATGACCGGAAATACCTACGGTTTTTCGTGGCACTATTGCGAAATAAACTAAGTGAAAAATATGATGGTTCCAAGATTCATCATACACATTGCATTATACATCAAGAAGTATTACAGTCTGTTTCAAAATTATAAGACCCCTCAAAATTCCAGCCTTTCTCAACAAAGACAACATTGAATGTTAGTTATATGAAACGAAAACAAAGAAGGTGTATGAAACGAAACAATTTTGCAGTGTTGATTTAGCTTAGAAAAAGAAAACAGATTGAATATCTTTTTCATGGTAAATGATTTTTCGAAATCACTGTGTTACATAAATATAAGACCACTAGTTTTTCTAATAATGCAGACGATTTTTGTTTAACTTCAGAGTTTAACTGTAAACTAAACCATCTTTAAAGTTTGGAAAGAAGGAAAAAAGGCAGAAATTCAGAATTGAACTGTTTGATTCTCTGGATTATTAAAATGCCTCGTGGAAGTGATTTGTCTGAAGTAGAAGTGCGAAAAGTTTGGTTCTACAATGTAAAAGGAAAGTCGGAACGTGAAATAAGTAAGATTTTTAATTGTTCTAAAACGGCCATTCACAATATTGTGGTGAGCAAAAAAGAATTGTATGGAAAGTGGAAAAGATCTGGCCACAGAAAGCAATTATCAGTTCGTGATAATAGGCAAATTTTCAAGCTTGCAACAAAAAACTACCAGTCCACTAGTAAAATAACACAGTAGATAAGTAAACAAGTGTCTCATGTAACTGTGTGGCGAAGTTTGAAGTCGAATGTTGATGTTAAACTTCGAAAACTGAGAAGCAAACCACAACTTCTTAAACACCATAATGAAGCACGTCTGAAATGGGCAAAGAGTGTCAAGTCCTGGAACTCTACATGGGAAAATATAATATTTTCGGACGAGGAAAAATGTAACTTAGACAGTTCGAACGGCAATAACTACTACTAGCATGACTTAAGGCAAGAATCTTGCGAGTTCTTCAGTAGGCAGATGGGCGGTGGTTCCATTATGGTATGGGGCACGTTCTCATATGCAGGAAATGTGATCTGTAAAGAGTTGATGGCAAAATGAACTCGGACAGTTATCAACGGATGCTATACGGAAGTCTGATAACTTTCGGGCCACTTTTAGGAGGGCCAAAATGGAAGTTCCAACAAGATAATGCTCCCAGTCATGCATCTAAATCAACAAAAGCATGGTTCAAATGAGAAAAGATTGATGTTATATCTTGGCCGAGCCTTAACCCTGACCTAAACCCCATAGAAAACCTGTGGGGTTATTTGTCTCACCAAGTATACGAAAACAACAAACAATATCATTCGGCATATGAATTGGAAGTCGCCATTATAGAGAAATGGAACAATATTCCGGAATCTGTCTTTAAAAATGTAATTAAATCGATGCCAAATCGTGTGTTTCAAGTTATTCAGAAAAATGGTGAAGCAACAACTTACTAAATTTGCAAAAACTTTCTTTTTCCACATGTGGTCTTATAATTTTGTAACACGTATTTGTGCAACATTTTTGTAATATTACTGTTACATTTTTCTAAATGAATTTCGTACATGTATGTTGCTAAATTTTATTTAAAACTTGTACTGACATAGAGTAGTTTCGATTTTGAATAAAGAAATATTTCATTAATTACCTAAATAACAAAAAGTCTTGTGGTCTTATACTTTTGTAACAGACTTTATGTACGAAGGTAATAAAGATGTAAAATGTGTTGACACTTATCAAAAAAATTATCAATTTTACATAGCTGCCAACCTCCAAATATGAAAAACCGGGAGATTTTTGTGCGAAAATATGAAAAAACCAGGAGATTTTGATGAGCCCAATTTTAGACGATGCAGACAGATTGCAAAAGTGGAAATTATTTTCACAATGAAACGAAATATACAGAGGATCGCACACAAATGCCGTTTTTCACAATACTGCTGCAAAATAGCCTTTCATTTCATTAATAATATGTTTGAACAATAGTTTTTCTGTATAAAATACGAAATAATTATAGAAAAATCTAATGATGCTGACAGATTGCAAAAGTGGAAATTATTTTCACAATTAAACGAAATATATGAAGGATAGCGCACAAATGCCGTTTTTCGCGATAATGCTGCAAAATAGCCTTTCATTTCATTAATAATATGTTTGAACAATAGTTTTTCTGTATAAAATATGAAATAATTATAGAAAAATTTGACGATGCTTGTTGGCAGAGCGTCGCACATCTGCTTCGAGATGTCCTTATAACTTAGCGTGCTGATGTATTAAATTTTCACAATTTTAGCAGAGTGGTAGTTTAGCAGAGGATAATAGAAAGTGCAGTTGAGAACTGTTCTTCAATAAAAAGTCAATTCGTCAAACACAAAATCACTTTTATTGCCGTGATATCCCTTGCTATGACATGGTTACAAAAGTATTGTAACGTCGTGGCAAAGTCAAACGATATTTACAAAAATGAGCCAGCATGCTCATAAAAAGGTTGTCAGATATAGTCTATGACTAGGCACGCACTCTCAGTAACTTTTATCGTTGCCGTAACACAGGTAAGTAGAGAAAATTACCTTACCATAAATGCCGTGTTCTTTCACGAAGCCACCATCGTCAGGTCACACGTCATGGCATTACTCTGAGTCCAAAAACTGTGAAAATTAACTTGGTCTTTCAAATTGAAAAAGCCAACACTAGAATCCTTTTACCGCACCTTCCGAACTAAACTATCGGAACTAGACTCATACTTTGTTACGCAACTTAGCTGGCAACTAAAACATACCGCAACATACTCAAACAGAGTATTTGCAAAGTATCAGATCATTCGATCTAGATCAGTCAATCAATCAATCTCCAAGTCATCTGTCATGATCCTGACAGGTCATGAACCACAAACACCTAAGTACTGAGAATGCGTCATATCATATATACAGTGATTTGTACGCTCCGGAACACAACTGTTGATGGCAGCACCCTCACAATATAATAAGGATGCGCCCGCGACGAGAAGGCGATTTGCATGAACGGCCTGTTCTGTTCTCGTCATGAGTCGTTCACGGGAACGGAAAAACCATTCTAAAAATGATATTCCAGAACTCAGTTTCCAACAATGCTGACAGATTATAAAAGTGAAAATTATTTTCACAATTAAACGAAATATATGGAGGATCGAGCACAAATGCCATTTTTCGCAATACTACTGCAAAATAGCCATTCATTTCATTAATAATACATTTGAATAATAGTTTT
Organism: Amaurobius ferox; assembly: GCA_951213105.1. Taxonomy (NCBI): domain Eukaryota; kingdom Metazoa; phylum Arthropoda; class Arachnida; order Araneae; family Amaurobiidae; genus Amaurobius; species Amaurobius ferox. The sequence goes on from OX578139.1 coordinate 61,279,560, forward strand.
TCTGTATAAAATACAAGATAATTATAGAAAAATTTGCCGATGCTGACAGATTGCAAAAGTGAAAATTATTTTAACAATTAAAAGAAATATATGGAAGATAGAGCACAAATGCCGTTTTTCGTGATACTGCTGCAAAATAGCCTTTCATTTCATTAATACGTTTGAACAATAGTTTTTCTGTATAAAATACGAAATAATTATTGAAAAATTTGACGATGCTGACAGATTGCAAAAGTGAAAATTATTTTCACAATTAAACGAGATATATGGAGGATCGAGCACAAATGCCGTTTTTCGCGATACTGCTGCAAGATAGCCTTTCACTTCATTAATACGTTTGAACAATAGTTTTTCTGTATAAAATACGAAATAATTATAAAAAAATTTGATGATGCTGACAGATTGCAAAAGTGGAAAAATAATTTCATAATAAAACGAAATATAAGGAAAATCGCGCACAAACGTTGTTTTTCGTGATACTGCTGCAAAATAGCCTTTCATTTCATTAGTAATACATTTGAAGAATAGTTTTGTACATAAAACAAAATAATTCAATAAAATTTTAGTCGATGCAAATGCATTTTTCCCAAATTAATTAGATAATCATTGGCCATCTCTCTCGTGAGGCTGTGGGAATAATCGCTGTTTGCGAGTGCCAATTACCCAATAGCTGGGAAATGGATTTTTAGAAGAAAGAACAGGAAAACTTTGATTTCAAAATTTGTGACTTCATTTCTCATTTCTTGATATTTTCGGAATATTTGTGATCTACTTCTGATTTTTTTGCTTTTGTAAACCTGTAGGTACAAACACAAAAATACAAATGTCGATCGCGATCCATTCCTACACTGCGGTAGCAGAAAACTGCACCGCGGAAAACAACTGAAAGTCACGATTTGCATTCGCGTGATTTATGACTAGAAAGGGGGGGAAAATAAGGGCAGCTGAGAGAAAACCGGGAGATTGAGCGACTTACCCGGGAGATATAGCAAAAAACCGGGAGAGTTGGCAGCTATGATCTATAAGATCTCGAGGGTTAAATCAGCGACAGTTCTCTGCTTTATTAAGTGAATTAGAAAGTGAATATTCCGGGTTGTCCTACTATACCGAGGTACGTTGGCTATCCTATTCCAAGGTTCTTAAACAATTCTGGGACTTGAAAGAATATGTCAGTTTTTAATAATGAAAAATCAAGACACAAGCTTCTTTTTTGATCTAGTATGGCTGCAAGATTTATCCTTCTTGGTTGATATAACAAAACACTTATCCGATTTAAATTTAAAACTGCAGTGGAAAGATCAGATCATTACGAAAATGTGTGACCAAGTTAAAGCATTTAAATATAAGCTAGCTCTTTGGGAAACACAGTTAAGAAATGAAGACTAGACACACTTTACGACATGCAACATATCAAGTTTAGGTAAAATTGCATTGAATCAAAAATAAGCAGGAAAAATTTTAAGCCTAGAACTGAATTTGAAACAAGGTTTGCAGATTTTAAATTTTTGGAAGTTTTTTTTTTTTCCCCTTCGATTTTCTCAATAAATATAGAATTAGTACCTAATCATATGCAAATAGAGGTAATCAACATCCAGTGCTATTCAGATTTGAAGGCAAAATTCAGTGAAGTCGGCATGCCTAAATTTTACAAATATTTGCTAGCTAGATTTGAAAACACTCAAAAATTCACATATGAAATTATTTCCATGTTTGGAAGTACTTACTGGTGCGAGCAATTATTTACACTCATGAAAGGAAATAAGTCACCTGTCAGATCAAGAATTATTGACATTCACCTTGGTTCAGTTTTGAAAGTGGCCACTGTGAACAAGATTTCAATCAGAGTAGAAAAGATAGTAGCAGAGAAGAGATGCCAAGTGTCAGGAAGAAAACATGAATTTTATCGCTGTACCATATTTTTCATATATATATATATATATATATATATACTGTACTTTTCAAAATAAACCTACTTCTCTATAAAAATTGAAGTTTTCTTTCTTTATTTTTTTTATGGCCCACATAAACTTAGGCCTTGTTTATTTGGCTCGTGTTAGCCTTTGAGTTTAACATGCTTGTACTAAAACATTCAGTTAAAAAAAATATCTACAAAGCAAAAATAGTGAATTTGCTAGCAGGGTTTGCAGTTTTCAAATAAATTTGAAGCACTTTCAAGCGACATATTAATTTAACACCATTTTTTTTCTTACATACTTATAACATCAGTTTATGCTCTCTTAAAATGAATGTGCTATTCTAATTTTGATGAACAAGCTTAAATGGAGAGATTTTTACAGTAATTCACTTTTCATAATTCATGTAAGTGGTCATCCAAAAGCAACACCAGATCAGCTAGGAAGATGCTGCCAGAGATTGACTGGCATTGCTAATTGTTGGAACAATCTTACTCGGATGATCAGTCTGAAGTAAAGTGGCATCAAGACAAAAGTTTGGAATAAGAATAAAAACCATGTTTAAAAATTAAATACTTTTAAGAGCCCTTTTAAATAAACATCTTTTAAAGAAGGGATTGTGGGACTGTATTAAAAATATTCATCACACTGTATTGCATTTTTTACAAAATGAGAATTTCGTTTCACAAAATTAAAAAAACTGTACAGACCTTTGTTTGCAATTTACATCATACAGCTGAGTGAGACTGACTGACTAAGGAATAATTACACAGTCCACACTGCTCCCGGCCATCCACTTTGCTGCTTTAAGTCCTTGGACGAGTCGGGTGGTCAGGGCTTTCGACAGTCCACACTGCTGAAGGTAGACTTCCTAACTTCCTAAGCAATGAGAAAAATCTAAAATTTTGTTTGAAAAATTTATAAATCAGAGTTATTATTTTTTTTTTATATATATAGTGATGGAACGTTGACCACAGACAAAACTCTCGTTCTCTTTCAGTGTTTTGACTTGTCTGATTCAACATAAACAAAAACTTGGTGAAAATATTATTTTCACTAATATGGAACCTAAGGGAATCCTACTGAATAATTATATTTAGAAATATTGGTTTTAAAACAAAAATTCTTAAAGAGTTCATATTTTCAAAAATTTTTACCCCAAATAGACACTAAACAAGTAATAATTTAGTAAAAATTTACCTATGTAAAAAAAGAGGAAAATTATAGTAATTTATCAGGCAAAAAGAGAAGTGCACTACACTAATCAACAATCTTCCAGCCTTTTTATACTTTACTAGCAGCATACCCGTTCTTCGTACATAATACAAAGAAACTTAAAATTCACAATCATGTGCAAATTCCTATATTATACTAAATGACATTTTTAATCAAAATATTATGTTAAAATATTTAATACAATGCTCCTAAAAAGAAGTTTAAAAATCTCTATTCTCTCTATACAAAATAATCTTCACGGGCAGATCTGAAGAATAAAATATCCTGGCCCCTTTTGTAAGCAAATTTACAAAAAAACAAAAAAAAAAAGGGAATTGAATCAATATATGCAAATTGAAAGCGTTAAAATTTTATGGGACCCATACTATTTATATAAGTGAATATTAGAAGATATAGCCTGTATTAGTACATTACATGTATAAATTGAAAATATCAATAAACCCGTAATTGACTCTAATATATGCCAGAATGAAAGCAGTAAAATTATATGAGAATATATATATATATATATCCCCGCACTACTTATATTGTTGTAGATTAGAAAATATGCCAGTGTGTTAGTAGAAGATTACCTGTATTACAATATGAGTCTCAAAAATCTTTGCTAAAATAAAACAGATGATGTAATAAATTGAAAATATTAATAATCCCAGTAATCATAATACCAGAAGGTCGTAATTGATTCCGATATATGCCAATATATATATATATATCAAAATATATGCCAATATACCTGTACTACTTATATTCTCGTAGGATAGAAGATATACCTGTGCATATGTAGAAGATTACTCGTACAACGTACAATAAATGAGTTTAAACAATTTTTGACATAATAAAGCAATTGCATAATAACTTAATCCCTGAATCAATAATTTCCGAAAATATCAATAATAATAACGTTTAAACCTGAAGACCGTAATTGATATTATCCAGTCAAAAATGCAATGTCAATGAAATTTATTTTATATACATATCTTTATTATTCAAATCAGAAAAGATTTAATAAAAATCATATGCCGCATAACACATTGAATTTACGTCTGTTGTTAAACGGCATGATATCATTTGCTTCAAATAAATTGATGGAAATCATATAGTCTGAATAATTCTATTTCAATGGAAGGTTTGGCGACATTTTTGTCAATTTAGCGACAATTTAAAAAATCGTCAAATTTATCGCCAAGTGGGACTGTAGAACTAACTGACAGTCCCATATTGCGACAAATTGACAAAACATCATCCCAATGCTATCCTCTAACAAAACACAATTAATTTCATTTATTAAGCGCAATTTTATCAATTTCATGATATTTTTATGGATTTACAAACATTTTTATCAATTTGGTGATATTTTAAAAATTTGTTAAATGTGTTACTAAGTAGGAAGGATGGACTGATGAAAAATGCTACCGAAACATCATTTCAGTACTTATTTTTAAAAAAAAACAAATTTAATTTCATGGATTTGCGTCGTTTTTATCAATTTGGCGACATTTCTGTCAATTTGGCAAAGTTTAAGAAAAGTTGCCAAGTTAGCGATATTCAGCCAAATTCGCAGCTCTGAATTTTCAGATCTGAAGGATGAAACATCCTGATTCCGTTTGTATATACTAAATGAAAACACTAAAATTGCATTAGAAGATATACCCGTTCTACTCTTTTCTGTTTCAACAATCGGATAAATGAATTTATTTTATGATTATTTATTTATTATTTTATGAGTTTATTAGCTAAATACAATATATAAGCTTAAAAACTTTTTCAAACAGTTCTTTTCTAAAATATATTTTTATATCCATTTATTTATTATTCAAACCGAAAAAATAATAATTAAAATTAACAGACAGATTTAATTCAATTGCGTTTCTGAGAAACTTGATATATGATAGAATTTCCTCATAAACTGCGAAATTAAATAACCATTTTAATTTCTTATACTTTTCATTGTTGAGTAAAAGCTTGTGAAAAATAAACCATGGAGATAGATTTTCCATTCAAATTCATGTTTTCAGAAAGTGACTAAGTAGTGCAAAATATCTCCCACCAAACTCAGAGATAAAGTTTTAATTCACTTTCAAATGATTTTCAACCTTTTCGTTTGGATAACGACGGAGTTAGAGAGTAGAACTCCTAGGAAAAAGTTTTATTTTGCATTAATATCTCGACAACCCCTGGTCTTAGAAACTCGAAACTAAATTTATGGGGGCCATTTCAAGGCCATCCACAAATTCCATTAAATTCAGTTCAGCCGTTCTCCTATGATGATGAGACAAACAAAAGTTTCGTTTTTTACTAATATCTCGAGAACCACTGGTTGTAGAAACTCCAAACATAGACTAAATTTTAAGTGGGGCTATTTTCAGGCTACCCACAAAATTTCATCAAATTCGGTTCAGCCGTTCTCTCGTGATGATGGGACAAACAGACAGACAGATTTTCAATTTTATTTATATAGATTTTTATTTTTTTCAGGAGTGTGAAAGGGGTGTTTTGCTTCTTTTTCTGCTTTTGATTACGCTAATGAAGTTCGAATTTTGGGGCACAAAAAAAAAAAAAAAAAAAAAAATTTACAATCTTTATTTTGATAATATTACTTACTCACAATGCCGATTTTGAACTGTCCGTTGTCTGTTCAGTTTCCGAAATTAGAATGTCAAAAATTTTAAGGGGTTCTTAAGGACAATGCAAACTTTGTTGTAAAATATTATTTTGTGAATTTAATTTCAATTTAATGCATTATGAAAGAAAGTGAACATAAATTTGAGTCTTTAGGAAAAGTCATGAGCTCATATCAAATTTTTTGAATTCTGATTAAATTTGGAATGAGCTGCAATTGGATGCAAGTACATATAGCTTTTAATGCTGGCAGATTGTTTATAGTTAGGAGTTTTTCTTTGGGCTATATTGTAACTTCATTTTGTCAGGTTGCATCATGCATAATATGCAACACACTAAGCAGCTCTCCAAAGCCAGGTGCACCAGCAAAAGATGAGAATGTGATCAATAGACATAGTCTTGCTATTTGCTGGTGCAGTTGCTCTGTCTCTTGATAAAGAAGGCTCTTTTTTGCCTTTAAAACTAGTCAATACTTTCCATCAGCTTTTTATGTTATTATGAATGAAGTATTTTTTTATTACAGATTAATTGTGTTTTAATTGACAAACAAGCAACATGGCTTGGATGCTGTGTAACCAGTAAATTTTTTGGAAGGGTGTAAAATATTGCACCAGCAAACATATAATTTGTTTGTTATGAGGATGATCAATATTTGAGGTCACACATAAAACAAGATCATTATGATTTCCCGATCCACTTTACATTGCCGGTCTGCTACGGTAGACATATGTCGTTTCGTTTCCGGCAGTCGCGACCATTAAGGGGCGTCGCGGGTATGTGCGACACCATTGAGTAAACATCTCAAATTATTTTTTTAGTTATACAGATTTATTACAATTTCTATTGAAAAAATCTGAATTTTTGTTCAATTAAACCGAGAATTATTAAAAATAAGTTATGAAATATGTCACTAGATGGCAGCACTACAGCTTTCTTCAGAAAAAGAGACTCGCGGAAGCTGTAATGCGTAGAATTTTCACCACATAAGGGGAAAATTCAGGGATATTTGATAAAGCCGCGTCCCTAATATCGGCATCTCGAGAGTGAAAGAATGGTATAGGAACAATATTAGAAATTTGGCGTGAAAAAAAACCAGACACTGCAGATTTACTAGTAGATTGTGTCGCGGGTCTTAGAGCGCCTTCAGCCAAAAAGAAACAGAAGAGTAGAAAAACATGAAGAGGGACCTCTCAAACTGGCTCAGTTTCGCTAATTTGGCTTCAATTTTCTACATTTAAAAATGTGTTTGTTCTGATTCACGTCTTTGTTATAAATTTGGAAGTTTAAATAAACATTTGAACAAATGAGTGGATTAAGTGTACGTGTGGTGTGTGGTGATGGGAGGGGGGGGGTTATGATATTTTAGGGGTTTCTGGCCATCGTGAATAAAATATATTGTTTAGGACACTCACTTTGAGGGATCACTTGACCCACCCAGCTGTCTTACTTATTGAAGTTGTTTCGCATTTCGTCATTTCTGATGTAGTGTGGTTCTGTCCTATGGGAAGGGGATTATTTCTGATTTGGTGCAGTTCTGTGCTCTAGTTGATCTGCTGGTGACGAATTTCAATATGTTTCCAAATTAATTCTTTAAACGTCTGGAGTTTCCTATTTTTAGCATACCCGTAATCGATAGGCTATTTTTAGTGACACTTCAGAAATATGTTGTTTCGGATATTTAGTTTGAGGGGTCACTTGATCTACCCAGCTGTCTTACTTTTTCAGCTACTTAACATTAAAAAATACCTAAAAATTAAAGAAATTTTAAATATTTAGTAAAAAACTTTAATATTAAATTTTCATCGTGTCATTTCCCTCGAAGTTTTGACCCCGAGCTGGCAACTATATTGCTCAGATATCCCCTGGGCGTAAATTTTGCTTGAAGTAGCCCCCCAAATTTCTTATCTCGGCTTCTAATTTAACGATTTTGATTTTAACGATGGTTATAGTCTCTGCACCCTCTGTACGTGTCATCTGAATATACATATTTTGTGTCAGCCCCCTGAGCGTAACTTTTAGTTTAACTAGTCCCATAATAATACAATTTTAGCGAGCATTTTTCCTAATTGAGCGAATTTAGTTTTGCTAATGGCTATAGTTTCTGCACCATTTGTACATGTCATCTGGTTATGCATCTTTGTTGTGACAGCTCTCTGAGGATACCTTTTACTTCAATTAGCCCCCTCCCCAAATTTCCTATCTCACCTCCTAATTGAATGATTTTGCTTATGCTGATGGTTGTATCTGCACCATCCGTACGTCTCAGCTTGATACACATATTTGATGAATATATAATATACATGCGTTTTTTGTGCTAACTCCCTGGGCGTAATTTTTAGTTTAACTAGCTCCCCAATTTTACATCTCAGTTCCTAATTGAGTGACTTTGACTCTGCTGGTGACTATATAGTCTGAGCAGCATTTGTACATTTCACTTGGATACATATATTTTTATGTCAACCCCTGGATATAGCTTTTAGTTTAACTAGTCCTCACAATTTTACATATCTGCTCCAAATTGAGCGATTTTGGTTCGGCTTGTGGCTATAGTATATCCACCATTTGTACATGTCACCTGGATATGCAACTTTAATGTCGCAAATCCCTGAGCGTAACTCTTACACTGGTCACCCCCCCCCCCCCCCAATGTTCTATCTCGCCTCCTAATCCACCGATTTTGATTTTACGGGTGGCTATAGTCTCTGAACCATCAGTACGTATCATCAGAATATGCATATTTTTGTAGTCAACTTCCTGGGCATAACTTTTAGTTTAACTAGCCTTTACAATTTTACTTTAATGTAAAGTAGGACTATGTAATGTTTTTCCACTAGGAAGGATACATTTCATGTGGCCAGGATTTTTATGAACGAGCGAGAAGGTGGGGGATACGTTATTTTACTTCATACATCCATCGTTTATATTTTTAATACACACATTACTATGTCCAAAATACGTATATGTATATATATATGCTTTATATATATATATATATATATATATATATGCTTTATATATATATATATATATATACTTATATATATATATATTACTAATACATATATAGGCAAAAATACATAGATGAGCGCCTCCCTCTACATGTCGCTCACGAGCTGCCACTGGTTTCCGGCTACTCAAACTGCTATCATACCCTAAGGTGAGTCGAGTGGTCTGGGTTTTCGACATATCTTGTTTCTTACCTTAGCAAATAAAATAAACAAAGTGTTTCTTTAGGCATTTTCTTACATAGAACAGGACAAACCAATTTCTTCTTTGTGGGTAACTGGTTGCAGAGAAAGTCCAAAAGGAATCACTAAAAAATAAGATATGTTCCACTAAGTTTTGTTTAGTTGTTACAGTTAAATGTGCTTCTTTTTAATTAAAGGCATCAGGTCTTTACTTTGTCTGAATATACATTGAAACCTCGAAAAATTAAGAAAAACTAAGAAAAATTGAAATATAAAGTTAAACTTTAAAAATTAGCAAATTAATATAAATTATATTTTGGATTAAAAAGTATAAAATAGCTCGTCTAGATTTTAATGTTCCGAAATTGACTTAGTCACAATAAATAATTTACTGCCCAGTTTTGCCTTTTTACCTCTAATGATGTAGTATTGGTAATACTGTGCCTGTGTAATAGGAAACTCCTTTCGTACGGTCTCAGAAAGCAATGTGGATATGCAAAACATTCTGCCAAAATGCTTTTGCATGCATGTTTGCACAACTTCAGTACAAACTACAAAATCAGGAATCAATAAGCCATTTTGGATATTCAACAGAGTTTAAGATAAGAATTTTCACATACTTTCTAAAATACAACATTTTGTAGCATATCATTTTATGTAGTTAAATAAATTCAAATTCAATAAATGATAAAAATTTCAACTGGAAAAAATTAGTCAAGTTAATGATAAAGACATAAAAACAAATCATCACACCTAAGATTTTAGAGACAAGACAGAATAAAATCAATAGAACAAAAATAGATTCCATCAAATTGGCAAAATAAAGACTTTCTCAGGTGGAAAAAAAATGCAAGTTTCCATACATTTTACAAAATTTTGTATTAAATTTAAATTTCCTAAAGATTTTCTTTTCTGTTTCGAAGTGTACAAACTCTGTAAATATCTAATGGACTACAAATATGCTTTATCGCGATCACATAATGATTGAATTTACAAGTGAAATAGCGAGAATTTTGTACAATACTATATATATATAAAATTAAAATTATAAAACTAAAATGTATAGGAGTGTATATATAGTGCATAAAGATCAGAACAATATCTGTAAATACAATATCAAACCGAGTGTTGTATAACAATGTGCATTAAATTCAACCTTCATTAGATAATGGAATGCAAAAAGTAATAAGAGAGAGCAGGAAAAGTAGACCATTGAAGGAAATGAAAATATATAATTAGAAATGAACAGTGTGTCTGCCAGAAATGTTTTCAGGGGCACATTTCAGACAGATATAGTAAAAGCCGTTGTTTCCATTATTGTATAAAACACATGGTTAAAAATTCAAACAATCTGTGCCCAAAAGCGAAAGAAACCAGATCCATAGAGAAGCAATACAAGAGAACAATATTCAACTAAAAGACCATAAAATAACACAAACAAACAAATTGCACAAATATGCAAAAATGCAACTCAAGTCTTAAAAAATTTCACCAGCTCATCCATGTGAGAGCAAAAGTGTGATGGAATGGACCAGGAGAAAGAAAGTTAAAGTAGATGGTAATCGGTGAAAGTGTTGAAGTACAAGTAGATGGTAATCGGTAAAAGTGTTGCAGTACAAGTAGATGGTAATCGGTAAAAGTGTTGAAGTAGAGGTAGATGGTAATCGGTGAAAGTGTTAAGGAGAGGTTAAAACCAAGAGTTAAAAAATAATCATATATATATACAGAGTGTCCCAAAAACATTGACCTCGGCTTTTATTCCTTATATATTGATCTTAGACATATATAATAAATTACAAAGTTGCATAAAAAAAAGGTACAGAATTTTATAAAATCGATTAAAATTTTTAAGGAAATTACATTTGACGAAATACAAGATTTAAATTTTTATATGGTCCTCATACAAAGACATTTCCAATGAGTAAAATGTACCCCATACACTAATAAGGTGATGCACAAAATTTCAGCATTTCATCATAAAAAGTCCCAGAGATATGAAAAGACAAAAATGCTGATTCAAACCACTTTTTGATGCACCGACATGGGCTCTCAGAGGGCAAAAATCATGTCAGCATATCGCGTTTCACGGGGTCATACACAAATTACAAAAGAAAACAATGATTACAAAAATAAGTAATAATTTTGCTATTTATTGGTACAAAAGTATCTATCTACATTGTGTAGAAATAATAACTTTACACAAAGATTACAAAGCTTGTTCAAAATGTTTTCCATCCATGCGAAAGATCCATTAAAGATAAGAAGGAGATATTATTTGCCTATGATGCATTTCTGAGTTGCGTCATTTGCACTTTTGCTGTAAACATTTACATTTTAATTTGTGATTAATCCCTCACCAACTTTGTTTAAACATATCTCTGAGAATTTATATGATAAAATACTGAAATGTTGTACATCACCTTATGAGGCACATTTTACTCATTGGAAGTGTTTTTGTACGGGGGTCGTATAAAAATTTAAATTTTGTATTTCTTCAAATTTAATCCCCTGAAAATTTTTATCGATTCCATAAAATTATGTACTTTTTTTACACAACTTTGTAATTTATTATATATGTCTAAGATCAATATTTAAGGAATAAAAGCCGAGGTCAATGTTTTTGGGACACCCTGTATATATATATATATATAGATACTATAGCTTACTAAAATATGAAGGATACTATGCAAATATTATTAAATAAAGTATTTAAAGTTATTAAGTAAATGGATTGAAAATGCAAAATACATTTAATTTATTGTGGAAATGCAGCTCATAAATAAAATGATTTCAATAATAATAGAAGTTTGAAAATCCAATGAACGAAAAGTAAGAAGATGTAACACGATAAACCTAACTTTTTAAAACACCCACAGAATAAAATATAATACAGCAAATCATCAATCAAATGGATAAAAAATACAAAACACAAGCTATCAAGTTACAGAAAATCAACCAAATTAAAAGGTATGGAAACAAAAAAAGAAAAACTTAAACTAAATTCTAAACTAGTTAATAGATAGATTATATCTATAAACTATTTCAGTTTATAGATATAATCTATCTATTTCTTCAGAAACATACATTTTTGTGTTTGCTTCTACAAAAAACTTGGACATGATTAGATTTTTGTAGAGGTTAACAATTCATGATTTAGGCTTAGAGCCTCGTCCACGTGTATGGCGTTAGTGCTTGATTTCGTTTGTTATACTTATTTCGATTCCATACCTTTGTATGATATATTTTTCATTGACTTGTTGATTCGATATTTATTTTATTTATTTTTTTTCCATTTGCTTGAGGATTAGTTGATTTTTACTTTTGTTTTGTAAGCCAGTTAGTTTTGTAAGCCAGTTTTTCTTTTTTTGTTTCCATACCTTTTAATTTGGTTGATTTTCTGTAACTTGATAGCTTGTGTTTTGTATTTTTTATCCATTTGATTGATGATTTGCTGTATTATATTTTATTCTGTGGGTGTTTTAAAAAGTTAGGCTTATCGTGTTACATATTCTTACTTTTCGTTCATTTGATTTTCAAACTTCTATTATATATATATATATAATACATATACATATAAATATGCTAAAAAATGTATCCAGCTTTGCTCGGGAGTTAAAGCAGGGTAGTTACATAAAATATTAAAATTAATTTTATTCGTATAAATAATTGTGAAAATTGCATGCCACAATTTAAATTTTAATCTCAACAATCTCAGCACAATTAAACCAATTTATATATTGACTACCACAAAATAAGTACTCACTACTTAAATAATACAGATAACACCATACTGCGAACTTTACAAAACTCAAAAGTCTTAAACAGGATATTTCTGGAGTCTGGAAGGGAAAAGGTTAACACCTCACTCTCCTGTGAACAAAATGAGTCTATCCCTCTTCCCATACTTGGTAGTGGTAGAACCATAGAGAAGAAATAGATAGAGAGAGCATGACGTCACATCCGATAGCGTTTCCAGTTCTACTGAGAATGTCCGCAAGATCACTGCTCGGTAAACCACGTGACCAGTATTTTTCAGAGTTACGCAGTCTGATAGATTGTGTGTATCTGAATAAGAAAAAGCATATCTCTGCATTTTAACGACTGATTTTCGCAGCATTTTCATTGCCACAAAGTAAAGCCTTTGAAATATTTTAAAACGGAACCTTGTCCGTTTTATATATCGCAATTAATTTATTAAGAATGAAGGAACAAGCGTTAATTTAATAAATTCAAAGCTGCACAGTACTTTTTTTAGAAATTCTCACAATTTGACCTGCCATTACTGCCTCGTTTTAATTGATGCAAAGGGCAATGTTCGAAATTTTTTAAATCAAACTCTACACGTTTTAGTTACAATTGATATATTTACTATCAACGAAGAAGAAATAATTTAATTTATTTAAATCAATAAATATCTACATTTATTTATTAAGATGTAGTATATTTTCATTAAAGCACATAATAATAGTTTACTAATTTGTACTAGTTTAAGTTTTTCCTTATAGGTGTAATAACTTATGTATAGTATTTTTGTTTGCGATAGAAAATATATAAAATTAATTTACTTATCTACAAAAACATACTATATTATCTAAAAATACTGTTGTCCATTTATTGAATACTAGCCGCCTTCGGCGACCAGCCTGTTCACTACACTTGAAAATTCTGACCGTGGCAAACACGCTGGTGCAATAACCCCGTGGAATTAACAAAGTTTGTTTTAGTTTGAGAAGTTTGTGAAGTTTATGTTCTTAAAAGAACAATAATGAAGTAAAATAAATTATCATCTTGATACGGATAACCAGCTCCAAAGAAACTGCTAACACAACAAAGTGAAAGGTTTGGGTTGAGTTGTAAGAAAAAATTATGTTTTAAAAAAATTAATAAATGCATTTCAAGCAAATTGAAATTTAAAATGAAAAGTAATTTATTTCGAAAATAATAATTTATTCCAATAAAATGGATGAATAATTTATTCAAATAAAATGGATAGTTTGTTTTAGTTTAATGATGTACATTGATTATTTGGCAGGCACAAATATCGAATGTTTCATTCTCAGAACCGTGACATCAGAACCTCACATCCACCATAGAAACACCGTGTGTCTGTGCACGCATGTGGGTGAAAAATTGATCCCTTCTTTCGCAGTTTGGCCGAGAAATTGAAAATCATTACTTCCTTAAAATCCGGATCGTACGGCTACTTTTTCTTATTTCTTGACCAGATTGGGCTTGTAAGAAAGCCTGATCTTTAAGCTTTCTAAAAATGTAAATTCGTTTTTTTTGAGCAGAAAGTGACTTTTGTTTTAAAATTTTTAAAAAATAATAGAATTTGTTCTTGATATTTGAAATTAATATATTTTTACTCGCAATTGTCTGCTCTTTCCAGTCGTGTAATTTGTTTTTTTTCTGCGGCATCTGGATGGTGGAGAAAAAAGGGGAAAAGACGGTCGAAATTACATAAAACATTAAATAACAACAACAAAAAAAAAAATAATAATTCAAATTTTAAAAATCGGTTTCACGTGTCACCTTCCCTTCAATTCCTTGGTTTACACTCTCTTTATCCCACTACTTCTACTCCACTAAATTCAATCACGTTTTCTTTCTACACATGGTATCAGGGTTAGAAAAATCAAAAAATTTCTACATGCCCTTCAGGCATGTTGTCCAAATAAATAGATGCCCAAGATAAAATTTTAAATGCCCAACAGTTTTCTGATAAAATTTTTCATTGTTGATAGCTCTGGTGCACATGAAAATAAATATATTAAATATCATTATATATACGTAGCATATAATTAAATACCAAAATTAGAAATTTAGTTACTTTTAATAAAGTAAATATATTAAAAATGGGAATTGAATACTATTTATGCTAAAATAATTTTAAAAATAACCGTTTAGCGATTTATTCCGAATTAGACTGACACTTTTGGAAGAAGCATATTTATTACTTCAATAAAAAAGCGATCGCGATCTTAATTTACATTACATGCGGCCGTAAATCCCCATCGTCATGATTGACATTACCGTGCATGTGGCCGTAAATTTACATTGGCTTAGAGAGAAGGGAATTTTTTGTAGGAAACTATGCAAATTTTGTACGTAGTATGAGGATGTTTCCCGTAGAAACTACAGATATTCCTTAGTAATCGGCATTTCTGCTTATCAACACCTGTTCACGTTCGCAAATCTACCAAAGCTATGCAAGGAATCAAGCGCAAATGAATGACAGAAAGAGAGAGAAGAGAACGAGGAGCTGCTTTGGCACTGTGCCAGAGGTTTTGCTTGTTTCTTTTAGTGACGTCACTGTCGCCCGTAAACTGTGAAACTTTATTTTCTCCCCACAGTTATCAACTATCGCGCTGCGAAAGCCATTCATAGTCCATCGCTGAATAATTAATACTTTTCTTTTTCACCCTCTTCTCTTATACTTCTTTAAATGTTGAACCTAAAATATTTGCTGTAGAGTACTGGTTACTCAATTTCGGCTACCGATTGACCTAATCAGGTTAATGTCGAATAAATTTTTATTACATGCCCGGTCGGGCATGTAATAAAAATTAATACATGCCCGGTTGGAATTTTTATATGCCCCGGACATGTCGGGCAATAGATTTTTCGAACTCTGCATGGTATGGCAATATGCTAGCAGGTTTAGACGGACATGTATGTTATACTTTTTGCATATTTGTGCACATGTTTACTTGCTCATTTTAATTTTAAAATTGTGTTTTATTTAGATTTTATCATTGCTATTATTGATAATTATCTCCAGGCATACCTGCCAACCTGGGAAAATTGGAATGTGTAAAATTTTGCGTGAATGACATTTATAATGATTTTTTTTAAACTACACACGCAAACGACATTTCTAATGAATTTAACTATGTACAAATACCTGCATTAAAAATCATGCATAGTACCGGTAGAATATGAAAATTCAGGACACCAATTTTATAAAATTTCAGGACAATAAATTATAAAATAAAAAATATATAAATGTTTTATCAGGTGAAAATTACTTTATAATGAAAACAAATATTGATCTTTAATAATAATAATTAAAAAAAAAATAGCACTGAATTATGTTCCTGCCAAAATGGTTTCCTTTTATTTGCTTTATACCACTATTATTGCTTTATTGCTTTAATACAGGGGTCGCCAAACTTTTTTGATCATCGACCCCTATATAATTTAAAAAACCAAACTTTTTTGATCATCGACCCCTATATAATTTAAAAAACCAAACTTTTTTGATCATCGACCCCTATATAATTTAAAAAACCTTAATATTTTTTAAATAATGAGTAATTATAAATAAGTAGAAATAATAAGTAAAGTAACTACAGATTTATTGCTTCTTAATCAATGAGATGGGTGTGCCTGGTGTATTTTTGCAAGGTTCGCTATATTTGGTTCAAAATTAGTCAATTTTAATCTTAAATCCCCTCGAAGCTCCACATTTAATTTATTTCTGTACTTGGTTAAGATTGAATTTACGTGACTGAAACCGGCTTCAACCATATAGGAACTTGGAAATGCTAGCATAAACGGTTGAGCTATTTCACAAAGTTTTACATATTTTTGCATTATATTTATATTTGTCCAAAATTTGCTTATTGTTAAATTTCTAAGAAGCGTCTTTGCTTCAAGATCCGATAATAATTCAGCAAGCTGGTACGTCAATACTTGTTTCACCCGAATAAATATTCGTTGATTAATTTATGTTCTATAAAGAAACTGATATTAAGTCAATTATAAAAAAATTCACAAATTTTACGATCATCGCGATTACGTATGTGTGATTTTCGTATTAAGAACTGTTTTCTCTTCGACCCCCAATCGACCCCCTGGCTCAGATCGACCCCCGCTTTTGTTAAATAGACCCCTGGGGGTCTATATAGACCACTTTGGCGACCTCTGCTTTAATACCACTTATTGGAAAATATTCCTTCACAGAGTTCATACCCATTTTTCAAAATAGAAAAATTTGTATTATGCAAATATAATTAAAAAATTAACCTTAATAATTAGCCATAATATGAAAATAAGCTAGTTCAATCGATCTAATATGCGACATTTAAATGATGGAGATGGATGGAAAAAGATATTAACGTACTTTCGGCAATTCACGCGAAGTAACTGAATTGCGCAATCGCACTGTTTATGCAAAAATAATTAAGAAATTAACCGTAATAATTAATCAGAATATGAAAATAGCTAATTCAATCGATCTAATATGCAACATTTAAATGATGGAGATGTATGGAAAAAGATACTAACGTACTCTCGGCAATTCATGCGAAGTAACTGAATTGCGTAATCACACTGTTTATGCGAAAATAATTAAGAAATTAACCATAAAAATTAATTTGAATATGAAAATAAGCTAGTTCAGTCAATCAAAAATGCAATATTTAGAAGATTGAGATGGATGGAAAAAGATACTTTTGTTCTCTCGGCAATTCATAAGAACAAACTGAATTGCGCAATCGCAATGTTTATGCGAAATTAATGAACAAAATAACATTTTAGCGATTTATGCTGAATTTAGACAACCTTTGAAGTATATTTATTACTTTCATAAAATAAGCGATAGAGATCTTCATTTACATTACACGCGGCCGTAACTCCCCGTTAATTTGATTGGTATTACCCTGCATTTTATTATGGATTTGCTATGATCCTGGGAATGGTTGAAATCCGTGCTGAAAAAGCGAAAAATGGTGTTTCCGAGGAATTATACCACGTCTGGTTAATTGATAAATTTCAAACAAAAAAAGTCGGAGAATTTCGAAGATTGATTTCCTAGTAATGTTAAAAAATTCAAATAAATGCGGAAATGCGTAAAATATAGCAATATATGCGTAAAAGCATAAAGAGCAGTTAAAATGCGTAAATTTTACGCATAATGCGTAAAAGTTGGCAGGTATGTCCTGGTATAATTTTTCTGTGGATCTGGCTCTTATCTATTGTTGGATACAAATTCAGAAATTTTTAATTATGTGGTAGATAAAATCATAGAAACAAATTAATTTAACTATTAGAATGTGCCCCTGATGACATTTCTGGCAGATTTCACTGATATACATTGATTTATCTTACTTAATAAATAAAAAAGTATGTCTGTGTGCAGCTTACAGTGTGAAATCTAAGCGTAGTACGACCATGAAATTTGGTATACAAGGACCCAAATAGGTGCACTTCAGCATTATTTTTTTTTTAATTTCAAATTAGTTTTTTTAGTTATTTTATGTTTTAGCCCGATATTTGCACAAATTAATTCCTTAGCAACCTAAAATATTATCACAGAGTTTCCATCTTGACACCACCAGAAAGACTGAGAAATTCTCTTTTAAACAAACTGTACATGGAATCCATGCAATTATTAGATGATTTTTAGTGAATTTTTAAAAAATATACTTTTCGAGCATTTTAAACCTCACCAATTATAATACGATATACAGAAATTGACTTGCCATCCATTGTTCATTTTTATTTGCATACAATATCACAGATTACTCTAGGGGGGAAAAAAATTCATAAACCCATCCATTAATTATAATTATTTTCTACCCGAGGCATGTCTTTGAATTTTTGAACAAACATAGCTACCTTTCTGACTAGCGTTCGGGCCCTCTTTTGGAGCTATTCCAGCTCGGTCTCCCCACACATTGGGTCTGCTTTATTTATTAAGACTACTCCCACAAATGCTATTTTCATTCTCTGTAGCGACCTGCAGCCCAGTGCTGGGACTAAGGCATATTATGTGCTTGCATGTGTTTTGTAATTTAAGCGTGTGTTCACGCAGCAGTCGACTAAGCTTTTCAAAAAATTTAATGAATTTAATTAATATCTACTTTAAATTCTGGGAAACACCGGGTACAGTTTACAGTTATTTATAAAATTTTCCAAAAGTCTAAATTTCTCATCCTGACTAGTCACTTTTTGGCTATAATCATCCTTTAACTAGAGAAAGATGAATTTCATCAGCTACATAATACACATTGTATATGTAGGTATTATTCTAGGTTTTATGTACTATTTATAATTATACACACACACACACAATAGAGGTTTGTCTTTTATATTCCACATGATTGATGATTCACTGTTTGATACTTTTTATTAGTTAGGCAATTTTTTAATGTTGGAGGTTTTTTGAGTTGCAACTTCTCTCTATTCTATCATTGGATTTTCAAACTCTTTATATATATATATATATATATATATATATATATATATATATATATATATATATATATATATATATATATATACACATTAGTAAAACATAAGCAGTTTATTAAAAGCATTAACTGGTTTCAGAAGAAAAAAACAGCCTCTTTTTCAAGAGAAGAAGCAGACATCTTAAACAGATTCTATCTAATTTGCATAGATGGTGTAGTTCAGGGGTGTCAAACTCAATCTTGTAAAGTGCTAAATTTTCTTTCAAAACATATCAGCAAGCTGGTATTTATTTAATTAAACACTAATTTTATATAAAAAAATATTTTATTTAAATTTAAAGTATACATCAAAATTAAAATGGCATTGCCATAATGGTTAAAAAACAGTGCATTATTTCCAAGATCCATATACTTGACATCTTTTAACCCTTTCGGGACGGCGGCATT
The DNA here is from genome assembly GCA_951213105.1 of Amaurobius ferox. Lineage (NCBI taxonomy): Eukaryota > Metazoa > Arthropoda > Arachnida > Araneae > Amaurobiidae > Amaurobius > Amaurobius ferox. The sequence goes on from OX578139.1 coordinate 61,299,159, forward strand.
CCGGAGCTGTCGTGGCCCAAAAGACGAAGCGCTTCGCTTCCGAACTGGTCGAAAAGGACGGCGCATTTTTTGCGCTAAGCCTAACTCTCGAAAAAAAATTCACTAAAAATCACCTATTCAACACAGAAATCTACTTTTTTCAGGAATAAAAGAAATATTTATGTTCTATTTGATGTATAATTTTCATACAAATCTGAATACAAAATACTCGTTAATTGCTCCCATTCTTTTATCCGAAATAAACAAATAATTTCACTGCCTCTAAAACCCAAACAAAAAAAAAATACTCTCTTATATTCCTATGATTCACCAACGAAATCATAACGCTGAAATAAAAACCGAAACTCAATTATAAAATTGTTGATGCTACGAGAATTACTCTGTTTATGTTACAAAATGATTTTCACCGCTCCAAATGGAGAAATAATTCATTCGATCCTCTTCTGCCAAGGTCATGCCTCTGCAAAATACATTGAAGTTAGTTCCATGGACAAGTAACGCCATCTAGCGCACAAATTAAAACGTTCCACGTGGTGGCACTTATAGGTGCCACTATCCGCTTGCGGTAAAATTTCCTCTGGTCCGAGTGAGTGCCGTTCGTCCTTGAATGCAAGTTCGCAGCTGGCGCGTAGGCATGCCAGTCGCCACAGGGTTAAGCTTCCTTATGTCATCGATGTTTGGCGTCAAAGTGATTGTACTGATTTTGAGAACTGATTGAAGATACTCATCTGTAAGTTTTGAATTATATTGAGATTTATTAAATTTCATTGTTGGAAACAGTTGTTTACACGAATATGAACTTCCGAAAACATTTAAAATATGAACAGCATGATTCTTCATGTTGGAACAGTTGCTATGACTTTTAAAATATTTTGTAAAAAAAGTTAAAATATCAACTTCAATGAATTTTTCTTTTAAAACAGTATCGCATTGCGATATCACTAATCATATGGATGGAGTGCACATGTGCAGCAGGTGAGTGAACGAGACAGCACTACAAGCATAATAATTGCACTGTTATGGCAATTAAAAAAATATTTTATGGTAGTATTAGTGCATTGCTGAGGTATGACTGAGTCTACTACATAGAGAAAGCAATCACAGGGCAAAATTCTTATGTCAAACTATCAAAACAGGCATACTGCATATTATTACGGGCTTACTTAATTTAAAAAGAATACGCACTCTTGTATGTTTAATAGGTATTTATAGTCTGTACTTATGCGTCCTATGTATAGAAAACTATTCATGAAATTCAATTATTTTATTAATTAATTGAGGTTGCGGGCTGCATTTAAATGCCCTGGGAGCTGCTCATGACATGCGGGCCGCATCTTTGACATGCCTGGTGTAGTTGATGCCTTTTTATCATGCAGAGTGTCTACCTTTTGCTTCCAATAGAATACCAGTTGATACTATTAGTGAACTGCTAATGGTTTTATTAACAAAGTATTTTTATTTCTGTTTGTAGCTAAATAGTTTATACTAAGGGCGGTATTTTAATAATTTTTGTGTATTTCCTAAACTGTAGCTCTTTTCTATAGAAATTGGGGATGAAATTATTAAAATAACAATGAATTTTATACCATTTAAATACATTATTAAAAATGATAAAAGTAATACATACATTCACAGATTTTTCTTAAGGTCTTAATTGAAGTCCAAATTGCTTGTACAGCTGAAATAGAACACTATAAAAATTAGATATGTGAAATTTCTTAAAACAAATTAGTGCCAGTATGGCCATTACTACTGTCATAATTGAACAAGCAAAAACAGAACAATTATCTATTATGATGAAATAATTCAACTACAGTGAAAAAGTCTTTAAATAGATGACGATATAAAGCATGCCTACAGTCAAAATATAAATACAGCCAGTCACAATGACAAAACATAGCTGCTTTTATATTTAGTACAAGTGCTTAAAAAGTAGTTAAAATCTCATAACTGACGATTAGTTGCAGCCGATGTATATGTACATATACATAAAATTGGAAATTGCAAGTAAAAGTATTTTTAAAATGCATTTAAGAAAATAAATGCAAAATTCCAAGAGTAACGTTGCATTATTTTTTTTTTTAAGTGAGAGGGCAGAGAAGAAAGATATCAATTGTCCAGAGGGAGACATTTAATACGCAATAATTTTCACATGGAAAATCAATTTTTTTTTTAACATTTATTTCAAACTTTTTCTGTCTTTTTGTAATTTTTATTAGAATTTACAAAATTCGGTTACAAAATCATTTAAAGGAGAATAATAATAATGACAGGGAGGGATATTTTTTAGGAAAAGTTATGGTGATACATCCAAAGAAGGGATGTTTTTATGAGTTAAAGAAATATAATTGCTTTTAAATTTTAAAGCTGAATCACAATAAGGTATGGCATATATGCAATTCAATTACCTGGTTAGTGAAATGTTTAGATTTAAATTAAAAATGAAAATAATAATGAAAACAACAATCAAAGCATCAACTGTATTAGTGTTCAAAATACAGTTAATGCAATTACCTAAAACTAATATGGTTGAAATAAATTTATATTTACTAAAATTCTTAATAGGTTTCAAAATGAGGAAAATAAGTCTTATTTTTATCTTTATTCAAAGAACAATTTTACAGAGATATCCATAACATTATACATTGAGTCATTACATTATTAATTAAAATCCCGATTTTAAAGAATTCAGCAAGTAATATGTGAAACAATATTGACATTTTATAAAATTATGTGCATCATATACTATTATGTGCACATTAAATATTCACATTTAAGACAAGGTACAGAAAATTCTCTGGTGGAAATTGTATTATACCAAATTAAAAAGCATTTATAGTAATTTGATACTAATGAATAAGTTTTCAAATAATAATAAAGCTTTAAATGAAGATAAAGTTTGCATTAAAAATAAAAACAAAAATAAATGAATTATGTTCCAATAATTTTGCAAGTTCTTTAAAATTGTATTGCTTCTGATAAAAGACGACATGAATGAAATAATAATACATTGAATTCACTACTTTTTATATCTTTACATGATATTCTATAATAATTTACACAAAACGAAAATTAACATATAATAAAAAATTATACTTGAAAGAATGAAAGTACAAATATCCACTACAATGTGATATTATAAAAGCTCTTAACAGGGCTGAAAAATCAAAATTTGTAGCTACTATCAGGTCAATAACAGCACAAAAATAGAGTAACTTGTCACAGAAACTTGAAGCCACTATTTCTTTCAGTCATACAAAAAGAATTTAGTCAAACTTTCAATTAACATCAAAATTAATTAATTGTAATTCACTGGATACAGGGAGATACTGTATCAGAACTGTAAGATACAGAGATAAGGACTACAAAATCATGAAAAGTATTATTAAACATTTAAGAAGAAAAAAAAATTAAGGTAAAGGGAATTTGAATTATGTATTAACGGAAGAATAAGTTTAACCAAGAGCAAAAGTGGGAATATAAATTTAAATATATGCATTAATATTAAAGTATGAAACACTGGAATAAATTTATGGATGTAACACACGGCAGATTGCTAACATAGATTTACATCTTCTGCCAACCAAATGTTTTAAACAGTTCATGTAAACTTGCATTGCGAAAAAGGCCAGCCTATGCCATTTATGGCATTTCAAGTGAATTATTTGGAATCATACTTTGAATATTTTTTAGAACTTTCTCTGTCTCTTTAGTCATTATTTTTAGATTTCTACTTTTCCTGTAGTTTTGTTGAACCTGAAATATTTTTTACCCATATTTTCATTTATCAATATCTATATATGGAATGAAAAAGAATTGTACTTTTAAGTAAATACCCATAATCAATGGCATAACACCCAGGCCCACAATGCAGGGAGGCTCACAAAGGGCATTAAAGCTATTAAAAGATCATGAAAATAAATCTTGCAGGAGGGCTAGAGCTTAATCTATTTTACGCCACTGCCTACAATTTAAGTAGTTGATAATAAAAATGTCTTAGAATAGATGGGTTGAGGAAAACTCTGTACGGCCTACTATGTGTAAAGACATTGCATTTATTAATTTTGAAAGTCTTCTGTCTGAGATTGGAAATATTAGGATGCATAATGCAACATAGGGACATGTTCCATACATTGATGGAACTTAATATACAGACCAGCAAAGTGGTGAAAAAAAGTTTGTACAGACATAAGTTTTCTTGACCAATGAAGCAAAACTTACTTTGATGTATAAAAAAATACTTCTTTTGTAATAAAGTATTCACATGTTTTTACTTAAGTATGATCATTCCATATATGAAAAGACTTTCTTTTTTGTATGTGATAAAAATTAATGCTGAACGACAGACAGAACTCAGATACAAGTTATACATCAGGAGAATATTATGGATTTACAGAAGAAATACCTAGTCTCAACTATGAAATAAAATTATGGCCTATTCCGTCTTAGCAAGAATAAGAAAAATGCAAATCTGCATTCTAGAAAAATCTTTAAACATAAAAAAATGTTTCAAAATTGAAAAACACAAAAAAGATTTTCATTGGGAACAAAAATAACAGATCTGCAGAAGATTTTTATCCCTGTTATATACATTTTAATCAATAGTATATTTCTTCAATAATGAATATACAGTAAAACCTGCTCATGGGAACAACTTGCAAGGTTTTGAAGCGTAAAAAAGATTAAACATTGAGTGGCTGTGGTTGCACTACCAGATGGTCAGTAGATATTTAACACAGTATACAAAATGGAAAACTTTTTCCATGTCTAAAACTCTTTAAAACCCCACACAGGTGGTCACTGAATACATACAATCTCTTAAACACATTTTGATGTTGTTATAAAATATGACACACTATACTTCCAATACAAACATATGAAATCTACACTTTATTTTTTACCAACTTTTAAGTGGCGATTTTTTTTTAAGTACAGTACATTTAATCTACAGAGAAGAATTTAGACAAACTAACAAATAAGCAATTAAAATAATTTATAATTGACATGATCTACTTTAGCCTTGATTTTTTACAAATGAAATAAAGATTAAGCTAGAATTTATACACTCTCTCTCTTTATGTGTACCTTATATATTTATAATAAAGGTCAATATAATACTTTAGCACCACATGGATCATACTGCGAAGAAACAAAATATAGAATACGACTATGCTTCTTCAATTTTCTTAACTTTCTGTACTCATACAAAAAAAAATTAGTGAAATTTTGTTTTAATGAACCATTAAGAGCAGAAAAATGGTTTGTGTTAAAAAAAAAGTTTATTATAAATAAGCAATTTCCTTAGACACAAAATATCAATTTGCCAAACATCTAAACTTTTTAAAAATGTATAAAGTTGCTTGGTTACCAAAAACCAATGATCATTAACTCTTCATCATTCAATTAATTTAAACTCTAAAAACCTATAAATTTGGAATAGTAAGTGAATACTGCATTTATTTTTAGTTAATGGCATTTCATTTAAAGATATTTGTTTTTGAACAATTGTAAAAACATTCCACAAGTTTCATTAAAAAAAGCTTCAATGAAAAAGACTATGACCATTGTGCATCATGCTTATGTTCCTCCCTCAGAAAATTTTGAAGAAAATTTTAGAAAACGAAATAAGGAATATTAAATCAAATTGCAAAAGATCAAAGAAATTTATTGGAACAATTCAAGTAATTTTTGCTTAACTAAGACAGTATTTGCACTTGTTTTCCTTTCCCTGCCTTTTTGATCAAAAAATAAAAATTAATTACTTATTTAAATGAAAAAACAAAGGCTTATTTAATACACATGTGCAGAAAATTACAAAATATTTGAAAGATGAAGTGGAATCCACTTGTAATGAAAAAAGCATTAAAAATGTTTTAAGCTTTATAATAATAGTTTAAAACTAATATTTTTAACCAATTATTTAAATAGACAGAAAATATAATTAAGAATTTTTACATTGAAGCAAAAAATAAAGACTATTATTGTGAAATAAGTTTTATATATCTTGTGTTTTCCACTTGAACCTTTTAATAGCCAGGTAAATCATATTTTTATAAGCAAAAAGCAAGTAATTAGTTAATCTGGGGATTTTTGAGATAAATGTTTACATTGCGCTAAAATATTCATGGGTATTGGGTATATCTTAAGAAATCAGAAGTTTGTTAACACAGTTTAAAAATTTCTCAAAACAACAAAATCTCATGTGATTTTCGGGAAAATTTATTATACTGGTGAAGGAAATTACACAAATAGATGTTTATAGAGTAATGAACTCGAAAGCTTTCTTAAACCTATGGCTCACATGAGGCCTGGTGATTAATTTTTGAGGCCCACTAATAAACTTTTGAAAAGTTTAGAATACTGATACAAATGCAACATTGGGATTCCAAAATCCCAGTGTGTCTATAACATCACAAGACTAAGGACAGTAAGTTGGCCCAATGAAAGTGAGCAAGTTGTTTTTGTTTTGATTTAAAATAATTGATTTTTTTCTATTTTCTGTAAGAAAATATATTTATTAGGCAATGGCCATATGCTCTTATAAATACCATCTGATAGAAATGTTGTTATACTTTCTGTTAGAGATGTTTACAATATTGTTTAAAATAAATGTTTTTTATTCAAATCCACCCTAAACTCTGTAGCTATATATATCATCTAAGTGTCGTAATTATGTATAAAATGTTATATTGTTTTACATTCTCCACAGATAGCTGAAATTTACAATAGTTTTTCATACATCGTGTTAATTTTTAACTTATGTTGATCTCATCCAAATCAAAGATTTCCAAACAAAAGCATGAAATTTTCAATGAGTCAGTCCAAGTTTTGACCTAAAAATACTCTCATAAATAGAAATAAAATAATAAAAAATAAAAATAAGTACAAGAGAGTGTGTGTGTGTGTCTGTATGTGGGGAGATGGAAATGTGTTTATGTATGGACACGACCCATGAACCTCTGATAAAAATGTGGTCAGTGGTACATAAAAGTTTGAAGATCATCGACAAATTGTTTTGAAACTATATTATTTGAATTGCGACTGAAATGGTTTTAAAATTAAACATTTTATCGATCCAATAATTTACAATTTTTTTCTTACTTTTCCTTTGGGTGAAATTGTTCTTGTCTAGCATAGTGCATGTGACAGACACAACAATCATATATATATATATATATCAGGGTGAGTACACTTTCCTTAAAAAAATTTCAAGCACTTTTCAAGGACTCGAGTACTCTGCAATTACTTTTCAAAGACATCATTTCTTCCACATTATGAAGTTGTATGCATTTCTGGGAGGAAAAATCATAGCAAACTAACATTACTGTTTAATGTTGAAGCCGTTGAGGAAATTTTTGGGAAAAAACAATGTTGTTTAGTAAAATTTCAGAGACAGCGTAGCTACCAGGGAAATTTCCAGAGAAAGTAGAATTTCTCAGAAAAAACACAATACTGTGAATCAGAACACTTTCAACCCTATCTTTTTCAAGCACTTTCTAGGACGTAACCAAGAAATGGGAATATTTAAGTACTTTCAAGGTCTTGAAAATGTGAATCTAAAATTCAAGTACTTTTTCAATTTTCAAGCACTCGTATGCACCCTGATATATATATATATATATATATATATATATATATATATATATATATATATATACATATATATACATATATATATATATATACATATATATATATATATCTATACACACACATATATATATATATGCAACTCTAAATATTGAATACGATTTATAACAGAACCTACTAGAAATTGTTATTTTAAATGTCTGTAAATGAATATCTTGAGTGCTTTATAGTTTGGCACAGTGGTAGCCAACCTGCCATATGTGTGTCACCTATTGGAATGTGGAAAGCTAATTTATCATGTGGTGACATAAGAAATTCAGACATCATACTAGTTTAATGTTAAAAAAATAATACAGCCAACAGATGTCTTCAAATATATTATGCATCTAACATCAATTACAGAGTCCTGGTTCAAGGGCAGTGCTGTGTAGGGTGTACTGACATTCAAATTAATTTCGTGCAAAATGGCAAAAGACAAGAGAAAGACTGCCTTTTCCCAAATATTAGTGTCTTATCAATTTCATGACAAAAATTTTGCATTTTCTTAAAACAAATTATTTTAATTCAATTAAATTAAAAACAATCAAAAATATTTGAAAATGCCCAGTGGTGTCCTGAGGGTCAAGGAGTCACTTGGGACCTCAAAATTTTGTACATTATTTGTAATGGAAATTTCGTAATTTTTTTATATTCATTCATACATTATAGCTAATCCAACATTTTGTATTTTATATAATTCTGTATTTTATCATCAGTCATTTGTGCATCAGTTTCCAGTTGTCTTTATGTTTTGTCTACATCAATCTTTTACTGGATTGTAATTGAGCATATTGATATTATAATTCCATACCTGCCAACCTGGAAAAATATACATCAGTAAAGCTTCCATGATATACCCTACCTCAATCTAATTTTTTTTTTTCATTTTTCAAGTGCAATTTAGCTCTTGTAACTTTATCTTGAATATCATTCTTATATTTTTTTCTGATTTCACTTTGTTAACATGCTTAGGTTCATTAACATGATGAGACACATAACATCCAGTATGGGAAATGTTAAAGTCATTTTGACATACTGTACGAAAGGCAAACTTTTCACTTTTTATATAAGGAAATTCTTGTATGTAATTGGATTTAAAAGTTTGAAAATAATGTGATTTAGCTTTACTACACATTATTGCATTATAAAAAAATTGGTCACCATTAAATAGTCTGTGCAAAATCGAAAACCACAGAGTGACACAAACACATTACAAACTTGGAGGAACATGAGATTTAAACAAGCAAGATGTCAGCTCATCTGCTTTCTCCCTCCTCCACTTCACCGTATGTACACAGATCATATGTGATCACAGCGTATTTCTATTGGTGTTGACCTACTAGCAGCTTAAACAATTAAAAATACCAAATAAGTGTATTACAATTAGTTAAAAAACTATAATATACACGAAATATAAACAACTGTCATTAAAGTGCAAAAGAAATAATTAAATGCACATGCAATCTACCCTTTTGACATAATGTGTAGAGCAAGAAATGAAAACTGAAGCTGGCATACCCAGGACAGGGATATTCTGAAGCCTGGAGTTGGGAATAGAGTTGATGTGTCATATTCATGGTTGAGGCAGTATTGATATCGAGCAGAGTAACTCGGATTTTGTTTGTTTTAAAAATTAATGAACTTCATGTATTTTTCATTAATGTTATGAAAATCTGGTTTAGAAGAAACAAAAAAAGGGAGGCAGGAAAATAATTGGGAGAAAATGCATAAAAGTAATGTTCTGATCAGTAGTAAAGGAGTAAAAAGTAATTAAAATGCATAAATTTTATGCCTAAAAGTTGGCAAGTATGTAATCCCCGCGATGTACTTGCTCTCTATGTGATTTTTTGGTATTAATGTAGATGCAGCATTTTATATTTCTTTCGGTATTTTGAGATTTCAGAACTTACTGGACCTCGACCTAAAAGAATTTACATTATCAGTATTTTTTCTTCTTGCCCGAGTTATAACTATGGATTTTTAGATGTTAGATAGAAAAACAAACTATGGTTATAAAACCAGGGCTTGAGACAAAAGTTTTGTGACTGGGAATAGTATTATATATAGTATAAACAAAGGTCCACAAAATATTGATCCATGTGTGCACTGGCAGGAGGGGGAATTCAATGTCAGAATCTAAAGTGAAAAGACTTGTGTAATGAATTGATTTTTTAACTTGCAAAATCAACATACATAATAAATTGTCAGATAACGATTTATCGGATTACAAATTTTTGGATTTATAATGTTTTATTGCATTTTTTTGTTCAGATGGTGCTATGACTGCTAAATAAGTATATAGGAGCCTCAGATGGGGCCTTTCACGGAAGTTCACTTGGGGTTTCAGAAAACTTTGAGACGCTACTGAAAATACCCCAAATTATTAGAGGTACAATAAATTAATAAATGTTAACACAATTCCTTTGGGAGTAACTTCGAGAAACATAATAAAAATATTGAACTATTTACACACCCTTTTTCTACTGATGTTGGAGATCTAAATTATTATCTTCCAGATATACAGATAGACATGATTGATCTGCAGTATAATATTGCATTTAAAGACAAATATAATTAAATTATTTTAATTTCATCCAGTCAAAATTATGTTGAATTCTGGAAATTTCTTCAGTTTCAGATTTTCTGATTTAAAACGAATTAGCACTGAGCTACTGTCATATGTTTGGTTCAACCTATGTTTGTGAATAATTATTTTCAGTAATGAATACAATGAAAGCTAAACATTATTCAAAATGAACTGAAGATCATATAAATAATTTAACTTTGCTTGCTTGTTCAAATGTAAATCCAAACATACAGGAAATTATATATATATATATATATATATAGGGGGAGGGGCAAGTATAAGAGCTGCACAATTTTATTTTTTTTATATAAATAACATTTTCACTGTGAGTTGCAACATGTGGTGTTGCTTACTGTAATGTGTCCCAAGAATAATATAATGAAAATAAACGTTATGTAATTGAAAATAATTGTGTTTTATTTAAACCTAATACAGGTAGTTGATTTTTCCTTTCTGTAACTGCTTTTTGCAAGTTATTAGATAGATGGATGGATTACCTGGCTACAAGTCCAAAAGAAAACACTACATATATATGTTATATGATGTCACATTTATTTACATATGAAAAATGACACTTACCTAAAAAGTTCACGTCTAATTTAGTTACATTATGAGGACTACATCATAAAGTAAAATTCTATTTGTTACTTTGTGAGATTTTAATTTTACAATGGAAAGTACTAGTAAGTGAAGATATAAAGCTTTAAACTATGGATTGTAAAATGAAAGAAAAAAAAAGTTGTTACTCTCAACATTAATGTTTATGCAGTGAAAAATATATCAGGATTGCGAACATTGATGATCAAAGAACCATTATTACAGGAAATAATTCAAGATCAAATATGATCTTACAATGAGTCCTTAAAAACACAGCTATTTGCTAACAACTGAATTCCCACAAGCTATTTATTGTAAGTCCCTCTAAGAAAAACAATCTTGATTCTAACTTAAATAAGAGAAAAAAAAAGCCTAAGTGAAAGAAAATAACAATAGCAAATATGTTCAATCTTTTATCTATAAAATGCCTCCAAATGGTTATTTAATCATACATATCAATTTTTTGATTACAAATGACTATTATACATTTATGAGAAAAAAAATTACGAATTTTCACACTTTTTTTTAATAAACTTAAAAGTCAGGAAAGATACCCAAGTCTTTTTAAGATGGACACAATTTCAGCTTCCGTGATATCTTGAGGTGGAGAAGAACTAAATGCACCTATCTTCATCAACATTTCTTGTAATAGAGGAGCAGGGACATCAATCATACCAATTTTTACCAGAACAGATGCAAGTCTCTGAGCTAATGACACTTTCATATCACAAACACTTCCACGAGCACTAGGAGGATTCACATTTGGATTTACTTTTGGATTAACAACAGGGAATAAATTTCCTTTCGATGATCCACGAGGCATATCACAAAAAGCAACTTTTGCATCTGGTGGTGGTATGGGGGGTACATTTGGAGGTTGTGATCTATCAACATTAGCTCTATTCATAAACTGCCCAGGGTTACTATCATATAATCTAGGCATTTCCTCTCTCATGGCTGAAGTTCCAGGAACACCTCGGAAATCTGAATCATTTTTCCTCAAAGGATGAAAAATATTTTTTGCATCAGATGACATAAACTTGGTAGCTTTAGGGCGATTTAAGTCCCACTTGTCAGGACTAGACCCTGTCATAAAGACAGGCATATTTGACTCGCCTTTCTCCTGTTTTCTAGCACTTTCATTTGCACCAAATAACTTACTAACAGTTGCTTTGAGATCTTTGAACATTATTTCTGGTGGAACTTTAGGTCTTGGAGGCAATATTTGATGAGGTTGGTTAAGTTGAGAAAATCGTTCCGGTGGTGGCAAATTCAAATTTGGAGGAAAAAGCCTTGGTTGACCATGAGGAGCTTGAGCAATATTCTGTGTTACCATATGAGGTGGTATTTGCCCAAAAGCTGGAGGTGTGGGGCCTGGTATAAAAGGAGGCCGATTGAATGTAGGTGGTAAATTTGACACAGGCGGTGAAAATGGTACAGCAGATGGCATTGGTGCTTGGAAATTCCCAGCTAAATTTGATAGCAAATATTGTTGCAACATTGAATTTTGTTCTTGCATACTTGGCCCAACTTTTGAATCTATTTTGCTAGATAAAGAATTAGATTGCCCCAGTAGTTGCTGTATTTCATCACTATGTGCTTCCATAAATTTTATCAACTTATTCATAGATGGATCAGCAGAACTTGCATCAGGTATTGAAATCTTTTGTAGAAAATGTGCAAGCATCATTTTAGAATCAAGTGTTTTAATATTTTCAGCACCTGGATGATTATCTGAAGTACTGAAATAAAGAGATTCATCTTCATCACTTACAGGGTCTAAATCAATATCTCGACTAGAACCTGATGCAAATGCCCGTGATGAAATAAATTGGTTAGTAAAGCTATTTCTAGTGGGACTTAAATTCCTAGACGCAGTTCTACTTTTAGAATACTCAGGCAAATCATGTCTACTTAAATGCTTATCGAAAGAATGTACAGGGCTTCTAGAACTTATTCTTTCACTGGAATTAATATGGTCTTGAATGCTTCTAGAATGCCCACGGGTAGGAGAGTGATTTTTATAAATACCTCTGTACTGGTTCATAGGACTTCTAGAATGTCTCCGTGGACTTCTAGAATGCCCTCTAAATGGGCTACGTGACTTTCTTCTGACAGGACTTCTGGAGCGTTTCCTAACAGGAGACCATGAATGCTTTCTTACAGGACTCCTTGAATATCTTCTAATTGGACTCCTTGAGTATCTTCTAACTGGACTCCTAGAGTGCCTTCTAATAGGACTCCTGGAGTGTCTTCTTACAGGACTTCTAGAATGCCTTCTGACAGGACTTCTAGAGTGCCTTCTGACAGGGCTCCTAGATTGCCTTCTGACAGGGCTCCTTGATTGCCTTCTGACAGGGCTCCTTGATTGCCTTCTGACAGGGCTTCTAGATTGCCTTCTAATAGGGCTTCTAGATTGCCTTCTCATAGGGCTCCTCGAACGCCTTCTGACAGGACTTCTAGAACGCCTTCTGAGAGGGCTTCTAGAACGTCGCCTGACAGGGCTCCTAGAACGTCGCCTGACAGGGCTCCTGGAGTGCCTCCTAGCAGGACTTCTAGAGTGCCTCCTAACAGGACTTCTTGAATGTCTTCTTATGGGACTTTGCCTTCTCCCAGGGCTTTTTGAACGTCTCCTTACAGGAACCCTGATAGGACTAGTGATAGTTGGTCTCCCAGGGCTCTTTGAACGTTTCCTCACAGGGACCCTGATAGGACTAGTGATAGTTGGTCTCACAGGGCTCTTTGAACGTCTCCTCACAGGAACCCTAATAGGACTAGTGACAATTGGTCTCACAGGACTCTTTGAGAGTCTTATCACAGGGACCCTGATAGGACTAGTGATAGTTGGTCTTACGGGACTTCTGTTCTTTCTCACAGGACTTTGTGAATGCCTCGTCACAGTTCTTTTCATATAATTTACTCCAATTAATACTCCAATTGGCTGCATAGAGTTGTCAGTAACTTTGCGAATAACCTTACGCTGGGGACTTTTAGAATCTTTGGAAGGTGGTTTAGAGTGCATTTTGATTACCTTATGAAGAGTAACCTTCCTTATAGGACTTTTTAATCTGGATGAAGAGTGAGTAGTTGTTTCTTTTTTATGTAGATCACCTTTCTTTTCAGATGAAGCTATTTTAGAAGCACTAACAGGAACAACAGTTTCACTAACAGACTGATATTTCATACCAGTTTTATTTGAAACATCACCATTTTCATCTTTGGATCTTGTTTCTTTCACCATTCTTAATCTTGAATTTCCTGTACCTAGAATCCCTAAAAAATTTTCAAACATGTTAAAGTATGTTTTGTTACATTAAATACATGCACCCAAAATGTGACTCTGCAATGAGAAAAAAGTAAAAGCAATAATTTTTCAAGTGCATCCAAAATTCATTTAATTTCTATGATTATCAAGTACCCCTTCCTCTCTCTCTCTATATATATATATATTTAAACATGAACTTGGGTTAAATCATAAGCAGCTATATTTCAGTAAATTACCCAGTGTTGCTACGATTCACTATTATTATATAATATTCAGATTACAGAAATTTGGTAGCAAAATTTGTTATTTTAGTCTTACAGTAATTTACTACATGCATACAACTAAATTCTTGTTTTTAGTACAAATCCAAATTTGGAATAACAAAATATATAAATTTTCCTATTTATTTCAAGATACTAATCCAAAATAGTTGGTCAGTTTACATTGTTACTCTTGTGACAACATGTATTCTAAAGTCTATATGAACAGCAATATAGATTTAAAATGCACAGTTTGAGCACTTTAAAATAAAACTATTTTTATTTGATTTACACAGCAAGTTAAGCATAAGATAACTAGATATAAGTAATTTAAAAATGAATAGTTTAGTACTGCATGTAACTGAACGTGTTAACACTCAAAAACATATTACATTACACAAACTTCATTTTTATATTACTTATACCAAGTTATCATGTTTAATTTGGTGTAAATCAAGTACAAATTTTAAAATTTATAATTTCAATGGGAGGACTATTCCATTAACGCAGTCTTATTTCCCACCTTACTTTCAACATTTTTGTAATTTACATTGTCCACTTATCTCCAACAGGTAATGAATTAAAGTGTGTTTCTATCTTTTTGGGACACCCTATATAATATATATATATATATATATATATATATATATATATATATATATATTTTAATATCTCATACAAAACTATTTTGTTAAAAATATATTATCAATTACACAAAACAAATTAATATAGTGCCAAAGTAACTTCAGAAAACTTCATTTCATTATTCAGTTTATTCCAAGGAAAATATCAGTGCTTTATAAAAATTATATATATATACACATTAGAACCTTGATTATTCGACCCTCATTTAACCGGAACGCTCCGTTAACCGACGTTGGTTTCCTGACTTTTTTTGACGGCTCGCTTGCGATTGGAGTGCCTACCCTTCGTGGACGATTCTACTCCGGAAAAAGGTGATTACGTATGCTTAGATGGGCGAAATTCTAGCGCGTAACTGTTTGTTCTCTTTTTCTGCTGTTTGTTGCTGTGGTGAAGTGTCTTTGACTGTAATTTTTTATTACTGAAGTTTGCTTTTTTCATCATGGTTTCCATTAAGAGAAAACGAGTCATTCTAACCATAGAGGAGAAATATGATATTGTTACACAATTAGAATCGGGAGAAACTATAACAAAACTTGCAAAGGAGTTTAATGTTGGCGTATCAACTGTTGGTGACATGAAAAGGAACTTTGAGAAAATTAAGAAGCTTTTTTCTGAATTAGATAGCGGGAAATCCGCCAAATTCCAAAAAACCATGAAATCAGCCAATCAAACGGATTTAGATGCTGCTTTGTACAAATGGTTTGTTCAAAAAAAGTGGGAAGGAATACCGCTATCTGGACCGATTATACAAGAGAAAGCTGTTACAGACATTGCGAAAGATGGTGTTACTGAATATTCAAATATTTTTAGCACGATGTCAGGTTTTAAAAACTGTGGGATCAAAGAAATCACAGATTGATTGATTTGTGACATGGAAGATGCAGGCTTCCAGTTGCTTAACCCCTTACCTGTGGAGTATATTTCAGGAAAATGTGTCAAAAATGGAAAAAAATTTTTATGCTTCAGTTTTGTGCATTATAACATTTAAAAAGGTTAGAAAAATTTTATTTTGTAAAAATATAAATTTTTATATGAAATAACTACTATATTTAATATTTTGACATACATGTGGAAAATTAATGGATTATATTCATATTTTACTCAAAATTGTTTAATTATAGCAAAATAAATAAAATAATCTTTTGAATTTCACAAACCATTTCACAGAATCATTTTTCAGAATTTCACAAATTCTTTATAGTATGATATATACGAAAACATGACACGGCACACAAGCCTACATCACACTCTGTACAATAAACTCGGTTTATATCCCGCCTAATCCAGCTAGCTGATTCCGCCTACTTCCAAAAAAAAAATGTGGACAAGTATCGCCATCTATTGGAAAAACAGTGAATTATATTGTAAAGCATTTAATAAAGCAAAACGAACTCAATTCGAGATTAACGGAATAGAAACACTGATTTTTCTCTTGCCCAAAGTCAGTTCGGGCATTCCAAATTTGGCGCAGATGGGTTGTCCGAACTGGATTCGGGTGACACAGGCAAGGGGTTAATGATGAGGAAATTATCACAGAAGTCCGACATTCTCCAAAAGAAGATGAAGAAGAAGATGATGATGAAGGCGAGAATGATTCCCAAGTAAAGATTAGTAACAATGATGCTTTTGAGTGTTTTTCAAAAGGCCTTGCTTGGTTGGAACAACAAGAACAGTGTGATTCCTCTGAACTAATGCTTTTAAAAAAACTTCGTGACAGAGCTGCACGACAAAGGATGTCCAATTTACGCCAGAAGAAGCTTCCATTTAAATCATTGCAAGTTTTTTGGTTCCAAATAAATTTTCATTTACTACTTACTATATTGTACTGTAATTTGAATTTAGATATTTATTTAGCAGTTTAAATAGTCATAATAGCAGTTCGATGACGATGTTACATATTAAACTAGACTATTGAACTAGATTATTGAACTAGACCAGGGGTCGCCAAACTTTTTTGATCATCGACCCCTATATAATTTAAAAAACCAAACATTTTTGATCATCGACCCCTATATAATTTAAAAAACCAAACATTTTTGATCATCGACCCCTATATAATTTAAAAAACCTTAATATTTATTAAATAATGAGTAATTATAAATAAGTAGAAATAATAAGTAAAGTAACTACAGATTTATTGCTTCTTAATCAATGAGATGGGTGTGCCTGGTGTATTTTTGCAAGGTTCGCTATATTTGGTTCAAAATTAGTCAATTTTAATCTTAAATCCCCTCGAAGCTCCACATTTAATTTATTTCTGTACTTGGTTAAGATTGAATTTACGTGACTGAAACCGGCTTCAACCATATAGGAACTTGGAAATGCTAGCATAAACGGTTGAGCTATTTCATAAAGTTTTACATATTTTTGCATTATATTTATATTTGTCCAAAATTTGCTTATTGTTAAATTTCTAAGAAGCGTCTTTGCTTCAAGATCCGATAATAATTCAGCAAGCTCATCTTGCAGGTTGATGTCCACGTTTTCAATTTGAGCAGAAAATGGCACAATAATCCAATCAGGGATGTCAATGTTTTCCAAATCAACAAAGCGCAGTTTAAAATCGTCGCTCAATTTTTGAAGATGACCTGTATATATTTCCAAGTCTTCTTCTTTTATTTCTAATTGTCGCAGATTTGTAAAATACTGATAATCCTTACGTAGCAATGAATTGTATCTTCGACCCCCAATCGACCCCCTGGCTCAGATCGACCCTCGCTTTTGTTAAATAGACCCCTGGGGGTCTATATAGACCACTTTGGCGACCTCTGAACTAGACTATTGAACTAGATTATTGAACTAGACTATTGAACTAGATTATTGAAAAATTCCCTATTATCCAGAAATTTTGATTATCCGATGTAGGTTCGGTCCCAATTACGTTGGATAATCGAGGTTCTACTGTATATATATATATATAAATAAAAATTCAAAGATTTTAATCGAAAACCATGCATAAACTAAGGTAAGTACAAAAAAACCCATCTCTAGTATAACTGTTACAAACAAGTAACTATAGACCAAGACTAAGGATAAAAAATAGAAGGTAACTGATCACTATAAAGGAAAGAGGATGAGGAGAATATCATTCATACACACACACACACACACACACACATACATACATACATACATACATACATACACACACACATATATATCCTTTTCAAAGGAATTAAATATTTTAATATAAATCTCCTTTTTAGATTTTAATTTTAAAGAAAAATGTCATTTAGGATACTTTATAATACTATAAAAAGCAAATAAAGAAATTAACACAAAGTGTATTTCAGCAGCATGTCTAAAAATTTGGAATGTTTTTTAATGTGAAAAATATTTATCTCTCTAATTTAAACTGGCAAAATTATCTATTATTCTGTATTTAAAAGTATAAATTGAGTAAAAATTGAGCAAGATATCCTCAATTTACTCATTAATAATTACATAATCATATGTTGAATGAAAGCACAGTGCAACAAAAATGGTGAGGAAATATATTTGGTATTTAGTAATATTGTGAGCCCTTTAATACTAAGTACCAAAAGCAAAGTACAATTTCCCAGAAAAATTAAATACAATTTTGGGAAATATAACAATTTAATATTAAAAGCATGTTTAGCAAATTTCAAAAGAATCGGTTAAAAACTGAAGGAGCTGACATAGTTTTCTGAAAGTGCCTATTTTACTTATTAACATAACATATTTTTTACTTTTCAATGCTACATAATGCAAAACACACCTACAGGGGTGTTCCCAAAATAAGGATTATGTCCCCATTGGTTAAATTTTGAATAATCGTTTCTTCTAGACCATCTATGGAATGTTTTCATACTTGTCTGCATAGAAAAGCTGATATCTATAAAGTTTGCAGTAAGAAAACTTGCTATAATATATAATGTGGCACAATAGCAAGTTCTCTTGCTACCATTGTAGATACCATCTATTCCATGGTGTCAAGCACACAATAAGTGCAAAACAGCTCCATAGATGCCTCACACAGAGCATTACATCCAGATTTCATCTACATTATATCCAAAAGATGTAATCTGGATCATCCAAAGCAGATACAAAATATAGTGGCTGATATTTATAATTGTATAATGGATATCTATATGTTACTCCAGATACCATCTATGGATATCTAATGGATAGCTATCTGGAAGTAAAATAGAATGTGCAAAGGATGGATGTGAACTGGATCATCCAGATTACATTTATACATCCATATTATTGGATTATTTATATTATATTCATTAATATGTTCTAAAGAGAAAAAAAAAAAAAAAAAAAAAAAAAAAACAGAGCTTAAAAGATAAAAATACATTAAAAGTTTTTGAATAACAGATATATCTCTTTTGTAAAAGCATGGCCATATTTCACTACTGGTAATTAATTTCTTTTTATATCTTCCTGGATTTGAACCCATAATGTGTTGCTTGCGAAGGGAATCTACTGTACAGCTCCTGTGAGTTAGCAGACGACCTTGGATGAGTCTACGGCACTACAGGGAAAAAACTGGTGAACAGGTGATCTGAAGTGAGTCGCCGAACCTGTCTGGCGATCGCATTTGGTATGCGTATTTTGTGAATTGTTTGAAATTCCCGAATCAATGTTTTTAAGCATTGCACTTCCTACTATTTCTATTTTATAACGGCCAACCTTGCGAAATAGAAATTAAGGCGATTTTCATGTCACACACACACACACACACACACACACAAAAAAATCTCTATAACGTGTCTAAAATTTTGTAAGGGCTGAAGAGGAAAGGCATTTTTATTTTAAGAGTAAGGATATTTACTTTTTTCTAATAAAATATGGTAAGTAGGTACAGAGATAATCTCGCATTTAATCTGAACAATTAAATAAAAATTAATATAGAAAGTAAATTAAAAATAGCAAACTTAGTAATAGTGGCATATTTGAAAAGCTTTAATATTAATAATTTAGTGATAACAGGCATGAAATTGCAGCGAGATAAGAGAGAAAACTGCTTTTATGTTGGGGTATCTGTATTTTTCAGAACCTGGAGCCTCGTGCAAAGTGAAAAATATTTACACAATTAAATCAAATTTACCAAAGATTGCATATAAATACAGTTTTTCATGATCAACTTGTGAGTACTGCACTTGAGGGCAAAGAACAGGAAAACTCCAATCTCAAAATACTTTCACTTGCCGAAAGAAGAAACTTCCCTGGGTAAAAAGCATAGGCACTCGGAAAAAGAAGTAGAAATTCACAGATCCACGAAAGAATCTCATGCCTGTTGATAAGTTGTAGACTTTGTTTTCTTCAAAAATGCTTCACTTGTAGAATTTTTTTTACAAATTGTATGTTTTCCCCCTTAAACTTTCCTACATAACAGATTTTGGTCAAAATCGTTTAAAATTCGAAAGATATTTTTATATTTTGTAGAAAATTGGGAGAAAGTGTAAAAATTCAGCAGAGTTGGTAGCTATGCAATAATATAACTTCATCTGTTATGAATATTTTTTCTGTATTTCTAGATCAAATAAATTTAACTTATTTTTATTTTCTAATATATCGGTATAAGAATTAGAACTAGGTAGAAAAAATATATGCTTATATAATTATTTTTTGCATTATATAAAATTTGAATACTATATGTTTTGCAATTTACTTCTCATCAGTCTAAGTTTCATTTTTATAAGCACTGCAATAGCAGTTATTTGGTTATTCAAATTCTGCCACTGCAGATGTTTGTAACATAACTGCAGTGACGAAAATATGAATTTATATTGTCCCCATACTAAGACAATGTAAAATTGTTAGCTTGATTATCATTTTGATTTTAAGTTTAAACTTATAAAAATCAAGTATGTGATTCAACATGGCACTAATAGTTATTTTATAAATTTTAGAATAAAAATATAGAACAAACTGAACTCGAAAAATAAAATTACAACACAAATCATGATTGCCATAATGGCAAGGTAAAGGGCAAAAAGCTATGTAGTGTTTTATTGCACAGCTTGATTTTGTTGAATACATGATTGATCTATTTTCCGTCCATGATGGATGTAAACCATATGTCATCTATGGATGTGCATGGGAAGTCAAATGTGGTTCACCCAGAGCATGCAATTTATGAACATGCATCCATAGCATGCAATTATGAATATTACGATTAGATAAGAAACAAATGATTGGTCCATTTTTTACTCATGGTAGATGTAACTGGACTAGATCATCCATAACATCCATGATGGGCAAGAAATAGACCAATACTGTGTTCATCATCCAGAACATGTAATTTTTGGACGTAAAATAGATAAACTTTGGATGATCCAGATTATGTTACGTACTTGTATATCTTTTTATGCATGAATGTGCCTTGAACCAATGGGATGTAATATGGATAAAATCTGGATATCTGTGTTGTGGTGTTATCTGTAATGGAAGTGTAATGTATTCTTAAATACATTCTAATAATGTTTAATCCTACAAAGGTACACTAATTTTCATTCCATTAGAATATAAAAGTATTACCCTCTACAGTTAAAAGTAGGAACAAAAATTATATATTACATACTAACTTAATTATCCTTTAATAGCATTACAATACTAATATAATTAAATATTACAATCACACTTGCATGTACATAATATACACAGAAATTTTCATTCATCAAAACTTTTAAATGTCTGATGTAGAAAATAATTCATAAATATAACAATAAATATAATATAGAAAATACTTCAAATAAAAAAATACTTACTCTTAAGACAGTATTTTGAATGCAAGGGAGACTTCTGCAAGGCCTTTTCTTTATACTTGTGAATCAATTTATGCTTTATGCTAGGCTTCACAGCATGTTCTGTTGACTTAGCGGTTTTAGAAGCGGCCACTGTAGCTTCATCAGAGTTACCTTTAACTTCTCTACACTTGTCAACTTCAATCATGTTTTCTGCTGAAACATCTTTTCTAGGAGGATTTTTTTTGTAAGACGAGGGTTTTGAATATAAAGTAGGTTTCTTCAAAGCTCTTTCTTTATACTTGTTGACCAATTTATTATGTATGCTAGGCGTCACTGAACTAGAAGCTGGGAATTCAGAAATGATCACTATATCATCATCAGAATCATTTTGAACTTCTTCAGACTTATCAACTTTAACTACTTTTTCGGCAGAAACATTTTGTGTAGATTTTTTGTAAGAGGGGAGATTTGAATGCAAAGTAGATTTTTGCAAAGCTCTTTCTTTATATTTGTGAATTAATTTATCCTGTATATTAGGTTTCTTAACACTGGATGCTGATTTAGCAGATTTAGACGTGATCATTGAAGTCTTCTTAGACGCATCTTTAACCATCTTTTCTTTAGGAACATCTTTCTTAAGGGGCGTTTCTTTAGAGACACTAGGTAACTTTTTAGCTTCTTTCTCTTTAGTGTCATCTTTAACAGATTTTTTCAGTTTAGGCTTTCCGTACATTAATTTCAAGTAAGAAGACATAGCACTATTGCTTCTACTCTTTGAAAAAGAAACTGGAGATTTTGTATCAGTTTTATTATTCAAAGTAACATTCTTAACATTTTGGCTAGTGCTACTTTTAATAGCATCAGTTTTAGATGACACTGTAACAGCTGATTTTTTTTCTACCTGTTTTGGAGTTTTCTTTGAAGTTTCAGTTACAGAACTTTCAGGACCACCTTCAGTAGGTAAAATTTCTACAATAATATCATTGAGCACATCCCTAACATTATCTGTAAGAACAGAGTCTGTTGTTTTAAGCAAAATTTCATCAAATGTTATGCTCTTATCAAAATCTAAAGCATTTAGAATAATATTTTGCATTTTTTCTTTATTTTTCATAAACTTATCAATATTTGTGATACACATACAATAATATCCTACTTTTCTGTTTATCTCTTCACAAAAAGTTTGAAGAATAAGTACATTATTATCACTACTATTTTCGTCAAACCTATAACCACATGCTGGAAAATGCTTTTCCTACAAAGACAAAAAGCAAATTTTATGAATATCAATACATAGTCACAAAATATGGAATTGCTGGAGTTTACTCTTAATTAGAATTAGAAACTACAGTAGATCCTTGCAAATTCTAAACATAAGAAAGTTTAAAAAAAAAAAAAATGCAATTATCTAAAAGTGAATTTAAAACAATATTTGAGTTATTTTATATGACAATCTATTTATATACTAAATGAATGTTATATAAAAATAAATTAAACCAGGGATACTTAAAATTCAAGACACATTGAATCTTTCTAGAGGTAAAAGGTTTCTATATCATACGCATAAATTTATATGATAGTCTTGTTACAGCACATCAAATTACTGTAAGTAGAACTAGCTGTTTAAGCCTTTCAAAAATTATGTAGTATCCTAAAATAATACTGGCAGGGGTGTATTTAAACATTTAAAAGTGAATTGGGATCAGTGCTTCTTTCAGGCATTTTATATTAACTTAGTTCCTATTTATGTGACAGCATTTAGATATATTTCTATACAGTAAATAGAAAACTTGATACAGTTGATAGAAACTGATTACAGTAAATAGAAATTTGAAATTTGGTGGACTGGTAGATAGTTTGGAAAAAAGAAAGTCTACAATTTCAGTTTTCTAATATTTTCTACTTTAGGGGGGTGTTGCACACAAAAATGTTTGATTTTTGGAATGAAGTAGAAATATGCCTTTTAGAACATGATAGAGGCTTTATATTTGGTATATGGGTGAATCATTTAATAGAAAACCCAAGAAGAATGGAGTTTTACAAAAATGTATATTTAGGGGGGGGGGGGGGGGGGGGGTACTCCACAGAAAAACATTCAAAGGGTGAAATAATAGAAAAAGCATGCTTCGTGATGAGTTAGATACTTCAAATTTGGTATACGGGTAGATAGTTGGAAAGGAAGAAAGTGTGCAATTTCAGTTTTCCAACATTTGCTACTGCACACTAAAATATTCAATTTCATGAACAACTGAAAAATGCCTCCTTTAGACTGTGATAGAAGCTTGAAATTTAGTATATGGGCTAATCATTTGATAAAAAAACCCTAAGATTATTACGATTTTTCAAAAATGATCATCTAAGGGGGTGCAACACAGAAAAACGTTCGAAATATGAAGTGATAGAAAAACATGCTTCACAATAGGATAGAGAGATCAAATTTGGTGTACTGGTAGATAATTTGAAAGGAAGAAATTATGTAATTTCAGATTTCCAATATTTGCTACTTTAGGGGGTGCCTAATGCCAATATGTTCGATTTTCGGAATAAATGAGACATGCTTCCTTTTAAATGAGGTAGAGATTTGATATTTGGCATATGGGCCAATCATCTGATAAAAAACCGAACACGAACATAGTTTTTCAAAAATGTTCATTTATGGGTGTGCTCCAAAGAAAAACGTTTGAAATGGGAGATGATAAAATAGTATGCTTCGGTGGTAATTTGGCGTACTGGTAGATAGTTCGAAAGGAAGACGTACACAATTTAAATTTTCCAATATTTTCTTCTTTAGGGGGTTCTGCACACTAAAATATTCGATTTGCCGAATAAATGTGAAATGCGAATTATTAAAAAAATGACAATATTCAGGGGGTGCTTATTGCGATACCGTTGATTTTCAACGGGTATTCGGCTAGTTTGATACTAAACATGGATGGAAAAGGATATTTTAACATTGCACAGGAATGTAATCTATACCAGCAAAATCACATTTAAAATAGTAATCAATATTTTATGAAAATATTAATTAGTAATGAAACCTACTACAAAGAAATTAATGTTGTGTATTTTTCATTCACATAAGTTGAAATTAAACATGGATGGAAAAGGATGTTTCACCATTACATGCCAATGTAATCCATATACGCAAAAATCGCACTTATTTAAAACAGTAAAGTGAAAAGTAAAGTGAAAATGATGCAACTTAGTACTGGTACTAGGTTCATGCACAAAAGAAACAAAATGGCGGCTGCAAGTTTGATCGAAATTCTCTTTAATAGAATTTTTATTTAAAAATTCCCAACTCCATTAAAAATCAGCAAACTGGGAAAAATCATCAAAAGCTGGGAGTTTCCAGGAAAAACCAGTAGATATGGCAGCTATGATTTAGGGTGACAATTATACTAGTAACATTACAAAATATAAGCATAATGTTTGGTTGTAACCAGTAAGCTAGATGTAAAGTGAAAAGGTTTGTCATTAATTAGTTAATTAATTACATACCTGCCAACCTGGAAAAATTGGAATGTGTAAAATTTTGCGTGAATGACATTTATAATGATTTTTTTTTAAACTACACGCGCAAACGACATTTCTAATGAATTTAACTATGTACAAGTACCTGAATTAAAAAAATTATGCATTAAATATCAGGCATAGTACAGATAGAATATGAAAATTCTGGACACCAATTTTATAAAATTTCAGGACAATAAGTTATAAAACAAAAAATATATGAAGGTTTTATCCGGTGAGAATTACTTTATAATGAAAACAAATATTTATGTTTGGTAAAACACAGGTTTTCACTAAAGAGAGCAAATATTGATCCTTAATAAGAAAACAAACAAAAAATATATATAGCACTGAATTATATTCCTGCCAAAATGGTTTTCTTTTTATTTGCCAAAATACCACTTTTTGGAAATACCACTTTTAATACTACTTTTGGGAAAATATCCCTTCAAAGAGTTCCTACCCACTTTTTAAATAGAAAAATTTATATTATGCAAATATAATTAGGAAATTAACCTTAATAATTAGCCATAATATGAAAATAAGCTAGTTTAGTCGATCTAATATGCAACATTTAAATGATGGAGATGGATGGAAAAAGATACTAACGTACTCTCGGCAATTCACGCAAAGTAACTCAATTGCGCAATAGCACTGTGCTTATGTGAAAATAATTAAGAAATTAACTATAATAATTAATCAGAATATGAAAATAGGCTAATTTAGTCGATCTAATATGCAACATTTAAATGATGGAGATGGATGGAAAAAGATACTAACGTACTCTCGGCAATTCACGCAAAGTAACTCAATTGCGCAATAGCACTGTGCTTATGTGAAAATAATTAAGAAATTAACTATAATAATTAATCAGAATATGAAAATAGGCTAATTTAGTCGATCTAATATGCAACATTTAAATGATGGAGATGGATGGAAAAAGATACTAACGTACTCTCGGCAATTCACGCAAAGTAACTCAATTGCGCAATAGCACTGTGCTTATGTGAAAATAATTAAGAAATTAACTATAATAATTAATCAGAATATGAAAATAGGCTAATTTAGTCGATCTAATATGCAACATTTAAATGATGGAGATGGATGGAAAAAGATACTAACGTACTCTCGGCAATTCACGCAAAGTAACTCAATTGCGCAATAGCACTGTGCTTACGTGAAAATAATTAAGAAATTAACTATAATAATTAATCAGAATATGAAAATAGGCTAATTTAGTCGATCTAATATGCAACATTTAAATGATGGAGATGGATGGAAAAAGATACTAACGTACTCTCGGCAATTCACGCAAAGTAACTCAATTGCGCAATAGCACTGTGCTTATGTGAAAATAATTAAGAAATTAACTATAATAATTAATCAGAATATGAAAATAGGCTAATTTAGTCGATCTAATATGCAACATTTAAATGATGGAGATGGATGGAAAAAGATACTAACGTACTCTCGGCAATTCACGCAAAGTAACTCAATTGCGCAATAGCACTGTGCTTATGTGAAAATAATTAAGAAATTAACTATAATAATTAATCAGAATATGAAAATAGGCTAATTTAGTCGATCTAATATGCAACATTTAAATGATGGAGATGGATGGAAAAAGATACTAACGTACTCTCGGCAATTTACGCAAAGTAACTCAATTGCGCAATAGCACTGTGCTTATGTGAAAATAATTAAGAAATTAACTATAATAATTAATCAGAATATGAAAATAGGCTAATTTAGTCGATCTAATATGCAACATTTAAATGATGGAGATGGATGGAAAAAGATACTAAAGTACTCTCGGCAATTCACGCAAAGTAACTCAATTGCGCAATAGCACTGTGCTTATGTGAAAATAATTAAGAAATTAACTATAATAATTAATCAGAATATGAAAATAGGCTAATTTAGTCGATCTAATATGCAACATTTAAATGATGGAGATGGATGGAAAAAGATACTAACGTACTCTCGGCAATTCACGCAAAGTAACTCAATTGCGCAATAGCACTGTGCTTATGTGAAAATAATTAAGAAATTAACTATAATAATTAATCAGAATATGAAAATAGGCTAATTTAGTCGATCTAATATGCAACATTTAAATGATGGAGATGGATGGGAAAAGATACTAACGTACTCTCGGCAATTCACGCAAAGTAACTCAATTGCGCAATAGCACTGTGCTTATGTGAAAATAATTAAGAAATTAACTATAATAATTAATCAGAATATGAAAATAGGCTAATTTAGTCGATCTAATATGCAACATTTAAATGATGGAGATGGATGGGAAAAGATACTAACGTACTCTCGGCAATTCACGCAAAGTAACTCAATTGCGCAATAGCACTGTGCTTATGTGAAAATAATTAAGAAATTAACTATAATAATTAATCAGAATATGAAAACAGGCTAATTTAGTCGATCTAATATGCAACATTTAAATGATGGAGATGGATGGAAAAAGATACTAACGTACTCTCGGCAATTCACGCAAAGTAACTCAATTGCGCAATAGCACTGTGCTTATGTGAAAATAATTAAGAAATTAACTATAATAATTAATCAGAATATGAAAATAGGCTAATTTAGTCGATCTAATATGCAACATTTAAATGATGGAGATGGATGGAAAAAGATACTAACGTACTCTCGGCAATTCACGCAAAGTAACTCAATTGCGCAATAGCACTGTGCTTATGTGAAAATAATTAAGAAATTAACTATAATAATTAATCAGAATATGAAAATAGGCTAATTTAGTCGATCTAATATGCAACATTTAAATGATGGAGATGGATGGAAAAAGATACTAACGTACTCTCGGCAATTCACGCAAAGTAACTCAATTGCGCAATAGCACTGTGCTTATGTGAAAATAATTAAGAAATTAACTATAATAATTAATCAGAATATGAAAATAGGCTAATTTAGTCGATCTAATATGCAACATTTAAATGATGGAGATGGATGGAAAAAGATACTAACGTACTCTCGGCAATTCACGCAAAGTAACTCAATTGCGCAATAGCACTGTGCTTATGTGAAAATAATTAAGAAATTAACTATAATAATTAATCAGAATATGAAAATAGGCTAATTTAGTCGATCTAATATGCAACATTTAAATGATGGAGATGGATGGGAAAAGATACTAACGTACTCTCGGCAATTCACGCGAAGTAACTGAATTGCGTAATCGCACTGTTTATGCGAAAATAATTAAGAAATTAACCGTAATAATTAATTATAATTTGAAAATAAGCTAGTTTAGTCAATCAAAAATGCAATATTTAGAGGATTGAGATGGATGGAAAAAGATAATATTGTACTCTTGGCGATTCATGAGAACAAACTGAATTGCGCAATCGCAGTGTTTATGCGAAATTAATCAACAAAATAACATTTTAGCGATTTATACTGAATTAGACAACCTTTAAAGAAGTATATTTATTACTTTCATAACATAATGGATCGAGATCTTAATTTACATTACACACGGCCGTAAATCTGTTAATTTTATTGGCATTACCCTGCATTTTATTATGGATTTGCTACGATCCCGGGAATGGTAGATATCAATGCTCAAAAAGCGGAAAATCAGTGTTTCCGAGGAATTATACCATGTCTGGTTAATTGATAAATTTCAAACAAAAAAAGCCGGTGAATTTCGCCGGAGATTGATTTCCTAGTAATGTTAAAAAATTCAAATAAATGCGGAAATGCGTAAAATATAGCAATATATGCGTAAAAGCGTAAAGAGCAATTAAAATGCGTAAATTTTACGCATAATGCGTAAAAGTTGGCAGGTATGTAATTAGTGTCAATAAATATTCTTGTAATATTTATTCAAAAGTATGAGTTAATTATTATCTACTAACCCTAGTTTCTTATACATTTATATTGTAATTTACTCCGGTTGAGCCTAATATGTGTCAGTCAGGAAGGGGATTTTAGAAATGTATCAAGGGTTCCCCCAAACAAAAAAGGCTGGGAATCACTGATCTAATGTAAAAATGAGTGGTGAATGGCAACAGTTTAAATTCAGCAAAATTGTAGAGACATCTGGAGACTAATGAATCATCCACATTTGAATATTCTAAACAAAAACACAAGGAGTTTAAGAATAAAACAAAAAATTTCCCCAAACATATGTTTCATGAAAAAAATAAAAAATAAATATATATATATATATATATATATATATATATAAATAAATTATTAAATCCAAAGTTAGAATGTATGTAGTAACTCATAATACACTATTCCAAAATTTTCTACAAATACAAAGAAATTAAGACAAAAAGAGGAAATAATAAAACATAATGCAAGTCATAAGGACAAAGACAATCAACAAATTTCAAAAATGAGGAATGCAAATAAGAAAACAAAAAAATCAAGCAAAAAAGCTTGCACATGGAGGAGATTTAGGCTTACGAGATTAGGCTTACGAAAAGTTCATTTCGAAAAAATTCTCATCGGGTCCATATATCTTTTCGAAATGAACACAAAAATGCTTGTTTCTGAAACACAAGATAGATTTTATCTATAAACTTGTGTTATATGGACGACAAGCATAAAGATTGGAACAATAAAGGAAACATAAATACCTCAAAACGCACCTCTTATATAAAGCATCACTTAACACGTCCTACCACGTTAGTTATTAAATTGGTAAAAAGGGCTTACATGATGGCAAACAATTAAACAATTAATCAAACTGTGCAAACAATTTAGTTGTTACCAAAATTGGTGAAAAATATGCAAAAGAAATAGTTTCTCTGATATAACTGTGAGACACTGATGATTAGTCTATTGATGTTGCTAGTTAAGCAATATTACTTGTACATTATGCAGAGATTGCACTCAACTTTTCCCCAAAAAGAGAAACAAAAACAAGAATTTTGATATAAAAAAAAAGTAGGAATTTTAATTCCACCCCCTCATAATTGATGTTTCCCACCCCATAAATATAGTACTGAAATATACATAACAATCATACAGTGCTTTTGAAGCAGCAAAAATCTCAATTTTGGGGAGTTAGCAATAAAAGTTGGAATTTGGAGCAGGAAAAATTTAAATTTGTAAGAAAATTTGCATATTGTATGTTACTTTATAGAAATAAAACCTTTTTGTAGCAATTTTATAGCAAGGAGATCTACATTCTGAAATTTGCAGGAAAAAAAAAATTTACATTTTTTATCTGATTGAAACAATATATAAAATTTTGAAACAACTCACAAGAATAGGTTCTGAGGGGGATAAATATGAAATGGGAGCATTAATCATATTGTCAAAGGTTCAGAAGTTGGAAGCAGCAATGCTGTATTTTATTAAGTAAAGCACTGCAATAAAATGAAAGTTAAGATTAAGTAACATAATTACGCACAAATTATAACACTATGGCTCCCCTCCGTTAACAAACATTATAAGTAAAAAACAAAACAAAATGGTCTAAATCAGGGCACGACAAATCCCGGGCGCCAGGTCGCCTAAAAAATTTGGTCTGGCGCCTAGATTTTCTGTTTCTGTGAAAAATAAAACGTTTATTTTTCATGGAAAAAAATTGATTTTCTTTAGCTAAATCTAATGGAAAATCGCAAGTAACGGCAAGCTTAGTAGAAAATCATTCAGAATTTAAAATATCAATGTTAGTACTATCATCACTAAACCAGCATTGAAAATAAACACAAATATATCGATATTTTAAAAACATTGATGTCTCAACGGTATACATCGATGTCCTAACCCTAAGAGGGCAACACTTTTATTTACAATTATTGCTAGGCCTACTGTAAGTAGTTGTACATGTTGAATTTTCATTTCTTTTTGTGTGTATTGAATTTTCGTTTTTTTTGCATGGGTTATCCCCAGATCATTTACTGAAATTGTGAGATACAATAAAGATGAAACAATCTAGGCCTAGGGAAGCAGATGAACAAGAATCCGTAAGCTTAAAGCACGCAGGACTAATGCAGTTTTTTACAGCACTAAGAGGGCCAAATCAAGAGGCAGGTAAATCTGAAATAAAACTGTCAGATACCCCTTTAACATCACAAGGGCAAACTGCTGGACATTCTTTATTGATCTGTGATCTTAAAAGTGATAAAACGAATGAAGCATCCACATGTACAACAGAAATGCTTACTGTAGGAAATTACTTCTGCAGGAAAAAGGAAATTTAAAGATGTCTGGTGCAAGGAACTCATTTGGCTTGCATTTAATCGGACCACAGGAACAGCAAGCTGCAAGGTATGTGTTGAAGACCCAGACCGTCTGACTTATCCTGAGGACTTGAGCAACTAATTGGACGGCCAGTGCAAGGTATGTGTGTGTTTTCCCAATATAGCCGATCAAAATTCAAAACTGGTTAAAGGTTTTTCAGGGTCTTTCAAATTAAAGACTCTGAAGAAGCATGATAAATCATTTACGCATCAAGAGTGCATAAAAGCTAACAACGCCCAATTGATCCCCGAAGCAATTCCTTCAGCTACATGTATGAAAAAAATGAATACAAAAATGTTTGAAGTTTTGAAAACCTTTTTTAATGTGGTGTATTATATAGCTAAAAACAATAAACCGTTCTCAGATTTTAGTGGACTATTGGAGTTAACTGTAAAATTGGGTGTTGAATTAGGAAAGGAGTGCAATAATGAAAAAAGATGCAAAGACTTCATCACAGAGATAGCTGCCGTAATAAAAGAAGAATTAATTTGTGAATTAAAGAATGCCAATTATGTGAGCTTAATGCTAGATGGATCGACCGATAAAGAAGGTACTGAAGAGCTAATTTTGTATGTACGGTTCATAAAAGATAACAGCGTGAGAGATATTCTTTTGTCCATTTAACTCTCTTTCTCAAAAAATCAAGAATTTTTTTGCTACATAAAAATGAAAATTTTAGTACTATTTCATAAAAACAGACTTCATTTATATTTTACTCTTTTTTAAATAAAATATATTTTAAATTTATAACTTCAAAATCAGATTTCCTTTAAAACAGAAAACTACCTTAAGACATATAACAGATTTACAGAGCAAGGGTATGTAAATTGATAAATATAAGAATAATCTTATTGCTAAAAGAGTTAACATTTATATTATTTGGTAAATTATACAAAACATTTAAGATTTAACATAGAAAAAGATATTTGTAAACTCTTACAAATTGAATTGTGCAATCACACTGATTACAAACTGAATTGTGCAATCACACTGTTTATACGAAAATAACTAAATAATTAACCAAAATAGGAAAATATGTTAATTTAGTTCATCGAATATGCAATAATTTACATGATGGAGAAAGATGGTAAAAGATACAACTCAACGCTCAGCAAGGTACGTGATACTACCTGAATTACACAATCCAACTAATAAAGGAATATAAACCTTTAATTTTAGGAATATAATTAAACAAAATGCTAGTTTAAGCTAGTTCAGTCCATCTAATGAATTATAGTTAGGGGATGGAGATGGATGGAAAAGGATACTTGTGGACTCCCAGGACTCACGAAAATTCCCTCTGAACTGTGCAATCGCACAAAATGTATCCAAATAATTAAAAAATTAACAACATGAATAATAAACTAAAATATGAAAATATAAAAAGAAATTTTTTTTTCAATATAATGTGCAATAGAATAGATAGTGTTGGAAGGAAATAGTGTGGAAGGAAGGATAGTGTTGGAAGGATAGCAATAGAAAGGATAGTGTTGGAAGGAAAAATAGAGAAAGGTGGGAAAAAATAGGCATTTTCCATAATTTTAAGGGTATTTCTCATAAGCGGAAAATATTTTCATATTTAAAACAAAATACACCGAGAATTAAGTACAAATGCAGTTTTTCACGATACTGCTGCAAAATAGCTCTTCATTTCATTAATAACACTTCTGGAAAAGTTTTTTCTTTTATATAGTACGAAATAATTATCAAAATTTTAGTCGATGTAAAAAGATTGTAAAAGTGGGATAAAAATAATTCCTGGTCATTTCTTTTCTGACACGCATGCGAGCGTCGATTTCACAATCGCGGTAAAATGAATTTTCCAAATAAAAGAACGGGAAAACTCGAATCTCAAAATTCACAACATTTTCGGGGCTTTCATGGCCGATTTTGTGATTTTCCGAACTTGTAGACATCCTGCCAAAATATTAGGGATTTTTTGTAGTGGAACCGGGAAAAGTAGGGACCTTTGATTTCTGGACGAAAAATCGGAAGAAATCTATTTCCGATAGGAAAATCAGAAAGATGCTTGAAAATCAGAAACTTTCCAGGTAAATCAGACAAATTGGCAGATATGTATGTGGTATATTTGTGTGAGACATTAGTCTTTTCCCTCATTTCTAAATAAAAATTACAAATATTAACAAGAAAGATCAATCATGCATAAAGCATTGATTATGAAACGCTTTCCAACTGCAATGCAATTTTATTTAAACATCTCAAAAATGCGATATATTCCTCAGTAATATTTTTAAAATTATCACAATACTACATTAATTTATTACATTTGAAAACTTAAAACTTCATCGAAAAAAATGAACTTCATTCAAATGGTGGCATTGAAATATAAATTGCCTGGTTTAAACATCTCTAAAATGTGATACATTTCTCGGAAATATTTTTTAAATTATCATAATACTACAATAATTTATTATATTTGAAAACTTCATTGAAAACAAATGAACTTTATTCAAATGATGTCATCGAAATATAATACGCCTGGCTCTCTCTATAAAAGCAGCATTTCATTCATGAACTTTTTTCCATTCTTTTCATTCATCACAAAACTATAATAAATAGATAAACTATCATAAATAGTTTCCCATTCATGTCATTCATCACAATACTACAATAATTTATTTTATTTAAAAACTTAAAACCATGGTGGTACATGCAATTTAACTCTATGCTTAAAACTTCATCGAAAAAAATCGTCTGCTTCTTTGTGTAAAATCAATGAATGTTTCATTCATATCAGCTATATTGCAAACTCCATGAGCTAAATAATTTTGCATTGAAGAAATGCAGCAATTCTTATACAACTCATTCTACATATTTTGGTGTTTACATTCTCCATAAGTGAAAATTAAACTTCGTTGTAGAAATCAAAGTTTGATCATCATTTAATCTCAAATATATTGTAATTGCGTTGTTCCAGTATGTAGATGCACAGAATTTAAGCAAAAATAAAGCGGTTTTAGGACGGATACACTAAATATGAATTAAAAAGAACTTTGAAAATCCCGATTTTGATACAAGATGGATGCCATATTTTATTTTGAAGTGGGTCATGTGATCTCTTCATATAAAGGGTGTAATTATTATTTTAATTTTTATTTAAAAAACTACTGAATATACTTTGTTGAATTTTTTTTTATATATTTTATGGGATAATTTGAATATTTTCTAAAACTTTCGAAGCAATTTGTGACTTTTAAATTTGCTTAAAAAATGTTTGAAAAATTAGGTCCCATAGTGTTCAATGTATTTCATTTTTTCAACCCGGGTTCAATCCAAAACTAATTGGGTAATATTATTCATTTATATTCCCATAGGTCCCACAGTCCGTATGAACAACATAGTAAAATTTCATTTTGATAAAGTCATTTTTACGGCAGTTATCGTGCTAATGGATAGACAGACAGACAGAAAAAACAAAGTCATAAACACTTTTCAACTATGTTGTAAAGTGTTAAAAAGTAGCAAAAATTGACTTGAAAGTTTGAGTCATACTTTTGTGTTGCAAGAGTTAATCTAGACTCAGAATTTAAAAAAAAAAAAGCAAGTGTGAGTTCTGTGTAAAGATATGCCATTTAGTATCTACAAATTATATGCAATTAGTACTTAATTATCTTAAAAATAATATTAAGAAAGGAAAAACCAAAATTTTTTCGTAGTCTCAAAACTTCCAAACCGAAACCCAGAAGGATCTAGTGGTTCTTTGTTTTCTAGATCTAGATCATCTGTCCTATTCAATATTAAATTTCAAGTAGAATATACGGTATCACCTGTGAGGAAATTAATTGTAAATATATCAAACCTCTCCTGCACATAATTTTTCAGTTAATTTCAATATTTTTACAATTATATATTCACTATAAGAATTTGATGAGTAATAGCACTACTTAGTATAGCAGAAACATTAACACATTGGCTGACACAAAGTTAAAAACCTTAAGATCTCCTCACATCATATTTTTTTTTCTTGTACAGTAAACTTATGATAATCCAGCACAGTCAGAACTTTAGCAGTGCTGGATTACCAAATCTGCTGAATTATTGGATGTCAAACTTTTATGGGGTAAAAAATAGGAAAAATTAATTTAAACAAAATAATGGACAATAAATATTATATTTATTTGCCTAAAACTTTACACAGACTGCATTAATTGTACAGTATGTGAAAAAACATTTAAATTAATTAAAAAGTTGAGGTAAACTTCAATGGACAGAAATCGGCATATAAAATAATCTATATATGCTAATTCCAAGTATTAGTCTGTCATGATGTTTTCAGGCACTTGGTGAATAGATAAATTTGCAATTTGGTATTCAAGTCAAACATTCGACAAAACCCCTGGGAAAAATCGAATTTTTCAAAAATGTTCACAATAATGGGTGCTCAACACTAAAACAATTGCATACGAAATGATAGAACATTCTTAGCAATAAAATAAAGACTTATAGTTAGTTTGAAATAAAAAATGTGTACAATTTAAGTTTTCCACATTTGCTATTTTAGGAGTGCCACACAACAATATGTTTGTTTTGCAGAATACATGAGGGAGAAACACTTTCTTTTAAGTAAGATATTGACTTGTAATTTGATATATGGGTCAAATGTTCGATAAAACTACCAAGAAAAATTAAACTTTTGAAAAATGCTTATTAGAAGGGATGATTCACACAAAAACGTTTGAATATGAAATGATAGAAAAAAATACTTATTGATGAGATATAGACTTTAATTTGGCGTATGGTTGGTGAATTTTGGGTTGGGTTACGGGTCTACCAGCAAAACATTTTAAAAACTGTACCCTATCATTGTTTTTTTTATTAGAATTATAAATCACAATTCCATTGTGGGTTGAGTAGTTTGTGCAGATTTAGGTCATGTTATTTGTTTTATTGCAGGTGCGGTACAAACCTGACTTATGCAGGTCTCTACCTTGCACTATTAATTTAAATGCAATTCAAATGGTATAGTAGTCCAAATAAGTGTGAATCATGCAAGATTCATATGGCAGCCAACATGTTAAAATGCTAAGGAATATATTTTACTACAATAACAGACTAAAATTAACTTTTGTCAGAAATGTGCTCCAGATAACCTAATAAAATCTAAACAGTATAATGCTTGCCACATCTAAACATTTGATAATAAAAATAATCTCTTAGTTTGAATTAGAAAGGATCTACTGTAATTATTTATTAACTGTTACAAGATAATTGAAAAAATAACATCTTTCCTAAAAGAATATAACACAGTAATTCATTTCTGCAATTGAAAATTGAATAAACAACTATTATCTGCTTAACACAGCTTGAGAATAAAAGGATGACTTAAAATGTTGAATATGAATTGGTACATAATAACCTAAAATATTGACTAAAAATTAATACATCAATGAAAAGGAAGGGAAAGAGGACTGACAGAACAGGAGAAAAAATCTATTTTGGATATTTTGTGAGAAAAAAGGAAATAAATAGAAGCTCCTGGATGTTTTCTTTTTTTTACTGAGCATTATGAAACAGATTTCTATTTAATTTCAGAAAGAGAAGTGTTTTTGACTTTAGTTTTCATCAATAATTTTCTGAAGCCTATTTCTCGGATCTAGCTACTGAACATTTACACTATTACTACTAACCATGTGTGGCTAGTGTAAAATGTAGTGGGTTTCAGAAAGTAGAGGTTGGTCTTAAATGTGAGTCATACAGTTATTGGAATGAAAGTTCACAAAGTGAAAATTCAAAGAAATTAACAGATTTTTAATTATTTGTAAAAAGGATGAACATTTTTTTGTAACCTTGGTTTTAGGGGGATTTAAAACCTGAATTTTTGCTATACAAAAATGCAATTTGTCTTAAATGGAAAATGCAGATCTTGAAATGAAACTTATCAAAGTGAAAATTAATAGAAATAAGAAGTTTAATTATTTACAATTAACCTCAATCCTTTTTTCAAATAGTAAATTAAAGATAATAGGCATGGCTATCAAATGCCTGACAAACTGTTGTTACACTGCAGAGATTTGTAAGAGCAGGGCTACCAACATTCTGTATAGGCCACCAGGTATAAACATTAAGCATTTTCTGGAGTTTTTAAGGCTTTTCAGGAGTATTTCTTAATAATAAAGGAAATTAAAAAAAAAAAAGTAATTTGTCACCAGATTTTAAAATTTTGAATAATAATAATTATTTATCTTAAATCCTTATTCAAATTACCAGGATGAAAAAGATATTAACTTTTAATTATTGTCTGTCTGCCTTAATTACATCTATCGATGCAAGTGCCCATGTACTAACTGAACAAATTCAGTGTCAAATTAGGGGTGATGGCTCGAAATTGAAAGTGTAAAAACGAAAAATAGAACTAAAACCCAATGTATAATTTCATGCATCTTTCTACCTACCTACTATCTTTTCATGTTTGGATTCATAATGATTTCAATAAAATTTCATTCTAAATGCTCAAATAAATAAAAACTGTAATTAAATGTTAATTAGAAAATTAATTAAATGTTCTTTAGAAAATATATCTTCATTTCATTAATAAAATGAAATATAATGTTCGTGTATAAAATGCAAAATAAATATAAAAATGTTAGTGGATGCAAAGAGATTGCAAAAATGAAAAATATTGTTACAATAAAACAAAATACACTGATGATTATGCATACACATGCAAATTTCCATGATATAAACAGTCTTCCATAAATTATTAACTAATAAATAAAACAATAAAACCCCATATACTAAAATTGAATTTTAGCTAATGAATAATCCGTGATTTTCAGCCGAAAATAGTTATGTTTGTTTAAATACAGAATTTCATTTTTAAAAATCTTTGAGGTTGGGAATGTCATCTAAGCCTTTAAAAAGTATGGAGATTTGCATATTATTTAAGAAATCAGAAGAAAATACAAAAATTTGGCTTGAGAACATGCAGAATTTACTGCTATGGTTCATTATTTGAAGAAATCAAAAGAAGTTTTAACTTTTATATTTGAAAAATTTTTCTATGCATTTGCGTAAAGGGTAAACACAATTTTAAAGAAACAAATTAAAAACATTACTTTCAATGTTTGGCAATAAAAGTTTTGTGGAATAAATTTGCATTTTACAGATCCAAAGATCCTTTTTGTTGTGCCATCTCCAAGAAATTTGCATTAATAATGAGTAACAGAACAGATCCTGCATGGCACATTGCGATGGAAGATTTGGTCACGAAAATTATTAATTAGCTTTTGGTTGATATGAAAATCCAATTATTTCTTTTAATAAAAATCAGATTTCTATAACAAAGCAAAAATGGTACAAATCCTGGAGAATCTGAGCAATAGGCAGATTTGATACTATAAAAATTTGCTCTGAAGTGGTTGGCAACTTTAAGAGGCATGCTTGTATCAGCTGTTCAATTGAGTGGGACGTAAAATTTTAATTTATGAATCTTATAGCTATTTACTTCAAATTGGATATGTAGTCATAATAATACAAGTAATTGCTGCCAAAATTATGGGATCACTATTATAGAAGCACATTGTCAGTATGTCAGAGTCCTGAATGCAACTACGAGAGAATTCGTATGTACTAATTCGACATTGATAAATCTGAAATCAGTTTTTCAAATTACCCCTGGATCTGGAGAAATAGCCTTTCAAAGTTTGGTGTTTTTTGCTATTTTTGTGAGATGCCGTAGAAAAGTGATTTTGGGGCCGTTTTACGAGCATAAAATCTCATGCTGGTCAACTCACTGATGCTGAATCCAATGTAAATAAAACAATTTTTTAAATAATCCCCCCTAAATTGAGTTATTTTCCATAGAAGCTAATGCAGTTTCTATAAAATTCGACCCGCTGGAAGTAAATGGTCGACGAGAGTTAATGTAGCCGGATGCATGGTCGTAGTATACTTCCTGCGTCCAAACTGTTCAGAATGCCAATCACACAACTGCACATCACTGATGACCATTAAAAACAAGAAATTTTCCATTCAATCAAATGCACACAAACTTTCATAGCAAATCTGATAAACCAATATATCATTGAGAGCAAGTTTTCTTGGGGGGAAATGCATCTGTTTAGTGTGATTTCATTTTTAAAAGGTTGAGAGAATTTTTACACACATATGGTGAGGTTGTTGCATTGTTTATCATAATTAGAAAATTGAATCCCATTTTTCGGAGCCCAAATAAGAGCAAGCGGGACATAGCATGCGGGCTATGCTGATTCTGATAATAATTACACACACTAGAACACTCTTTTGACACAATATCTTCATTAAGTTCCATGCATGATATTTTCAACCAGAAATGTTAGTTGAGGGGGACACAGTACCCTACACATTTGCATAGCATGTAGTATGTACCAGGACAATTCCCAGTTGTTTTCATTTGATGTGATTGCTAAAAATATGACAACTAGCTATGAGCAACATAAATAATAGCTTGTTTATGATTAAGATCACGGAAACTATATCAATAAACATATTATGACAAGATTTATAAACATTCATAAAAATATTATAAACTATAAGAATGCAATAGTTTTAAAATTGCTTCCACAATATAAAATAATTAACATTATGCACAATGATTTTTTATAAACAGCATCTCTTTGGCCTTGAACTCTATTTAAATTTATGATTTCAAAAATATGATTTGAAATTGGCATACGGTCACCTCTTCAGGCTTTAATTCCAATAGGCAAAAATTAAACAATACTCCAAGATTCCATCTTTGCAAATATCCAGTGTATTCAGAAAGCTATGATACAAGACTCAAGAGACTTAGCGCAGTTCATTTAACAAATGATGATTGAAAGTACTGTATTAGCAAAACTTGGTAGCCAATACGAATATTTTACCAATAAAAACTTTTCTGATTTAGCTAAACAAAATACAACTGCATTCAAATGATTATGTTTTTAACTTTTTGAAATTCACAATATTAGCATTATATATATATATATATATATATATATATATATATATATATATATATATATATATATATATATATATATATATATATAAAATATTTATATTTTATACTTAAGGTGTAATTTATTGCAATTGTTTTTCTTCTATTTTCTCTAATATTTTATCTATAAAAAGTTCTCATTGACAGTTGCACAATTTCATTTTATACACTGATAATCTTTCTTTCAAATTCCTTGCTGATTCTACTATCTAGTACGATTTAGCGATCTGCCGACATGATTTTCCCTCTCTGAGAACGCATGTCGATGCATCGAAAAGTGGTTTAAGTCAGCATTTTTGTCTTTTCATATCTCTGGGACTTTTTATGATAAAATGCTGAAATTTTGTACATCACCTTATTAGTGTATGGGGCACATTTTACTCATTGGAAATGTTTTTGAATGGGGGCTGTATGAAAATTCAAATTTTGTATTTCTTAAAATTTAATTCTCTTGAAAATTATCGATTTCATAAAATTCTGTACCCTTTTTTTTTACGCAACTTTATAATTTATTATATATGTCTAAGATCAATATTTAAGGAATAAAAGCAGAGGTCAATGTGTTTGGGACACTCTGTGTGTGTGTGTGTGTATGTATATATCATACTAATAACCAAAAGTCTTACTTATTAATTACCAAAAGTCTTATCTGTTTTAAAGAAGTATTTAAATTTGTATACAAATAATCCATTATACCACAACTTAATGCAAACCATATTTTTCATGTTGATTTTTTTTTATTTAACTTGCTTTTAAGGTAAGTGAATTTTTATTGAATCATTAATCTCCTATATTCAATAACCTGTTATAAAGCTTTCTTTAGCAGGGCACAGTTATATGATATATTATATGGCATTGCATTTATTTAGATAAGTTATTATGGTAACCTAAGTATACAAGAAAAACTTTTCTCAAAAACAGGTTTTGTTTCTTTCACTTTTATTAAGTACAGCAAGTGCATTAAACAAGTTCATTTCTGAAAAGTTTAAAATTATTTGGTGCACAATATATATAAGAATTGTTGTTCTGTTTGTTCCAAACCTACCTTCTTTCTGGTATAAATTACTATGCATTTCAATCCTTACAGATGCAAAATCTAATAATAATTCATTGATATTCAAATCAAAATTGCCATATATGTTAAACACTCAGAAAAAATATACATAACTAAGCAATTTTGAAATACTATAACAAATTCCAAAACAAAACATTTATATAAAAAAATATCATATGCATTCATGCTTTATTTTTTAACTAACAAAAAGCATCAAAATCTTGATTCACTATCACAATTAATATCACAAACATCCAAGTTTATGAACAATGAGTCAGCAAATTTTCTTGAAGTAAAACACTCCTTTCATCAGATGAGTGTGTTCTGTGGGTGTACTTGATGCAAACTACTTTTTTAATGTAACTCTATTGACATTTTTATGTAGTTTTTATTTCATTCAATCCTTAATTTTGTTTGCTTAACGTTAAAGTCATTAAATTTTACAAAAATAGAGATTATTTATTCAAATCTTCTACATTTCCAGACAGGGAAGCATATAAGCAGTCACCAGTGGTGAATAAGTTTTACAAGCTAGCAACGAGCTTTTCTCTTTTTGAAGAAAGCTAATAAAAAAGTTTTGTTATTTTTATGCTAAATGCTTAAAGCAATTCTTGCCTGATTTCGAAGATGAAATTCTTGAAGAGTGGTACAACTTGAAAAACACATTTACTGATTTTTCGTTTGTGGTATTATTATGTATTCTTATCAGTTAATCAACTCAGCTCTGTATTTTTATTAAGTTTATGACTGTAACCAAGTGCATTTTTTTTTCACTAGCTACCCGTGAATGCAGTTTCAGCACTATGAAGCAGTAAAATGTTGTCGACTGTCAGCAAACAGTCTAACGAATATTACACGTAAATGGTGTGAATTAAGAATTAAATCCTACTACTGCAGTGAATTATTCAGGGTTTATGCCCATTTTTCAAAATGAAATTCCAGGAGTTTTCCAGGTTTTCCCTGTTGTCTTCATCAAAATTCCAGGTACTGTGTACTACTATTTTAACACCAATTTCAAAAAATAATTTTAGATTCAACTGATATGTACATGACAGTGAGGAAAAAAAAAACATTCAAAATAACTCAAAATTTTCCATATTTGCATGCAATTTTAACTGCAAAAACAGTACAACCTTGAAAATCTGGACTTTGCCAATTTCAAATTTTAGAATTTTGAGGATTATAGTTTGGATAAAATTCAAACTTAATATAAACTAAATACACTATAAAACATTATTTTTAGTAAAAATAATGACAAAAAGTCAAATTAACTCATAAAAAAATATTATTTAATTAAAAAAAAAAGACAGAGAGAGAACAAAAGAAATTAAAAAATATATATATACATATACGAGAAATAAAAAGAAAAATTATATTTTATCATTTTGTTATAAATTTACATTGGCCTTCACAGGAGACAATTCTTCCATAGGAAACTATGCAAATTCCGTAATCTGCAGTATGAAGAAGTTTCCCATAGAAACTACGAAGAATCCGTAGTAATTGGCATCTCCAT
Organism: Amaurobius ferox; assembly: GCA_951213105.1. NCBI lineage: Eukaryota > Metazoa > Arthropoda > Arachnida > Araneae > Amaurobiidae > Amaurobius > Amaurobius ferox. The sequence goes on from OX578139.1 coordinate 61,342,164, forward strand.
GAGCAGGTCAGCAATTCAAAAATTCCCTGATTTTTCCAGAATTTGCAACAAAAAATCGATTTTCCCTGAAATTTTCATATTTTAGTTTACTTTCAAATTCCTTGTAAATTCCCGGTTTTCACGATTTCCAGAGTGTGCACGAACCCTGATTACTGGATTTCAACTACAGTAAGACCACGATTTTAAACAATTCTCATCAGTAACATAATTATTGAAAATTAACAAAGACGATCTAAGAAATAAAAGCCTCTTTTTTATTTGGGCAACCAGTTTTTTTAATGGGCTACTAAAAATGTTATACCTATTTGAATAGTTGAATAAAGGTACTTGGTACTGAAATTATCACTAACACTGTTTCATCAGTAGAAAGCTACTCAAAAAGCTTATTAAATGTTGTTTTGATAATAAATAAAGTTCCAAGGAATGAGAATTAATAATATAATATAAAGAGGTTGAAATAAAAATTGTCATAAAAGCAACAGTAATAAAAAGTATAAAGGGACATAAGATAAATTTACCAGAGACATACTAAACGTGTAAATGGTGATAATAGGTGAATATACAGAAAATTCTGGATACAAATTGATGCAATTGAATTCTAGATCAGTAGAAGATTTACATACAAAATATGTGAAAAAAATTGTAGATTTAAAGAAAATTATTATGTTAAAATAAGAAAAAGTATTGTGATATGGGAGTGATCTTCTATACTCAAAAGATGAGAACATATTCAGACCTGTGGAAGATTTATTCTATATAATAAACACATGTACACCAGAAGACTTCCGGATGGTTTTCTAGGATTTGTACTTTTTTTCTACTTATCATTAACTAATACTACCATTGCACAATGATTTAAACAGTACAGGAATCAGGACTTTCCAGATATAATAACAAAATTCTTCAAAGGCATTTCAAATTAAAAGAAACCATGATTAAATAAAAATTATCAAAGTACATAAGAAATGCTGAGACAATAATCTCAAGAGATATAACATGAAACACTAAAATGCATGTGCTTGAAAAGGCATTGCATAAATAGAAGCTAAGTAATAAATAAAATGCCAACAGAATACTTACCAGATATTTAGCAATATGTTTATACCCATTAATATGATTAATTACTAATATTGCAGGAAATCCTTCTACTGAGAGATCTTCGCTGCACAAAACACAATGATATTTCAGCACTGAATCCTTATTCTGGCTTTGAATTTCTATTAAATACTGTAAACCTGTAAAAGAATCAACAAAAAATTAAAAAAAAAAATTTGTTCTTGAACGTCAATGACTTGAAAGTTTATATTTTGTAAAAGAAAAATAAATAAATAAAAATAACTAAATAAATGAAATAAAAAATAAATAAATGCATTACAAAAGAATATATGTAGGATTGATAAATAAATAATATCAAGTTAAAGGTTCGGTTCTACTTTCTCATACAGTAATAACTACATCATGAAACATGTCATAATGAAAATTTTTTATCATTTTATAAACATATATATGGGTCATTCTCTAAATTTGGTTAAAAGTACTGTAAACAATAAAAGCAAATTTTTTGGGAAAAAAATATAATGTGTTTTATTTTTTATGGGTGCAAAAATGTCAGATGCTTCATAACTACTCATAAAACGAGTGCTTTGTTAGAAGAGCAAAATGTAAGCAGCAGATATTTTACAGCATAAAACATCTCTTTGTTTCGATAAGTATTTTTTTAACATGCTAACTCTGTGCCCCTTTTAAAAACCCAAAAATTATTAATATGTAATTATTTTTTGATAGACTATATTCATAGAATTTGGATTTAGAATGAAATACAAAATATAAAATTATTAGCACATGTTTCTTAAAGATACAATGAAAATGCCAACTTTGTAGTTGTCAACTCCATGTGCATTGCGTGGTCATGGAGTTGACACAATTTTTTTTTTAATTTATAAGCTGGCTTAAAATGAATTTTTTTTTAAAACTGCAAAATGATTGATTACATTAAACTTGTACCACAGATCATTTATTTACTAAAATAGTCTTAATTTTAGTGAAACATTTAATTTGATGTACCATCAATTAGTTCAATTTTTACCAACAGCTGCTCAAAATATCACAGACAAATCCAGAAAAAAAAAAAAAATTTCATAAACCCATTCGCTGATTAATTTTTTATCCGAGGCATGTCACTGATTTTTTAATGAATCTAGCAGTCTTCCAATCCAACTCAAGTTTGAAACATACCGGAAAATGGACCACACTTATTTTATTTAGGGGAGTAGATATTTTGTGATTAGGTAAGATGGTCGATGTATGCCATGCTGTCATGAGTGGTGTATTGAATATACGATCAATTGTGACTCTCCCTTTTTTCACTGTTGCAAAGAAAGTGTGCGATTTGAAAAGTGCAATTTTTGGATCAGACATTTTAAATTGCGTTCAAAAGTGTTATTTAAGCAGCAGGTGCTTATTTAATTATTTATATGCAGGGAATGCTGAGATTTCAAACTATTTAGAAAATATGGTGTGATTAGGTGCTTATTGAGCTTGTGCTCACGTACGTTTTGCAATTTCAGCATGCACAGTTTCTAGTATTATATAGAGTCTTTCCTATTCATGTCATTTATAATTTTTAGTCACACAACATAGTATCAATCAGTCAGTCAATGGCACTCATTTTTGCACTTTTTCATTAAATACTAGCTTAATTTAAATAAATTGAAATAGTCAAAAAACAAAATTTTTAACTATTATTTTGTTTGTCATCAGTAATTTCAAATAAAATATATAATAATTCAATATTTTTTAGAACTTTCACTGTTTACTAATTAACTGATAAATTTACAAATTAAAATTTCAAAATAAGAATCATATGCAGATTGTACAATGGGTATGTTAAATATGTAATTTACTTTAAATTAGGACATATGAACAATTTATTTATCACAATCCCATCTGTTGACTAATTTCTCCCACTATTTTCTGGTTTTTTCCAGTTTATTCCACTGTCCTGGAAATAACCCAACACTGCTATTTAAAAAGGAAAAATTAATTATATACAGTAGCTACAAAAATATTATAACTCTTGAGAGTCTGAAGCTTAGCTTAAACATTACAAGAAATAAAGTTATTAATTACTTGAATACAGAATTGATTTGAAAAAAAGAAAAAAACTTTACCAATTAAATGTGATTTCCAAGTATCAAGGCTGTTCTGAACTAAAGACTTTCCTTGATGTAAATCTGCAAATACACAAGAATAAAATGAAAGTGAAATCTGAATTGTTTTAAATACAATATTAAACAGAGTTCTAAATAATTAAATTCTACAATCTAGCAGTGTCTACTAATTTTATTCCTTACCAGGGTTTTCTTCAATGCAAAGTTTATAAGTTTTTGCCCCAGACTTGAAAACAGAATTCTAAAAAGATACAAAATAATAAAACAAGAGATAAAAAACAATACAAATACCAAGCTTACAAAAGACAAATTTAATTTTAATTTCAATTTTTAGAACCTGTATATTTCAATTAAAGGGACTATATCATTTAACATGAATCTTTATTTTTTATTTACTAGATATATTGCAAACAGGGCACAAATTAGGTAATAAAACACTGGTAACATTATTCTTTCATAGTCACTTGGGTTTGAGATCGTTATATACTTAATTAGTATTTTGGATCCTAAAGTAAGTAACTCTGCCAATTATTACAATTGGCAGAGTTACCTACCTCAATAACAAGTTTTTGACACTGAACTATTTTATGATAACATTTCTTCACCCCACACAGTCTAAAAATTAACCAATTAAAGGATTAGATATTTTAGTTTAGTATTTTACAGGATTAGACATTTTTAGTTTAGTATAAATACATTACCATATTCAAGTTAATAATTTGAACATGCTTTTATGATTTAAAAATTTTTTAGTTGATTAAAGCCATTTTCAGATAAAATTTTTATATTTATTTATCATTATTTTTATCTTTAAACCCTTTGAAATTTTCTGTTTTTGTAAATAATTTTCAGCTCTTGGTTATAATAGAAAGGAAACTTGCACTGTGGGGTGTTGTTTGTAGTACCAGGTTTAGAAATATGAAATCAGAGTTTGGGGGAAATAAGGATGGGTCCACGAAAAAGAGGAAAAGGATTTATGGATGGCTTCTGATGATTTGTTTTTTCTCCTCCAAAAGAAAAATATTCAAGGAGTTTTCAAGGATGTTTTATATTTTCAAATAAGTACCTTGAAAATAGTCTGCTAATTTTCAAGGACTTTTCAATGTGTGTAAGAACCCTGAATATGGAATATAGCAAAAATATAGTTATAAAGCAATTAAGGGTAAGCGTCAATAAATCTGAATGTATTTTTTATTTTAATCCAAAATATTTTTGGTGCTGCCATCTGTTGTCGTAATGTATACTATGTTTATTTTTTAAACATTTTTAAATGTCTATTCCTTTTAAAATGCTATTAAATAAAACAACAGCTCATATATAATAATGCTACAATCACAGAAAGGTAATTGAACTTGGACATGAAGATAAAGGAACTTGAAGACAAAGTAGCAGTCCTCAGGGATATACATTCAGATTGCCTTATCGAATTTATAGAATGAGAAATTACCTTTCCGTGATTGTGGCATTATTATATATGATCTGTTCTTGTATTTAATACTGTAGTAGAAGGAATAGATATTTAAAAATGTTCATTAAAAAATAAAAATAGTTGGTATAAATTAAATTACGACAACAGATGGCAGCACCAAAAATATTTTGGATTAAAATAAAAAATATATTCTATATTTTATTGAGTACTAAATTTAGTTTTAATATAATCTAAGTATTGCAATTTATTTTTTAAAAAATATTTCATAACTGTTTGAACAGATTCGGCAAAAAAAGTGATCTGCGAAAGTTAAAGCATAGATAGGGCAGAAGATTTATTGACACTCACCCTTAAATGAAAATATAATTACAAACTCAAAAAAGATATAACTTATTATAAATACGAAATATATGATTATTATAAACACATCATTGAATATACAATGCAATCTTTTATAAAATCAGGCATCTCAAGTGAAAGTTTTGTTAGGAAAGAAATTTTTCAAAACATGAATACAAAGTCCTATGCTGCAAATTTTGCACTTATAATATAATTGTTTGTTGTATTTTACTTGCAATACATGATAATGTATAGGAAAAGTATTGAAAACGTGTCAAAAATCACACCTCAAATTTTTGACAAATTTACACATTTCGAGACCTCTAGAGAACGAAAAGCTATTTTTAGCATAATGTCTGTGTGTGTCTGTCTGTGCAATATATATCCAAACTCGACAACTAATGGACCAAATATCATAAAATTTGATAGGTAAGTCACTTACGGATGATCCTGGTGCTGAATAGATTTTGGTATGATTCGGGATAAAAGAATCCCACTTCTTTTGTGAAATGGTCTGCAAAAATATGTATCCACTCTAACTAAAAACCTAATTGATCAAATTTCACAAAATTTGGTAGATAAGTCACTTTTAGGTTACCCTGGTACTGATTAGATTTTGTTAAGATTTGGAAAAAAAGAACATGCCTTTTTGGAGGGAATGGTCTGTAGTACAAAATCCACAATTTGCATGAAAATGTGCTGAAGTTTGCAATTTGATTTAAAAGCACTAAAACTTGTATTTTCTTTGCTAAAATTCACAATTTCATTTAAAAGTGCTAAAATTTATGACTTTAAAGTGTTAAAATACATGATTTTATTTTAAAACACTAAAATATGCAATTTTAAAATGCCTGATTTCATTTTAATGTGCTTAAAATACATGAAGAGCAAGTATCTCAAATAAAACTATGTGAAGCCGTCAGATTGTATATTGCAAGTAAAAAATTCAGAAATTTAAGGACAACTACCTACTACACCTAGTATATGATTAGCTGGTTCCGAATAGGTTAATAATGCATATTAATAAATATCTGCTTGCATTAATTTAAAAAAAATTATATGTTTTATATTCTGTAAATCTTTTGAATTTCCCCTGACATTTTAAATTATTTTTCAAACATATTATTAATAAAATAAAGGAGTTATTTTCTTAACATATTCAAAACAATGAGAAGCATTTACAAATAGTCATTTCGAAAGCATAAATTAAAATTTTATATATGATGTGAATCTATACTTTTGTTATAATTTTAATTAAATATTAATTTACTCTTCATTTTAATAATAAAATGAAAAGTAAAAGAAAATTATCAAAATTTTCATTTTAATAATTTTATTAGAATCATTAAAATTATATAAAACTAGTGTCGACAGCCCAGAACTACCGACTCGTCCAAGGACATGAGCAGCCGTTTGGTAGTGCGGGAGAAAAATTGGAAAGCGGAGTCCGTCCTCCACAGTCACGGTCCCCGGTCGGAGTAACCAGTAGTTTATTTATGAAAACAAATTTACATTTTTACATAGGAGAGTACAGAAGACCAGCAGAACATGGAAGGCTGGGGAAAAAGAAGATGAAGACAATAAAATGTCGAGGTAAAACAGATGTATAGATGATCTGGTGAACAGAAATGGTGGTAACAATAAAAGTGAGGTTAAACAGATGAAAAGATGATCTGATGGACAGAGAAGTGAGTGAATAATGATGAACATTTTTTACATTATATTATTTACATTTTTCGTTGTTTATATTTCCTTATTATGTGAATTAGATTGCATTTTCAGTATAAAACATCAAGGCACGAGCAAGACATGAACAAATACGGACAAATCAAAACAAGCAGAGCACATATAAGAAAACAATGGAAACATTAGCCCAGGAACAGCAGGGAAGGGAGATCACCAGGGGGAGAAGGGAGAAAGACAGAGACAGGTATCTCATTTTATACGGTTAGAAATGTCTCTAGCAACGAGAACACAGTTTTGCAGTTTTTTAAATAAAGCAGGAGTTCGGCAGACCCTGGAAAACCAAGCGGCAAGGGAAGAGGGGGCAGGTTTTATCAAGTGAAAGTCTTTAGTAAAGGGACAGGAGTGAATATAGTGGTCAGCGTCTCCATAAGAATTACATTGGCAGTTAGAAGTGGATTTAAATTTAAAGAATTTCAGATAGTCTAAAAAGGGTCCATGACCCGTAACAAAGTAAATTAAGAATTTATTGAAAAGCTGGAAGTGGGGGTCGACCAAGGGAAGGAAAAGGGAGATGCGGGAAGGGTCATGTGTACGAGGAGATCTGTAGTTATTAAGAAGAAGTTGCCATGAGTTTAAAAGGTTGGATTTACAGTGGGAGGTTAAAAGTGAAAAGGGGAAGGGAACATCAAGGGGGGAACCGGAAATGGTGGCTTGTTTAGCATATTTGTCTACCGTTTCGTTACCGAGGTTGCCGGAGTGGGCTTTTATCCATTGTAGGTTTATAAGGTTTAAATTTTTTGCCGAAATTGCCAGAAGTTTCACCTCCCGAAGGAGGTGGGATTTATTTTTAAAAGATTTGAATGACAAAATTGAGGAGAGACTGTCTGAGAATATGTTAACTTTGACAGAGTTATCTAGGGCCCATTTAATTGCATGTTTAATAGCTGTTAATTCAGCTTGGAAAACTGTATTCCCGTCACTGAGTTTAAAAGTGAAGGTCTCAGAAAGGTTACCATTTTTAAAAATACAAACGGAGAATCCTGTATGGTTGTCCAGTTTTGAACCGTCAGTATAGATACAGATGACAGAAAAGGTAGAAGGGTCAATTACAGGGAGGGATACTATGCGCTGAGAGGGAGGAAGGGCGGAAAGAGGGCAGGGGAAATCAAAGAGGGACGGGGAGGGAAGAGAAGAGTCAGAGAAGAGGTTGTTTTTTAAGTACCAAAATTGAAATTTTTTGTATAAGGTTTGGATTACCAAGTGAACTGGGGGGATACCAGTGATAGAGTAAAGAGAAATACTTGAAGTTGTTCTAAATCCGGTTGAAATTTTTAAAAGGAAAATCCGTTGTAGTGATGTAAGTTTAGCGATCTGATCCCCGGTCAAGCACTTTCCCCAGATACTCGACCCATAAGAAATAATTTTCTCGATTACTGTAAGGTACCAAAGTTTTAAGTAAGATTTGTTAATTCCCCAGTTGTTTCCCGAGATTTTCCTGAAAGTAGAGCAGAGCTTGAAGCATTTCTCTTTTAGGAAAAAAACGTGAGGGCTCCAGGTAAGGTTGTCATCAATAACGATGCCTAAAAAGGTTAGATTGCGAGTGATTTTAAGAGTGATATAAAACTAGTGTGAAAAACTTGAAATATGTTAGTATACAAAACATGAAATATTAAGAAAACGCATAAAAAATGACCAATTTAGGAAATAACCAATGAAATATAGATTAAACTGAACATGCAAAATGCAGATACATGAATATTTTTTCTAGCTCTTAATATCTTAATACACAGACTAGTAAATTTCTTTACTACAATATAGCTATGCTACTTCAAACAAAATTAAAAAAAAAATAAAAAAAAATTCCATCATCCTCATTCCATTGTTTCATTGTTCTATCATTTAAAATATCCATAAAATTAAAATATCCATTTAAAATATCCAAAAGTTAAAATATACATTTAAAAAATCCAGATCGTCCCATCATTTAAAATATAAATATAATAATTTATATAGAGCAAAGGCGCTCTATTCAGAACCGTGACGTCACCTCCACCTTGACGTCCCCACCCACCACCTTCCCTGCTTCAGCGGGGAGAAACGAACGGAACGCCGAGAAATTTAAAATCATGACGTCTTTAAAATTGCGATCCTGAAGGCAATTTTCATTATTTCTGGACCAGATTAGACTTGTAAGAATGCCAGATATTTCAGCTTTCTAAAAATGTAAATTATTAGTCGAAATTATGAGTACTTTTTACTATGCGAGAATTTAAAAACCAAAAATCGTTTTTTTGAGCCAAAAGTGACTTATTTTAAAATCTTTAAAAAATATTAGAAATCGAAATGGAGATTTGAAATTGATATATTTTTACTCGCAATTGTCTGCTCTTTCCGATGGTGTGAGTTGTTTTTTTCTACGACGTCTGGATCGTGGAGTAAAAAGGGCAAAAAAAGGTCGAAATCGCATAAAACATTAAATAAATAAAAAAATAATTAGAATTTTGAAAATCGGTTTTCACGTGTCCCCTTCCCTCCCCCCCCCCCGGTCTCCGATTGCCAAATTTCGTAGCTCTCCGACGCGCAGTCGCGAAACGTATAGTGTATAAGACAGACACACAGACATTGCCTTTTATTATATAGACTAGCAGCATACTCGTTCTTCGTACGGAGTATATGATATAAACTTATAATTCGCAATCATGTGCAAATTCTGTTAAATATTAAATTTATTGCTCCTAAAGAGAAGTTGAAAAATATATGTTCTCACCATGCAAAATTATCTTCGCGGGCAGATCTGAAGAATAAAACATCGTGGCCCCTTTTGTAAGCAAATTTACAAAAAAAAAAAAAGGAATTGAATCAATATATGCAACCCCGTACTACTTATATTGTCGCAGATTAGAAAATATGCCAGTGTGTTAGTAGAAGATTACCCGTATTACAGTCTCAAAAATATTTGCCAAAATAAAAGAGATGACGTAATAAATTGAAAATATCAATAATCCCTGTATTCTTTATACCAGAAGATCGTAATTGATTCCAATATATGCCAATATATATCAAAACATATGCTAATATACCTGTACTACATATATTCTCGTAGATTAAAAGATATACCCGTGTATTTGTAGAAGAATACTCGTTCAACGTACAATATATGAGTTTAAACAATTTTTGTCATAATAAAGCAATTGCATAATAACTTGAAAATATCAATAATCCCCGAAAATATCAATAATAATAACGTTTAAACCTGAAACCGTAGTTGATATTATCCAGTCAAAAATGCTATAAGAAAAATCAAATCGTTTTTTTTTTCTAAAATATATTTTTATATCAATTTATTTATTATTCAAATCGAAAAAATAATTATTAAAATTAACAGACAGATTTAATTGAATTGCGTTTCTGAGTAACATGATATAAGATAGAATCTTCCTCATAAACTGCGAAATTAAATAACCATTTTAATTTCTTTATACTTTTCATTGTTCAGTAAAAGCTTGTTTAAAAAAACCATGGAGATACATTTCCCATTTAAATCATGTTTCAAACAATTCATATTTTCAGAAAGTGACTAATTAGCGCAAAAAATCTCCCATCAAACTCAGAGATTAAATTTAATTCACTTTCAAACGATTTTCAAGCTTTTCGTTTGGATAAACCACGGAGTTAGAGAGTAGAACTCTTAGGAAAATGTTTCGTTTTTCATTAATATCTCAATAACCTCTGGTCTTAGATACTTGAAACTTGGGCCAAATTTATGGGGGCTATTTCAAGGCTATCCATAAAATTTCATCAAATTCGATTCAGCCGTTCTCCCGTGATGATGAGACAAACGAAAATTTTGTTTTTTACTAATATCTCGAGAACCACTGATCGTAGAAACTCCGAATATAAACTAAATTTTAAGTGGGACTATTTCCAGGCTACACACAAAATTTCATCAAATTCGGTTCAGCCGTTCTCCCGTGATGACGGGACAAACAAACAGACAGATTTTTCAATTTTATATATATACTAGCAGCATACCCGTTCTTCGTACGGAATATATAATATAAAGAAACTTATAATTCGCTATCATGTGCAAATTCTGCTAAAATATTAAATTTATTGCTCCTAAAGAGAAGTTTAAGAATATCTGTTCTCACTATGCAAAATTATCTTCATGGGCAGATCTGAAAAATAAAACATCCTGGCACCTTTTGTAAGCAAATTTACAAAAAAAAGGAATTGAATCAATATATGAAACCCGGTACTGCTTATATTGTCGCAGATTAGAAAACATGCCAGTGTGTTAGTAGAAGATTACCCGTATTACAATATCAGTCTCAAACATATTTGCCAAAATAAAAGAGATGACGTAATAAATTGAAAATATCAATAATCCCCGTAATCTTTATATCAGAAGGTCGTAATTGATTCCAATATATGCCAATATATATCAAAATATATGTGCCAATATACCTGTATATAATATACCTGTGATATATGTGCCAATATACCTGTACTACTTATATTTTCGTAGATTAGAAGATATATCCGTGCATTTGTAGAAGATTACTCGTACAACGTACTTACTTACTATATATGAGTTTCAACAATTTACGTCATAAATAAACAATGGCATAATAACTTGAAAATATCAATAATCCCTGAATCAACAGTACCTGAAAATATCAATGATAATAATGTTTAAACCTGAAGACCGTAATTGATATTATCCAGTCAAAATGCAATGTCAATGAAATTTATTTTATATACATATCTTTATTATTCAAATCGGAAGAAGATTTAATAAAACTCGTATGGCACATAACACATTGGATCCGTTGCTAAGCAACATGATATCATTTTGCTTCAAATAAATTGATGGAAATCATATCATTTGAATAATACTATCTCCATGGAAGGTTTGGCGACATTTTCGTCAATTTAGCGATAAATTAAAAAATCGCCAAATTTATCGCCAAGTGGGACTGTAGAACTGATAGTCCCATTTTGCGACAAATTGACGAAACATCATCCCAATACTATCCCCTAACAAAACACAATTAATTTCATTTATTAAGCACAATTTTATCAATTCTATGATATTTTTATGGATTTACAAACATTTTTATCAATTTGGTGATATTAAAAATATTCGTTATATGTGTTACTAAGTAGGATGGATGGACTGACCGACAAATGCTACCGAAACATCATTTCAGTACTCTATTCTAAAAAAACAAATTTAATTTCATTTTAACCTCTTTGCTAAAATAAATGAAAGTGATGTACGCAGTCCGCAATTTATATAATTAAAAGAACAATCAAACCGTTCATTTATAAAATATATTTTTACATCCATTTATTTGTTATTCAAATAGAAAAAATAATAATAAATATTAACAACACATTTAATTTCATTCTTTTGCCGAGCAACATGATATAAGATAGAATCTTCCTCATAAACTGCAAAATTAAATAGCCATTTTGATTTCTTTATACTTTTCATCGTTGAGTAAAAGCTTGCGAAAGATAACCCATGGAGGTAGATTTTTCTATTTAAATTCATGTTTTAAACAATTCATGTTTTCCGATAGTGACTAATTAATGCAAAAATCCAGCACCAAACTCGGAAATAAAGTTTTATTTCATTTTGACGTTTTAAACAAACGATTTTCATCCTTTCCGTTTGTATAAACCACGGAGTTGGAGAGTAGAACTCTTAGGAAATAGTTCAGTTTTTTATTAATATCTCGACAACCCCTGGTCTTAGAAACTCGAAACTTGGACTAAATTTATGGGGGGCTATTTCAAGGCTATCTACAAAATTTCATTAAATTCGGTTCAGCCATTTCCCCGTGATGATGAGACAAACGAAAATTTCGTTTTTTACTAATATCTGAGAACCACTGCTCGTAGAAACTCAAAACAAATTTTAAGTGGGGCTATTTCTAGGCTACCCACAAAATTTCATCAAATTCGGTTCAGCCGTTCTTTCGTGATAACGGGACAGACAGACAGACAGATTTTCAATTTTATTTATATAGATAAAAAAAGAGCTCGATCACTACTTCTTTATTTCTTGTTTATTGAAAAGTTCATATCTATATGGCAAGTATTTTTATTACCTATCATGAGTGTTACCTATATATTTTTCATTTCATTATTTAAGTTGAAATATACTATTCTTAGATTTTTAATTTAAGAATAGTATATTTTTTGTTAAAGAATGAATAGGCCTAACTTTATTATCTTAAGAATGATTACATTTTTTATGAGTTAAAATTCCTCCAGAAATCTCACGAGTGTTACTTCTCATGAATGCTACTTTTTACAAGTAACACTCATGAGAAGAAAGCAACACTCATGAGTTAAAAGCAATCAATTAATAATTAAACTTACATTTATAGAAATTGTATAGAATCAGAATCAAGCTAATCTTAATGCATGATTTGGCAATACTTTTTGTAATATTTTTTGTATAAAAATGGGCACAACACAAAATTCCAACTTTAAAGTTTGTTTTTTTTAGATAATATTCATGGTAAAAACAACTTTTTAGTTTTTAAAGTACGAAGATTTTTTATGAAAAATAAATTATTGTTAAACAGCCATTTTATCCAAACAACTCAACTTTAAATCCTAAATTTTACAAGATATTGTTGCAATAAAGTATAATTTATTTATTTTTATTTTTTAGGTAAAATTAGCAGCAGCTGAGAAACAGCGACGATATCGGGAAGGAGAAAGCTTGATGCTGCTCATGAGGGAGCTTATAAAGAAAGTCACAAGCAGAGAAATACTAAAAGGACAAAATAAACTTTAACATGAAAAAAAATTAAAAAACAGAAACATTTCTTACATACACCAATGAAAATCTTGTACAAAAAATTTCTTCATGAACATAGTCATGCAAACATTTGTTACCCAATCTTCACTAGATATAGACCATTTTAGATTTTTAAACAAACTGATGTTGGGCGTAGCACCTGCTTGTATAGGAAACATGAAAATATTGAATTCAAGGCAAAAAAAATTTGAAACAAATCCATTTCCTATCTTATGATAATCCTCACAACTTGTGCAAATTTATAACTTATGATAAGAGCTTAGCAAATTGCATGTACAAGTTTTCTGAATATAAAGATAAAATAATACCCATGTGTAGCAATGATGTTGATACAGAATCAAAAATGAATTGGAAAGCTTGGTAAATAGTTAAAAAAAAAGAAAGAAAAAATCATAGAAGTCAATCAAATAAGAATCAAAAAGATATGAAGGAATTTAAAAAGCATGTTTTAATATCGAGCATCAGAACAAGGCATTCAGTGATTGCAAAGAAAATTTGAAGGTAGGTGAAGCAGCAATTCATATAGACTTTTCAGAAAACTATTCTTGCAAGTTATCAAGAGAAGTTCAATCTTTTCACTTTGGTGCCTCCTGTAATGAAACAACTATTCACACCGGAGTTCTTTATGTAACTGGAAAGAAAGTTTCATTTGCTTATATCTCAGATTCTCCAGATCATAGTCCAGCAGAGCAGCCATCTGGGTACATTTGAACCCTATTTTCAAATTTATAAAAAAGAGGTTCACACAGGCCAAAACCATTCATTTTTTTTTTCTTTTAAATAGGCCATCGTCTCAGTATCATAAAAAAAAAAATAACTTTTTTTTTTGTTTGAGCTATCCTTTATGTGTGGAACTTTGTCATATTTTGAATCATCCCATGGAAAGGGAGCTGCGGATGGGGCCCTTAAGAGAAAGACTAATGATTATGTGGCTTATGGAGTAGACATTCCAGATACAGAAATTTTATATTCAGTTTTAAAGAAAGATTCTGAAGTGAGACTATACTAAGTGTCCCAAAACTAAATTAACAAGATTTCTAGGTTGCTTCCTCAAAATTTAAAAACTATTATTGGCAGGCAAAAAATTCGCCAAATTGCAACTAATATAAAAGACAGAATCTTACATTGGTCAATTTCTTGCCCCTGTTCAGAAAATATATGGGCAACAGGGAAGTTGTGTAAATGCCATCTTGGAGTGAAATCAGAAAACCTTCTTACAGAAAAGTGTAAGAAAGTTGTAGATTAGGAGTGGAACAGATATATATATAGTTCTGGCAGTGAATCTGATGAAGTCATAATTTTTGCTAAAAGTGATGAAGAGGATGTTGAAAATATACTTAGCAGTTCTGAAAAAGAAATTAGTCTTGAAATTCCTTCTTTAATTGACATCAAAAGTGGCACATTTGTGCTTCTTGAGTTTGTAGGTTGATCCAGAAAGAGAACAAAAATTCCGATATGTTGGAGTATGCCAGTCACCACTTGATAAAGAGGGGGAAATAAAAGTGATGTTTCAAGTTTTGAGGACTTGATACACTTGAAGACTTGATACAAGTATTGCTTGGTCAATGTTTTTGACTGTAATCACCTAAAATGTGTTCAAAACTTTTTTCAACATCTCGCTCTTTTTTCTAATTTTTAAAATGAACATTGAGCTGTTACCTTTGTGCCAACCACTACTTTTATTTTGTACTTATTAATGTTCCATTAAATTCTTAATTGCGATATTTCTCTTTTTATAAATCTATTTTACATATTTCAATATCATGAGTGTTACTGCGTCTCATGAGTGTTACAGTGTCTCATGAGTGTTACCATAGCTAAAAGCCAGCTTTACAATAATACATTTGCTAGTAGATGTAAATAAATTGTGCTGTAACTTTAAACTCTCCAATTATTCATAGTAACTGCAGTGAAAACTTTGACATAAAAATCACTAATTGTTTTGTTAGAAGTTAACCCTCGTATTTAAGAAACAAAGTAACACTCATGAGAGAAAATACTAATAAAAAAACTTGAAAATTTTAAAATAAATAAATTACAATACCATTATAATTTTAAATTAAGTGTTTAGTTTAAGTTAAAATAATAATAATTTGTTTCACTGATTATTGATACAGAAAATATTACAGAATATTAAAAAAAGGTAACAGTCGAATGAGAAAAATTGTGACTTGTCAAACAATTTTTTTTTAAATTCTCAAATATTAAAAAAGAAACTCATAAACGGTCACCTATTTACAGTGCTGCAGATTACAAAAAATTAATAACAGAGTATAATTTTATTTTTAATGCAAGTCAAATTTTTATGTGATGTAAAGCTTAAAAAGGCAATTCATTTGAAAATCATCCTTCTTCATGTCATATCTGAATCCACAGTGCAGGGTGCAATTGTCAATAGCAATAATTAGTAAATTGCTAATTAAATGCTAGAAAAAGAAAAACACTGTTGTAGCAAAGATTGTTACGAACCTTTAGCCCCTGGTTCATTTGCCCCAAAAGAGAAGCAAATCCATTTTACAAAAGTAGCCAACTTGAAAACAACCACTTCACAATATATTCTGAATGCAATCGATACAGAGTTCACCTGCAATTTAAATTTTCCACAATGGATGGATGGAAAAAATTATCAGCTTTGGAACTAATATTACCACAGTCACGACTGGGAGAAAACTTGGACAGGTTTACAATGGTGATAACTATTCATTGCATGCTTCAATCGTCCTACACATACTTAAACCATAATCAAAATTCACTTTTTAGTAGTTCACATTGGCTGTGGTAGTGTCACATTCACATCATTAAATTAATTACTTGCTTTTACTAGTGAAAAATATTTTTACTACTAACATTTTTTAACATAAGTAAATTTTGCTACTGATTTTAAAAAATGAAATATTGCTCTATTGCAGTATATTGGACTGCGCTATATCAAACTTTTACTATATTAGTTATTTATGCTTTAAGTTAAAAAAGTGTTATCATACAATATTAGTAATTTTTTTTTTTTCCCACCTTTAGAAATATTATGTTGTTCCAAAAGAATTTTCTTCTAAAAACTCCATGCAAAGAAATTATGAAATATAAGGTAGCTTCTAGATCTAAATGGAATTTGCCTGGGCCTGGTTATAAATATAATAAAATTAAAATGTGGATGTCTCTCTCTCTCTCTCTCTCTCACATACACACACACACACACAGAGAGAGAGAGATGTGTGCCTTTGGGTTCTCCGTGTGCCTTTGGGTTCTCAGTAAAAATGAATAAATTGTTAAATTGAAAATGAATACTATTGTAAAATTATTAAGATGTTAATGAAGGGTATGTTTGTTGAAATAAATAATTATGTGAGAAAAATTAAAGGTGTCCTTAATAAGTGTCGATAATTAATGCTTATCTTTTAGGAATTATATTTATTTACAAGTTGGCGCCAGACTGCACAACAGACTGCACATCATTTTTACTGAATAAATTGTTAAATTGAAAATGAATACTATTGTAAAATTATTAAGATGTTAATGAAGGGTATGTTTGTTGAAATAAATAATTATGTGAGAAAAATTAAAGGTGTCCTTAATAAGTGTCGATAATTAATGCTTATCTTTTAGGAATTATATTTATTTACAAGTTGGCGCCAGACTGCACAACAGGTGGGTTATATGTTGGACATAGGAATTTGTACATGCTATTACGATCAAGCCTAAATTAAATTACTAAAATGTTATTCTCATGAAATTTGGTACTCTGTCTCTTTGTCTTCTATTCTTTTTTAAGTTACATGAAATTAAATATGCTAGCAGGAAATAAATCTGAAATATTTCGTTCTG
This sequence comes from Amaurobius ferox, assembly GCA_951213105.1. NCBI lineage: Eukaryota > Metazoa > Arthropoda > Arachnida > Araneae > Amaurobiidae > Amaurobius > Amaurobius ferox. Next base: position 61,359,451 of record OX578139.1, read on the forward strand.
TATTTTTTACAAATTTCAACACTTTTGTGATGAGAAAAATAATTGAAATTATTTAAATTTTGCAAGAAGATCTTATATCTAAAGGCAACTTTTCATGTCTATCATATTAGATTGACCAAAAAATAAATAATCTAAAAACAGTGTTTTTTCATATTTTTTTAATTTTTAATGCTCCTGCAGAACCTAAAGATATTAATCAAAAGCATTTAAATTTGGAATGAATACATTTCATGCCAAGTAACATTTCCCTCCTATTAAAAAACATGAAAAAAATTTTTTTTTTCTTTCCACTATAGTGGAATAAATATAGTCAAAATTAAGATTTTTTATTACTTTTAGGATTTATTCATTGCCCCACAGCAATAAAACCAGAAAAGTCTAATTTTTACCACAATTAGCTATTATGTAATACTTGATACCTTGCAAGTTTCAGATTTTTCACAGTTCCCCTACCAAAGATATCAAGGCTTAAATATTTGCAAATTTGAATAAGCCACCATGTTTAAGACTTAATAAAAAAAAAAAACACAAAAAGTTTTCAGTCTTGAAATTCCCCAGACAAGATTATGGATGTAGGAATCATATTTAGAATCACTCCTTCATTCCCTTTAAAAAGCCCAAAACTGCATTTTAAACAGACTGAATTTTATTTAGTCACTCAGTTAGCAGTTAGACAAACTTTATAATGACATGAAATATAGATCACTTTAGGACTAGTAAAATAGTTTTTATGTTAAATACATAGTTCATTTAGGTTAGGATATTTAGATCTGTGAACATCAAAATTCTTCAATTTGAAGTCCGCAGGGTTGGGAAAATGGCAGCACCAGAAAAACAAACTAGATAAAAAAATTTTTTAATTTATATTTTGTCTACTGAAATATGTAGCAACATCTGTGCAAAATATAAAAATTTTCAAAAATAGTGAAGCAACCACCACCACCAGGTGATTACATATGGAATGGCCATTCACTAGATGGAACTAGCAGTGGACGGTCATTGATGTGGCTGAATTTATGATAATCCTTAATTTTGGGTCCCTTGAGCTTTAAAAAAAAAATTATAAATAAAACATATATATTTTGCTGTATTTGTTTAAAATACAGTCTGTACTACATATTTTTTAAGAAAAAAATACATTTCAATAATATTAAATATAGTTATGACAGCATAAAACAGCAAATTCGTCATTTGTGTCACTGTCCCCCAGTGATGAGTTGAGTTTTTATCTCTTAATTACATAAGTAAAAACGTAAATAATGGAAATAAATGATTGAAGTTTAAGAATTTACAATTTTAAGCTTGTAAAAAATATTTTTTTAAATATTTTAACGATAATTTTTTTGTGAAATTGCTTAGGCTTGTCCCCAAGAATAGGCGATAATTCGACGATGTTCGAAAAATTATCTTTTTTTCCCCCTAGATGGCGGCAGCAGCAGCATTAAATTCTAGAATAATATCACATACAATTTTGTTTTATATTTGTTTAATGTTCTACCATGTTACAATAATTATGGAAAGTGAAAAACACAATTTTATTATTCACTTTTGATGCACTGATTTCACTAAATATTTATTAACAGTCAACTGTATCAAGCATTTAATTATTGTTAATATGAATGAAAATTTGAAAATAATAGGTCTTCTGCTAGCATATAAAAGCGTGTTTTGCATAGTGTAAATTTTATTTTTAAAGGTTAGTTTCAATTTCTGTTAGAAATAAAAATATGCAATAGCCTGGAGAAAATCAACTGTGTATGGCCATTTGTGTCACGTGAATAGAATAATTTACGTTATGTGGAATGGTGCACGCCTGATTCGGCTGTGAAATGATGGTAGGATTTTTTTTTCTTTTAAGGATTTTTCTGCAGTTTTTGCTAACAGAATGATCACGAATCAGAATTTCTGTGAAATTTAAGAAAATCTGTTATATGAAATATTTTAATTAAAACATTTTTAATACAGAATTTATATCGTGAACTTATAAATAAAATATTTGCATCGTGCGTTTTGCTTTTCATGAAGAAGGGGTTATCATTATTATATATAACTTACGCAGATTGCATGGGTCTGCGTAGCGGCTAGGTACATGGTTAACAACTATTGCATGAATTGTTGCTGCCATACGCACGTAGCATAGGTACACAGTCAACAGTTACTGCAAGAAAGCTATTGCAAGTAATGAGCTTTTTTAAAAAACAACAGTGCTGGTCTCCGAAAGAGGTTGGCAAATAATATCAGGAAAAACATTTTTTTCAGATTTCATTACAACCGGTGAGTCTGAAGTTACTGCAACATGCTCATCTAGACACAACTTATTATTTCCTTCTTATCTTCTTGTGTTTTGACTTTAACTGACTTAACATAAACAAACAGGAGCTCCTGCAAATGGTACAAAAGAACTTTAGTCGGAAAGCTATATTTTTAAATATTGATTATAGGGCAAAAATGTTTATAAAATTCTAATTTTTTTAACTTTTTATCCCAAATGCATACCAATCATGGAATAATGTAACAAAATATGAGTTTCAATCATGGGAAAAGAGGAATGTATTGGCATAACAATCTTCCCCTTTCTACTATTTTCTATTTTGTTTCTTTTGGTGGAGAAAAATATGGTGGTGGGGGGTTCTTTGACTCTAGATCAGGTCTAAATCTTATTATTTTTATTTATTTATTATTGGGAGATAACAGGCAATGGAAAATGTTGCTCTCTTAACAAAGGGCTAAGAAGGGTGCTTTTCTCATCACAAATGGGCAAGGGGGCAATGCTCTGATAACAAAAAGACAGTGAAAGTGCTAAAATAGCCTGGGGCAGTGTTGTCCATTAAGCATCCCCTACAAATATTTATTATGGACCCCTTCCTTTATATTTGATTTTCACCTCTATGTGATTTTTTCACATCTTCTCCCACAAAAAAAATATATTGGAGGTCTGCTTTCATCCCTCCCCCCCAACTATGAGTGGTCCTACCTGAGTGAAACTCTGCAAGGATGATAGTGGCAATGTTTCATTTTTGTATGTTCTAGAGTTTAGGCTGTATGTCGTGTTAAGGAATTTTTACTATTTCTTGCAAAATATTTTAGTTAATTTGTGGTATAATAAAATAAAAGTTGTTTTTCAATGATTCAATGTGAGTTGTATTATTATATTAATACTGTTTAATTAGCCCATTCATATAAACTAGGGGTCTCCAAACTTTTTAGCATAAGGGCCACACAGACTCCTCCACTAAGTCCCAAGGGCCAGAGTGCAAGAGCCCAAGGTCCAAGGGTCAAAAGTGCAGAACATTTAAAGAGCAATGGGGATATCAATATTTCCTGATTGAGTCAAGTAATAAGGCAATGTGTATAATTTGCAATGAAACAATATTAATCCTCAAAGAATACAATATAAAACATCATTATGAGACTAAGCATTCTCAGAATTACTCCAAATTTACAGAAAGCCTACGATTAGAAAAATATGAATCTTTGAAATGCAGGTTGAAATCTCAGCAATTGTTGTTTAAGAAAGTAAATGCTGAACAAGCAGCAACTCGTGCTAGTTTCCACGTGGCTCATTCAATAGCGAAACATTTACTGATGGCGAATTAATTAAGGATTGCATGATTATAGCAGCAGACGAAATGTGTCCAGGAAAAGCTAATTTATTTAAAAACATCAATTTGTCAGCAAACACCGACTCGAACAAATATGCAGAAAATATAAACTCAATGGTCAGACAAAAATCGACACTTAGATTGGTTCTCTTTGACCCTGGATGAGTTAACAGATGTTTCAGATACTGCTCAAGTGTTACTTTTTATTCGAGGGATAGATAAAAATTATGAAGTATATGAAGAGCTTCTTGACGTTCATAGCATTCACGGCACGACCACCGGAGAAGATAATTTTAAAGGAGTTGAAAATGCTGTTCAGAAAAACAATCTTCAATGGAAAAACTTGAAGTGTATCACTAATGACGGTGGTCTTTGTGTGGAAAATGTTTGGATGTCAGAAGTTTTAAAGACATGTCATGCCGGCTGTTAATTATATTAGATCACATGCGCAATCACATCGTCAATTCCGCGAGTTTATTGAAGAGATTGAAGAAAATGACTTACTATATTATACTACAGTACGCTGGCTTAGCTGCGGAAAAGTTCCAACGCGATTTTTTGAGCTCCGAGCAATAATCGAATTTTTTTGAATGAAAGGAATCGTCCTTTGGCTGAGTTACAAAACAATGAGTGGTTATGGAAGTTATCATTTTATACAGATTTAACTAAACATATGAATGACCTTAATTTAAAATTACAAGGAGAAAACCAGCTTCTGCTTGATTTATACACTCATATTAAGTCCTTCCGACAAAAAATTGTTTTGTTTCAATCTCAATTGAACAAAAAATGTTTCACCCATTTTAATACATGCCAAACATTCAGTCATCAAACTGAAACTCCATTTCCGGTAGATTTCGCAATTGAAGTTTTGGGTGCTTTAAAAATAAATTTTGAGTCTTGTTTTTCAGATTTTGATGCAATTTCAAACGATATCAAGATTTTTCAAAATCCTTTTAACGCCGATATAGAAACCCTTGCCCCAGAACTTCAAATGGAAATGATTGATTTGCAGTGTAGCAATATTTTTAAAGAAAAATATTTAAATTCATCATTGCTAGAATTTTATAAGAGTCTTCCACTTACACAGTTTGATCAAACTGTGTGAGGAATTTCATAAGAGTCTTCCACTCACACAGTTTGATTAAACTGTGTGAGAATATTGCATAAATTTGCTCGTGGCTTTCCTTCCGCTTTTGGCACTATTTATCTGTGTGAAGAAACAAAATGAAATATACAAAAAATATTCACAGATCCAAATTAACTGATGAGCATTTGAAGTCACTGCTGATAATTTCTACTAGTAAACTTGATCCACAACTGCAAACAATTGTCAGTGGAAAGTTACAGCTACATAAATCTCATTAATCATAATTATAATGCTTAATTTCATTATGTGAATTACCTATGTATGTCACTTATTGTAAGTTTTTAGGATAAATCTCATATCATTAATTACAGTTAAAATGTTCAATTTCATTATGTATGTCAGTTATTGTGTTTCTTAATTGGTCGTTAAATAAAAACATCTGATTATTATTTTGTATGATTTACTTGCATTATAAATTTTATAATGTAATCAAAATAAATTATGACGGGCCGGATACCGAGCATGTCCGGCTCGCCACCGCGGACCGGTGTTGGCCCGCGGGCCGTAGTTTGGAGACCCCTGATATAAACAGTCATTTTGGAAAACGCTGTGCAATTCAGGTTACATGAATATTTTCCCTCATAAAAAATATATTAAATTATTAGAATTCTAAGAAATTGAAAAAATCAACCTTGAATGATGCTATCTATTTGCAAAAATGAGGCCAGTAAAACCCGTTTACAGTAAAACTATGATAAAGTTATCTAAAAATTTACACTTAGGAATTTTATTAAAAAAATTATATTTTTGTAAAATAATTACATAACATTTACACATTATGCATTAGAAATTATATGTTTGCATTGTTTACTTGAGTTGATGTGCAAAAAAATCTAGCGTTTTGATATTTTGCACATTTTAGACACAAAAAACATGTTTCACCAAAATGATGTTTTCATTAAGTTTATATTCAAACTATGCATTAAAATTCCATTAAATCATGCTAAGTTAAACAGCTCAGTCATCTATTAGAAATCTTAAAAAACATTACCAAGAATTTATTCAAAGCAAAAGTTTCTAGAAACTATGAAGCCGCAAAAAAATTTTTTGGAACATAAAAATTGACAATTATCAGAAATTCTGCTATAAGCATCAAATTTGATGACCAGGTTAGGTTGAAGAATCCAGTAGTCAAAATGAAATTAATGAAGACTAACAACCACTTTCTAACATTGCTTTTTACCCAGCCATCCCTTGTAACTGCTCTACATACTTTGAGTGAGATGGAAGGTCTAGGAAAAAATAAATCATTCTAAAATTTTTTCATGAGGGGGAAAATCTTATGTACCTACTACTACTGATATTTTTGATGCAACATTTTTTAAAATCAGGTAAATTTTTTAAAAATATGCAAAATTTTTACTCTAGAACACATTAGTATTGGTAATGGTAGTAAAATGTAAAACTCACTTTTTTAGGATATTCAATAACTTCAACACTATCATCGTCGATGCATGTTACTTCTTCTATCACATTCAAATGTTCTATTGATTCAGCTTTTTCCGATTTACCACTTTCATACTCTACATCATATTCAGCTTCTGATACTATATCCACATCCGGTGACGCAGCAGCTTGAGCATTTGAGCACTTAACAAAAGCACGCTGCTCAAGAAATCCATATATTTTAGGTTTAAAGAATGATTTCTTTTTGTATTTTAAATAATGTAGTTTTGTTTTTTTATAGCCAACAGACATTTCATGTTGGGCTTCATTTTCAAAAGAGACAGCTTCAACTTCTTCAAAATAATTATCTTCTACAGGGGCACTAAGGGAATTATCCCAGCTTGTGACTGTTGAGGATGCATTATATTCTTGATGTGAATATACTCCTTGATTATTGTAATTAGGATTATACCAATGATAGCTGTAATTTTGAGCTTGCATTGCAGCAAAACGCCTTGCATCCCTTCTTCTTTGTTTTTTGCTTTTACGGCTCATAAAAAAATTTCTGTCTTGATATGGAATTTGTAGAGGAATATGTTGGCTTAACTTGTATGGCCTTTGTCTAGGTAGTCGTTTTCGTCTATATGGCCTTTCTTTAGACAATTTCTGTGGAGGTAGTTGTTGATTGGGTGATTGCTGTTTGGGTGGTTGTTGGGATAGTTTTTGTATGGGTGGTTGTGATACAAGTGGTGAAGGTGATGGTTTAGGAGATTCTGACTGAGGAGGTTTTGATTTGGATGCTTTACTTAATCCAGTTTGAATAACATGAAGATTATCAAGATTTCTATTGCGAGGTTTCTTTGAAAATCTTGGAAGCCTATTATGCAACATATTGCTGTTATACTTAAATCTTCTACAATCATAAACTACATGACGCTTGGATGAAATATATCCTGAAAAGAAAGAAAAAAATATTAAGAAACAGACAATAGAAAATATTAGATAATTGCCCTCTCCTCTATCATTATAGCAAAATGTCTTTTGATATTTACTCTCTATAAAACTTTTTGTATACTTTCTGACAAGACACTATGAACTAAAAGTTTTAACTGATTTATAGCAGAGTTGAAAAGCAGTACTTGCCTTATACTCCAATTGGCAAGCAACTTTTCAAAAATGGCAGATCAACAAAATTGGTGAATGTATTTTTTTATACCCGGTCAAGTACGATAGTAGGTGAAACTGAATACATGGCTGACTTTAAATTGCATGATTTACAGGTCGTCATTTTCTACATAATTTGTGTATGTATATGTACTAATAAAATTCAAAATTCATTTAATGAAGATGCCAATATTGTAAATATTTCTTGTTCACCGCCTAGAGTTGGGCAAAATACATTGAAAATTTATTTTCTATACAAAATACATAGGTTTTAGGGCATAAAATGCAAAATACTGTTCAAATTAAAAAAATTCCAAATACAAAATATGTGTATTTTCAAAATACAAAATACATTTTGAAAAATTAAACATCGTCCTGTATTGAATTTTCAATGCACAGCAACATTTGTCTATAGATTTTATTGGAAATAAATAAACCTCATATTTATATTAATATTGGCATTTTGAAAAGTTTAGAATGTAGTAAAGTATGACTTAAAAGACTCAACTCTTTGAAATTTTAAATCACCAAATTAATAAAGTAAAAATAAATGAACCTAAGTGGAGAACACATTTTATATAACAAACAAAGATGCAATAAAAAATCTGATGTGGGTAGCACAAGACTTTCTCTACTGACTCAAATCATTTTTTCTCTATTTCTTTATTGATTGAGTTTAATTGCACAAAATAACACTCATAATTATTTGAAATTATGCTGAATTTGCACTTTTAAATCATTTTTCGTTTTCATTTGGCAATTAGATATATTTTCAAAATCGGTATAGTATTGGAATCGTGCCGAAAATCGCAATTCGAGTTTCCAACAGATCTTTTCTAAGTACCGTTATTTCTTAAATTTCGTTGAAGTACAATATTATTTGTAAGTATAGAATTTTTGAAATTTCGTTAAGGTACAATATTTTTTCTAAGTATCGTTTCTTTAAAATGCAATATATTTTCTAAGTATTGTTATTTCTTAAACTTCGTTAAAGTACTATATTTTTTCTAAGTATAGATTTTTTGAAAGTTCGTTAATGCACAATATTTTTTCTAAGTATAGTTTTTTTTTAATGTTGTTAAAGTGTAATCTTTTTGCTAAGTATGGTTCTTTTGAAATTTCGTTAAGTACAATCTTTTATCTAAGTATCGTCTTTTTTTATACTTATGCATTATTTTATAATTTATGTATTACGTTTTTATGCATTTTTTATTGTTTATTTTATATTTTTATATTTGTATTATATATTTTTATTTTTCCACACAAAGCCTAACATGGTATTCGTTAGTACTTTTCAAAACACTGTCTTCTTTGGCACAAGAAAAAAATGGCAGATTTCACCAAATTCTTTATACTGAACCTGTTCCGGTACAATTTGGGATAAAAGAAGCAGCCTTTTTTTTGTGAAATTGCCTGTATATCCACTCTCGCTGCTAACTAATAGACCAAATTTCACAAAATTTCAATACATTATCAAAGTACTTCACTTTTTTCAGTTTAAAATACAAAATGCAAATGTATTTTGAAAATGGATTTCAAATACACGTATTTTTGATATTGCCCAACTCTGTCACCACATACTGGAAATTGTCACTATTTCAGTTTTCTGCCAGCATTTAAGTACTTATTTAATGTATAAATTAAATTATACTTTTGTTATTACATTTAGTCTTGTATTAGAGGTTGTTGATTTTATTCACTGAACATATAATTTTTATTGAAATGAACTTAGATGAACAAATTATATTATGAACAAAGATTTTTAGTTGAATTTATCATAAACATAAACATTTTAAAATATTGCAAAGAACTTTTGTCCTAATCAGTATTCAAACTATAGATATCTGCCTGAAAAGTAACCAATCTATCAGTAGTGAATACTGGTTTGGAAAACAGATCATGTGGAAATGCATCTCGCATCCCTCTTACCCTTGATAACAGACTGAGTAAACTGCAAAATTTTGATGCTAACAAACATGTACATCAGGACTTGCATCAAGCGGTATTGAATCACAATTTGTGATTTAACATTGCTGCTTTGCGAATGAATTAGAAAAATGCATAGCAGAATTGAAATTCAAGAAAAATCTCCCATCCAAAAGAATTCGAAAGATCAATTCAAATACCTCATCACTTATGTCGATTCTGGTCTTCTAAATAGAAAAGCTTCAGCTGCATTAGTTACGGTTAATTTCCAATCTTGGTTCCATCAAGATTATAGGCACACAACTCGATAATTTTGGAGCGAATATATGTGATGCCACCAACGTGTTGAAATATGTCAAATACCCCCATTATAATATGTCAAATACATTCTTTAAAATTATTCACAAATAAATCGAAGACAAACATTTTCTGAGGGACAGCATGCAAGATTTATTATATGGCTTCAAATGAATAGATTTATTATATGGCTCCAAATGAACTAAAATTTGCTAATAATGAACTTTAATGGGCTACTAAATAAATGACAGACAGTGGTTACTATACAAGATAATCATCGCGTCAACACAGCAGGAAGATAGGCCTTTCTAACACCTTCCCACATAGTTGTAATGTGTTAAAATGTTTCCAACATAGTTGTAAAGTGTTGGTCATTCTGTCTGTCTGTCCCTTCACACGATATATCTGATATACACCTTTTGATAAGCCATAAAAATGACTTTATCAAAATGAAATTTTAGCATGTTGTTGATATGGTCTGTGGGACATACGGAAATGAAAATGAATATCACTCAATTAGTTTCAGATTTAACCCGGGTTAAAAAAATGAAATATATTGAATCCTATGGGACTTAATTTTTCAAACATTTTTTAAGGGAAGTTAAAAATAATACATTGCTTCGAAAATTTAAAAAAATATTTAAGTTATCCCATAAAATGTACACAAAAATTTTCAGCAAAATATATCAGATAGTTTTTTAAAGAAAGATTGAAATAATAATTACAGCCATGATAAATGAAGAGATCAAGTGACTCATTGCAAAATAAAATATGGCATCCTTTTTTCCACTGTGTAAAGATCTTTTACATTTATATTTAGTGTTGCATCCATCATAAAACTGCTTCATTTTTGCACATTATATGTGTATCTAAATTCTGTGCCAATGCAATTACAATATTTTTATTTTAAATAATCACTAAACTTTGATTATTTAATTTATTATTGATATTGGAGCTGTTATGATATGCTGCTCCGTATCTCCTACTCTCAAATTTTTTTTTAGTTTAATTTTGAAGAAAGAAAGTCTTTTTAGCTTTTTCCTTAATAAATTCTCTATACCTCTAATGCATGGAAGTTGAGTCATGTGGTACAAGTGCGCCACAGGGTAAACGGAAAAACACAGACTTTGACAATGTGGCAAAAGAAAAAACTCTGAGAATTTCCTGGAATACGAAGCGCTGGAAAACAAACAAATGGATTGAGATTGAAAAAGTCCAAGTAGGTTTTCAAAATGGAATCGACTTGGCATAGATTATCATCACAAGCGAAAATGAAAAAATTTCAAAAATGCACCCAGTGGTGCTAAAAAAGGAACTGGACGAATATCTAGGCACGAAAAATGAAAATGGTGTAAAGGCTATGGGGAATGAAAATTTAGTGATTATCGTTAACTCCTGTGATAGTGTGGTAAGCCTACTAAAGGAAACACAAATATGGGGAAGCAAGATAACAGCTAGAATAATCAATAAGCAATAAGGTAATCATCCAGAACTTACATTAGAAGAAATAGCAGAATTAAATTTTAAGTGAATCTTACGATTTCACTCCATGCAATTAAATATCCAAGGCATTGTATGGAGTGAAATCGTAAGATTCACCAAGCCTAAAAGGGATGAACAAATTATAGTGATCCTCTTGCGAGAAATAGGGAAAACCGAAACAGAATGTTTTAAGATTGGATATAATTGATATAGAGCGGTCCCCTACAAAGAAAGACCCAGAATCTGCCAAAACTGATTAAAATTTAATCACACGAAAAGGAACTGTACTGACAAACCAAAGTGTAGTATAGGCGCCGAGTTTTCAAAATCTCAGGGGGGGGGGGGGGGGGGGGCACAATCCCATAAAGTTATACAAAAGATTCACAAAGTCGATAAAGATATAACTGTTAGAAAACTTAATATAAACAAGCAATGTGTACATCAATCGACGTCCGGTCAAAATCCCAAAAGGTACTTTTTTCTAATTGGCTAATCACTTTAGGATCACTTGTCAATAAGTTTTAATCCCATGTTTTGTATTCCTGCAAATTGAGACGTCAGCATCTGGAATATGCTAATTTCTACATCATCCAATTAGAGATTGGCATACTCCGGAAACATTAACTTCTACTTCTATAACTCAGCACTATTTAAACTTGTGGATAAGTCAGTAGAGATACACTGTGTATTACTGGTATATTGGTGTTGCAGTTCTTGCTTTTTCCGCTTCTGTTTCTGGGAAATTATCCCAATTGTACTTGTGCTATGCACGTTGTTATGAGCATCATTGCCGGTAATTGGCAAAGTAAGTGGCCAGTTTGTTTAGGCCTATTTATTGTCTGATGTTTAAATTTTCAAGACAATGTCACTTTAAATTTGTGCAGATACCATATCAAAGTTATGGATACGCGTATCATTTATGTTATATTTTAATGTTTCTTTCGTGGAAATAAACAAGTTATTTCATGTAAAGTCTCTTTACTTCAAATGTATGACTTGATAAAAATCTACAGTTATCTCTGCTACATCTGCAACAAATGGCTATGTGCAATAAATTAACTTTTTAAATTGCTTTTAATTTTTAAGCCAACAAGTGGTTATGGGCCAGTGAAAACGCTGTTCTTATCAAGTGATTTTTGAAGTGTAAACGAGCTCCGAGGCGGGGGGCCGAAGCGAAGGAAAGTAACTTCGTAATAAGCGAGAATCATAGCGACGGCTGAAATGGAGAGGCTGGGTAGAAACAATTCCTTGATGTGGAGTGTTGATATAAAGTTTGCGCTAATGAATAATGGCTTGTATGGCTTCATTACGGGAACGGAGGAAAAACCAGGAGAGGACGCAACAAGAAAAGAGAAATTGGAATATCAGAGGTGTAAAGAAAAGACTTTGTCAATATTATACAACAGTCTTAAAAATGAGTACTGTGACCTAATTTCTTCAATAGATGAACCACTGACGGCATGGGAAATTCTGAAGGAACAGTTCGAGCCCAAATCCAGGGCTGGACTAATGAGGTTATTTGACAATTTCTTCAATGAAAAACCAATATTGGATGAACCAATTGGACTCTTTATCTCAAGAATAAAGAAGCTGATATCCAAGTTGAAGGATGCCGGCCATCCAATGGCCAAAGTCTTTGTTTCGTTCCAGACCATACGTCATCTGAGTGATGAATACAAGGGAATAGTACAGAATCCCTACAGACTACCTGATGACCAGTTTACTCTGAAGCATATAGAGACTGAACTAATAGCGGAGGAGGACCGAATTGCCCAACAAAAACATGATGAGAAACAAAATGGAAGTAAGACTTTGGCTTACTGTATGCCTAAACCTAAATGCTATAATAACTCTAAAAATGTTTCTAAAAATTCAAAAATCTATAATTTTAAAAATGTAAATAATATAAATGTGAATTCAAATAAACGAGTAGGTCCTTGCCATGTATGCAAGGCATATGGTCACCTAAACGCAGAATGTAAATTATATCAGGCTAAATTAAATGAGATTCAATTCTGCATTGAAAACTGTAACACTGAATCGACCAAAAAATTCGGTTGAGTTGTTGACACGGTTGAGTTGTTGAAACTTGGAACAATTTGCAGTAATTTGGAATTTTTGACAAATTTAAAGAGCTTGAAGGGACAACAATGTCCTTAGCTGCCGGTGATCAAGAAAGCCCAATCGAAGGCATCGGATCGATCAGTATGTATGTAAATATGAATAATGTTAAAAACGCAATTCAGTTAACCGAGGTCATGTATTCTACTAAGTCGAGGAGAAACTTAATTGCTGCTTCAATTTTAACAAAATTGCAGTTTCACTGGTACAAATGGTACCATTACTTTTTACAAAAAATCTGATGTGGGGAACACATGACTTTCCTTATATAATGCAATGACTTTACTACATTTACAGCAAAAAAAATAGGGTTTTCTTACAGTAGATACGTATATTATTTCCAAGATATTGAATTTTCGACAATTAGTCGTCATTTTCATTTATTTAGCATCATTTTTATCCATTTGGTGAGATTTTCGTTAATTTGGCAGCATTTAAAAAAGTCGCCAAGTTGGCAACATTTCGCCAAATTTGGTGCCAAAAATCTTGCCAAGTGTTATGGACGGAGAAATAAGTTATTCTTATAGCAGATAAATAACTATTGGCGTTCAAATACAAAAGTATTACTCAAAGTATCTTTTCTCATGAATGGAACGAGCTAGATCTACGAGAATGATGTCACCCAATTTATCGCATGATATTACATATGAAAAGTGAACATGTTTCTCAACAGTTAATATATTTTTTTTTAATTTATGGGATTTTTTGATAAATTTATTTTAAAAATGTGCAATATCTCGAGAACGGTTCATGCTAGCGTTCTAAAGTTTGTCAATAGTTTTCTAAGAAAAAATTACATTAGAAATGTCTATTTGTGTAACTTTATTGAAGGTTTTGATTTTCTGATAATTTTTTCAAAATTTCACTCGATAATTTAGGGAGGTTCTGAACATTCAATTACGTTTAAAAACAATAGGCTTCCAGTATTCACGGATTGTGATTTTCGTACCAAATTTCATTCGAATCGCTCTATTCGTTCATGAGATATCGTCTCCACAGACATCACCTCAAAAATTTTTGATTTGCGATCAGGGATGCTTGAAAAGTGCTCTCCCGTCGAGAACTCGAATTCGAATTTTCGACCCCGTCACAATACTTTCCTTATACATTATGTATATAAGGAAAGTAACCAGATGGTAGCAAATAGTTTTATGACAAAAGGCAGAATGGCTTGTATTTCCTCAGGCCTCAATATGAAATAAAAGCAAAGAATTTCAATGTTGAAAAGTCAACAGGCAGTAAAATTATTAAGCCTAAAGCTAAAAATGTTAAGTCTAAAATTTTGTAGTGATTTTAAAAGTAAAAGTAATGATTCATATGCTTGTAAAACTAAAAATGTTAATCATGATTTTAAAAATTCTTGCACTTCTTTTAAAAATCCAAATGTGAATAGTAATTTTAAGACTTGTAAACCTGTAAAAAGTAATGATAACCGCAGTAATGTTAAATGTCAAAGTATAAATAGAAATGCCAGTAAAGTTTTTAAAAGAGAAGTTGTAAATTCTAGTGTTTGTGTTTCTTAACCTAACAAGCCTTACAAATATGATGTATTTAAGAGTTCTAATCATGTAAAATCACCCACTGAAGTCAAGGGAAATACAAGGCTATGGCATAAGAGGTACTATCACATTATCTTTGACTATTTACACCATACATGTAAAGTATCTGCTGTTAATGGATTGCCAAACATCAGTGTTAGAAAAATCAATTGCAAATGCTGCAAATTAGCAAAAACAAGAAGAATTTCTTTTAAACCCATACTAGGAAGAATTAGATTTGATAAACCATTAGAACTAATCCATATGGATGTTTGTGGACTTATGCCAAAACCATCACGTGAAGGAGCTAGATACTTCCTTAGCATAACCGATGATTTTTCGCGTAAAGTAACAGTTTATCCTATGAAAAGAAAGTCAGAAGTTTTTGATAGATAAACAATTTCAGCATAGAGCGGAAAGATTTTTGAATTCCAAAATTTTAAGGGTCAGGACTGACAATGGGATGGAATTCTGTCACACTAAATTTGAAAGGGCGCGGTAGCCCATTGGTTAGCGCGCTGGAGTTGCACTCGGTAGGCCTAGGTTCAATTCCAGCCACTGCCAAAACTGCTGCCGTGTTCATGCGGAGTACGATCACGTTAAACATGTGGGTCCGAAAGTCCTTCCGAGAGGTTGGTGGTAGGGGAAGGAGGGTACGGTCCCTGTGGATGCCTCCCCCACTGGGTTCCGGTCTAAATTGGGTGGCACTTCCCGACCGTCCAAACAGTTACCTTACACCTTTCTGGTAGGTCGGACGGTCTGGGTTTCAACAACAACAACGACACTGAATTTGAAAAGTTTTTAGAAACACAAGGCATTAAAACAGAAAGGACTAACACATACACACCCGAACAAAACAGGGTTTCAGATAGGTTTAATTTAAGAGCTTTGGATTATGTTAGGGCAATGTTAAATTACAGTAATTTGAAAGACGACTTTTGGGCAGAAGTTTCACTTTGCTTTGCATATGTTAAGAATCGGATCTGCAACAAATTCCAGAAATTGACACTGATCGAGTTATACAGCGGCAGAAAACCATCAGTTGCCCACCTCAGAGTATTTGGATGCCAAGCTTTTGTAGGCAAGCCTAAACAGCTTAGGGGGAAGTTTGACATGAGGGCATCATGGTAGGGTATGCTTTATAAACTCGAGGATATAGGATCTGACTCTTAAATGAGGGGAAGATAGTCGAAACCAACAATGTAAAATTTAATGAAGAGTGCAACATAGAGAGGAAGGCGGTCTGGGACCCAATATTAATGAGAAACCAAAACCAGTAGAAAAAAAATTCACTTTTTCATCTCACAAGCCTACATATCTAGACTCGTCTGACGAGGAGTATGTGGAAAGAGAAAAAGACGATTCATCAGAGGAAGATCAAGACATTGCGGAAAGCAGTGAGGAAACGGAGTCCTCTAGTGATAATCGTTCAATTCTCGATCCAGATATTACTTGGGTCAGAAAAGTCATTCCAAGGGTGACAGGATCTAGCAAGTATATATATTACTATTACAAAGGAAAGGGACCAAGATTAAGGTCATTAAAAGAAGTAAAAAGTTTTTGCGAGAAAAATAAAATAAAATTTGTAGAAAAGTTTTTCAATTTCAATGAGGATCAAGGGAGATAAAGCAATCAGCCAGAAGCAAACATTGTAGAGATCCAAATACCTAGGAACTACAAGGAAGCGGCTAATTCACCCCAATCCAAAGAATGGAATATAGCCATGGCAGATGAATTAACTGTCATAAAGGAAAGGTGTCTGGGACTTAGTCCCTGCCATAGGCGCCGAGTTTTCAAAATCTCAGGGGGGGCACAATCCGATAGAGTTATACAACAAATTTACAAAGTCGATAAAGCTATAACAACTTACAAGACCTTCTTGAAAAACGCAAGCAAATGTCTGTTAGATGACTACAATTGTTGCGAGGGCATTATAAGCCCTACTTGAGGCCAAAAGATCAATATGCGCTCTTAACAACCGCCAAGAACGAACTGCCCAACGAACGACAGTAGTGGTTGTTAAGCGCGCATACTGTTATTTTGGTCTGAAAAGGGGGGCTAATAATGCCATCGAAGTAACTGTAGTCACCAACTGACATATATATGCTATCCTCGAGGAAGTTCTGTAAGTTATTGTTTTACAAGCAGGAGTTTTGGAGCGAGATAATAGATAAATTCACGAGGATTGTACTCAGAGGACCCGAGTTCGATTTCCGGTATTGTCTAAACTGTCCCTGTAGAAGACCCAGACCGTCCGACTCTTCCAGAGGACTAAGAGCAACTATTTGGACGGCCGGTAAACTGTCCCTGTGTACGAACACGTTAAATTTATGGGTTTGAAAGTCCTTTCGAGCGGTTGGCAGTAAAGGAAAGAGGGTCGGTCCCTGTGGATGTCGCCCTCACTGGGTTCCAGTTTAAGCGGTTTAAATAGATATCTTACACTTTCGGGTAGGTCGGACGGCCTGGGGCGAAAGAAAGAAATCAGCAGTTTTATTTATTGTACGATAAATATTTTTAATCTTTTTAGGCATACCTCACTCTAATTTACCATTTATAAAACATGAGCTTTTTGACTCCTGAACTCACTCCCTTTTTGACGTACCAGATGACATCGTCAACTCATTGCATTTTCTCCCTTCGAGGAGCAATTAAATGTTGAAAGTAAAGGGGGGGGGGGGCTACTAGTGCTTGTAGCGTTGCCACCGATAGAAGTAACGTTTGTAGTCCACCTAGCAAGAATCCGTCATATTGTACTTTTCAACATATTGTTGATTATCCACACCAGACCCAGATATGGTCGGTGGCCCATTGGGAAATCTATAGAGATTTCCCAATGGGCCGGGGCCATTGCATTTAAATTTTTTCATAATGCGTATGATGGGCCTAAAGAGGTGATCATGCCCTGTTTTTCTTGGGCCAATCTCGGAGCTAGTATCCGGGTCTGCACCACACCCACTGGGAGTAAAAAATTATAAAGTTTCAAAACAATAAAATCAAAAACAGTAGTTATGATATGTAACGAAACCTTAAGATTTCGTTACATATAAACTTATATGAATCTGGATGCCCATCCCATCATGTGAGTAAGATATGTAAAAATAAGTTTTATTAAGAAAACATAAACGTGTAAATGAAAGGCTTTTAGAGTACCAACAGGACTAGCAGCACTTTTTGCCAAACTGGGATTTTTTCATCAAATAACACTTAAATGTATGCAGCAATTTCTGGAAAAATCCTATTTTTGTTAAAATTATAGCATTGTCATGTTTCACCAATCCCTTTAAATGAAAGCTCTAATATAGTTATATTATTTAATTAAAAAACACACCTATCAGTATAATTTCATAGAATCCGATGCGCAGAGCCATTATAACATATATACTTACCAGTGTTGCTCTTAAATCAAAATCTGCATCTTTAATATAATATGTAGGTCTTTCAGCAGTTTGGGGATCTCTCACGCAAAAAGAAATTTTTGCTGTTTTAATTTAAATTTATCCATGAGAAATAAGTATGTTTATATTTAATTATAAATTGAAATCTAACCTTTACGAATAGCACAAATATATTGCGTTCTCTTTTCATCATAGACCAAAATGAAACCTTTATTAAAAGAACCAAACCATCACACTGCTCTGCCTTCAACACCACAACCACAAACATCACTCATTTGAGATCACACCAGTTGAACATATGCCAAGTCCTGCTAAAAAACGCAACCATTTTTCCTAAGAGTCCGATATTTTCCATTTACTCATAATTTATAGTTCTGGCCTTCTGGTTGGTCTCAAATGACTTTGAGCGGCTGGCTGCTAAACATCCGGAGCTTACCAAGAATAAAACTACCCGCGGGGTTTGCAGCTTCAAACGGAATGGATGCCACCTGTAAAGACGGCACTGTACTGGTATATAGAATCGAGGAGTAATTACAGATAAGATCTCCTTAGGTAGACCAAATAAGTCATCTTTACTTCGTGGTTATCATTTATAGTTGTTACTGGAAGGAGACCTAAGTTTAAAGTACCTTGGAGGGAGACAACTATTTTTTGGAAATGACAATCCCATGACTGTAAATTTTCTGTTTCTCTTTGAATTAGGTGGTCAGTCGTAAAAGTTATGGTAACCAGGTGTTTTTGTCATTAGCGAAAATATGTCTCCTGGGAGAAAAGAGGAGCTTGGTTTGTATGCGATATAGTTTACGGCTCTATGGTAAGGAAGTAGGGAAGAAGACTGAACTGAAATGTGACATTTATGTTGATAAGATTTTCTTTCACTTATTTTTATGTTTAAAAAATTTCATTTTCTGGTATTTAGTAAAATATGAAATTAGAAAAAAATCTTGAAATTTCCCAGAGGGGGCAAAGCCCCCTCTGAAAAAGTTCAGCGGGGGCTCGTGCCCCTGTGCCCCCCCGTAGTCGGCGCCTATGGTCCCTGCACCTATTTCCGACAAAGTAATTGGTTACTGTTGGGTATATATAGAGTCAAAAGAGACGAAAGGGGTGAAATTAGCAGGTATAAGGCTAGACTAGTAGCACAGGGGTTTAACCAGAAAAAGGGGGAAACTTATAAAAAGGTGCTTAGCCCAGTGATCAACTTTACAAATGTTAGAATGTTTTACAATATTTTGTGTGTTTATTAGGATGGTTCCATATACAACTTGATATCAAATGTGCATATTTATATGCCAATCTAAGTGAAAAAATATTCATGAGTCAACCCCCAGGATTTTTTGACAAAAACAAAAGTAAATATGTATGTCATTTGAATAAGGCAATTTATGGCCTCCACCAAAGCGGCAGAGAATGGTATCTTGAGTTAGACCAGGTTCTCAGAAAACTAAATTTCATAAAGTTTAGGTGGTGCAATTGTGCATATTTTAACAATAAAGCTTTATTAATTGTTTATGTAGATGACATATTATTATTTGCCAAAAATCAAAATGATCTAAATTTTATAACTTCTCGTCTAAATTTGATTTAAAGTATTAGGTAAAACAAAAATGTTATAATAGCAAAAATTAAGCACCCACCCACAACAGAAGGTCTTTATTTTACTTCCTATAAGATGTACAAAAGTTAAAAAAAAAAGGCCAGAGCGCTTTCGAGCATAAGTACGCTCTTCATCAGTGGCTACACAGAAATAAAATTTGAATCGTTCATATATAGACCAGATATAGCGACAAAATTTGCATAAATACAATTTACAAAAGAATCTACGTTTAGACAAGGATAAACCGTAAACTATTTTTTTAGAGTTTCAAAAATTTAAACAACAAAAGAACAGCATATTAAATTACAATTTAATTACAGAAATCAAAAAAAGGGGAGGGGGTGGCAATCAAGCATAATCCCAAAGATGAAGACGTCAAAGATAACTTTGCAGAGACTTGAATTGCATGGAGTCGAGAATGAGTCGCCAAGCGTAACTCAAATTCATAACAGGGTCAAAATTACAAACGGATTCATGGTAAATATAAATAAAAAGGGATTCAAAAAGGAGAATATCAATATATCAAAAATGATATTCTCCTTTTTGAATCCCTTTTTTGATATTCTCCTTTTTGAATCCCTTTTATGATGTTCTCCTTTTTGAATCCCTTTTTATTTATATTTACCGTTAGTTCGTTTGTAATTTTGACCCTGTTATGAATTTGAGTTACGCTTGGCGACTCATTCTCAACTCCATGCAATTCAAGTCTCTGCAAAGTTATCTTTGACATCTTCATCTTTGGGATTATGCTTGATTGCCACCCCCTCCCCTTTTTTCGATTTCTGTAATTAAATTGTAATTTAATATGCTGTTCTTTTGTTGTTGAAATTTTTAAAACTCTAAAAAAATAGTTTACGGTTTATCCTTTTGTGGATTGTATTTATGCAAATTTAAGAATATCATAAAAAGGGATTCAAAAAGGAGAATATCAATATATCAAAAATGATATTCTCCTTTTTGAATCCCTTTTTATTTATATTTACCCTTAGTCCGTTTGTAATTTTGACTCTGTTATGAATTTGAGTTACGCTTGGCGACTCATTCTCAACTCCATGCAATTCAAGTCTCTGCAAAGTTATCTTTGACGTCTTCATCTTTGGGATTATGCTTGATTGCCACCCCCTCCCCTTTTTTCGATTTCTGTAATTAAATTGTAATTTAATATGCTGTTCTTTAGTTGTTGAAATTTTTGAAACTCTAAAAAAATAGTTTACAGTTCATCCTTGTCTAAACGTAGATTCTTTTGTAAATTGTATTTATGCAAATTTTGTCGCTATATCTTAGGTCGAACCTCTGCCCCTGTACGGACCACTGGTGCATTCGTTCTACAGATTTCGACCTTTAGGTCGAACCCCTGCCCCTACACAGACCACTGGTACTTCCATTCCACAAATATCGACCTTTAGGTCGAACCTCTGCCCTTGTATGGATCCTCGGTTGCACGGAGAAAGTGATTTTGCTACGTGCGACATGCACAGATAAAATTGTAGCATATTCTGTGTCTGGGCGCCGCAGGCGACCGTTCCTAATAAACCGGAGATCACTGGGGGGACCCGTTCCGGTGTAGAACGACCTTTAGGTTGAACCCCTGCCCCTGTATGGACCACTGGTACATTTGTTCCACAGATTTCGACCTTTAGGTTGAACCCCTGCCTCTACACGGACCACTGGTACATACGGACCACTGATACATCCGTTCCACAATTTTCGACCTTTAGGTCGAATTCCTGCCCCTACATGGACCACTGGTACATTCGTTCCACAAATTTCGATCTGTAGGTCGAACCCCTTCCTTTATATGGATCCTCATAAGATGGAGAAAGCGATCTTGCTACGTGCGATATGCAGAAAAAATTGTAGCATAAACATTTTAAATTTTACAAAAATCTGATTTTAGAACATTTACATGAGCATTATTCATTTTTTATTCTGCAGTTTTACAAAGTTATTTAATTTTCTTAAAATATACAAAAATCTGATTTTGTAACGTTTTTATGAGTATTATTCACTGTTATTTAAGTTAAATTACATTATCATTTATACTAGAAAATCTTGTTTAGAACAAACACAATAGGTTGCCAGCTAATAATAGCCAGTCTTTAGAAATAGGGTTCTCCTACCAAAAAGTCATTTTGGTAGGAGGAGCCTATTTCAAAAGACGGTGAATGACGTCACTTAGGATGGGTGGGGCCAATTTCAAAACACGGAAGAAAGCGCCAACTTGGCCCGATTTTGTACTTGTGACCTGTTCTCCGGATTTACCAAGTATTCTAAATGACTTATGCTCATCACGAAGATAAATTCGATGTTTAATGGGTATAGTTCCAATTTTTATTTGACATTATCGTCAGTTTACCATTACATGCAATTGAAAAAATAATGCACTTTCGCTATTACGTTTCTGTGCATTCTACTACGCAGGTTGTTTATTTACTTTCGGGCCCATATTCTAAGCTAAAGATGCATTTTAAAAACATTGGGTGCCAAAAAAAAATCGCCAAATTCAAAACCGTACAGTGGGATAATGCAAAAAAATGAAGAAAAAAAATATCAGATCTATCAATTTATCGGGAAAATACTGATATATCGGCAAAACCATTAATTGGTATCAGATATTGGAGCAACCCTATTGTAAAGTGTTTCTTAATCAATGCTTTATTAATGATTGATCTTTCTTGTTACAGATACACAATAACATTTGTTGATATTTTATTACAGTGAAGCACCAATCACATGCAAATGAGATTATATACATGAGAAACGTAAATGATGTTTTAATGTATTAGAAATATATCAATATGACTAATAATTAGCAAGTTGCATTAATATAAAAGGCATAAAAGCATTTGATGGAATAAAAAATTGTAACTATGAAATATTGTATAATATGTGTCCACTAAGAGTGTTGATCTGTAAAATTATTATTGGACAAGTCTCTTGTATTCGATTGTAATACATTTTAATACTGAAAATCCCTATAAACTTCATATAACAAAACTTTTGCCATTTTAATCATGAGTAAAGGAATTAAAATGATTCAAATTCAAGGAATTAACTGTATGAATTTCTGAAAAAAAAAAAAAATTAGAGATGCAGACAATTTCTGTCTATATTAGGTTACTGTTTACTCATATCAATCATTAAATTACTACTTGCATCAAGTGACAACTGTAAGCATTTTGGAAGGTAATAGTATTGATTTTCTGTTCTCAAATTTGAAAAGTTTAACGAGATTAAAATTAGATTGAGATTGGACTCTAACTTTATTATAATACTTGTAAGGAGTAAACTGGTTGAAAGTCAGAAAGTTTCCTGAGCATTTTCAAGAAATGAACGTGTTACACATTAGGCCTAACCGATCCACTTTAGATATACAAGATCAATGGGATATATTGATATGAAAAATAATTTTGAAAACAAACCGCTAGAATAATTGCAGCATTTAAAGAAAACTGTGAAAGAAAAAAACAAAATTCACCCTTTAATAATAATTTAATGATCAAAAGATAAATGAGACTCACCGAATAAATCAAAAGTGACGTTGCCAAACAGTAGTTGTAGAATAAATGCATAGGAGGAGAGGAGTGACAGAAAATATTGTGTTTCAAAATAAAATGGGATTGATTCAAGCACAAAGTAATTGTACACTAACAAGTTTTCAAATTTGTGTCATTATTCTTTTCTAATTCCACTTATTTTAAGATTTTACATTATTTGAGCACCTCTACATCTACCTTATTATGTAATTGATCTTGATCACAGTGAGAAACTCACATATCCATATTTATGTTTACCTCTACAAGTCAAAAGGACTTGCTTGCACTTCTTTGTACTTGCGTGTGAAAATCTTGTGAGTACGGAACACTTGCGGGGTGCCAAAGTTAAAGAAAGCTAATTACAAATTACAATGGCTTTGTTATTTTTACCCCGAGTATTAAGTAATAATGTATTTAAAACCAGTGCAGCACTGTGTCAAATGCCCAAATTCGCCAGAATTCAGTCGTCTAATATTTGCAGCAAGGAAAACCGCGATCCCAATGTTATAAAGCCTGCTCCTTGGCCCTACAAAACCAAAGAATTTACATTTTTACGTGGCTATATTGAAGGCACAGTTAAACGTTTTGATGAGAACACAAAACTAATAGTTGTTGACGGAAATATCGGAGCTGGTAAAAGTTCTTTTGCAAAACAACTTGCTGAAGCATTTGACATGGTATATATACCAGAACCCACTTTGGATAAATATTATATTACTGAATATGGCTACGATATTCGACAAATCGATGATATTTTACCACCTTCTTACAAATGTTGTGATATAAATACATTTTATTCGAATCCTCATCATCCAAATGTTGCGAAATTTCAGTTCAAAATGTATGTGTTTCGCTTAGAACAGTATTTAGATGCTCTGGCTCATATACTTAATACAGGTGGGTATTCAGAGCTGTGCAGAGTTTATACGAGATGATAATATGTTACTATAAATATCCTATTATGTTTATAATGTGACATTTCTGAGACTGAATCTGGACACTGACACAT
Source organism: Amaurobius ferox (assembly GCA_951213105.1). Classification (NCBI taxonomy): domain Eukaryota; kingdom Metazoa; phylum Arthropoda; class Arachnida; order Araneae; family Amaurobiidae; genus Amaurobius; species Amaurobius ferox. Next base: position 61,383,651 of record OX578139.1, read on the forward strand.
TTTCCAGGATGTAAACACTATTTTACAAATCTTTGAAGTTTGTAATGGCTACTTCTTAATAGAAACTATCTCTGTATTTTACCCATAACTAGCTATACATTTTAAGAGTTTGTTTTGCTTTTAACAATATGCACTTGCATGACAACAAAATGCAGTTACAATTTATATGCTAGAGGCCTGCATCTTATCGAGTATCTGTGGTTACCCACTTTGTAGGTCAGTTTCTGATCGGATTTATTTTTCCTGTTGCTGATCTAGCCACAAAAATTGCTTTTTAGGGTCTATATCTATTATCTTATCATATTACTTTAATGAGAGTAATCTGATAAATGTTTTTACAGAAATTACAAACTGAAAATAACAGAAAATTGTGCATATATACATTAGAGGTTTATAATCTACTGAATAGAATTTTGAAATAAAATTCCATTGTGGGTTGGGTATTCGGGTTATATATGCTGCAGGTTGAATCAAACGTGACACATGCAAGACTAATGTAAGCTAGTACTTATTCATCATAATCATACTTTGGGACTAGTTATAGAAGACCAGTATATTTCTGATGGTGACAAATTTTATGCAGAATTATGCCCCCCCCCCTTTACATATGCCATGTGCATGATACAGTATGGCAGTATTAAGGTGCCTTCCCACTCATCTCAACGGAAGACGGTTTACGGCAATACTCGAGGTACATGTGTCTTTGTGGCATGGTAAACCCCTTCACACTGTCGATCGACGGTGAAGAAATGTAGCTAATCAGATGAAAGTGCAGAAATTTCTCCTAGTTCAGTGGCCATGTTTAAAAATCATCTCTTCCAAAGCGGTTTTATATACATGAAATATTAGGTATATAATAAAAATTAAGATATTACTAATATACCTAATCTCTTTTTGTCTCTTCTGATTCAAATTTATATTTATCAGCGGCTTGCTAGTTTACAGTATTGATGCGTTTCAGAAAATTCGCCTTTCTGTGAATTTAAACAAAAACGTATGCGAGATTGCTTTAGCGATATATGCATATTTAATCAGTTATTTAAAATAAGCTAACTAAAGCGATTCCATCACAAAATACAAAGGAGCCTAATTTAAATTGTTTTAGAATATTTACTACACAATAGCAATTTCCTCGTTTTAACGAATACAATTATGTTCTCTTTCTCGAATCTTTAAAAAAAAAATCCGACAGAATTCAGAAAATAAATTTCGATTTACATTCTCCATAGACTTTTTTTTTATTTTGGCCTTCTATTGTAATAGTAAAACAACTTGAAAACATATTCTGTTTACTCTTTAAAATAATACTCTGAAATAGCACTAAATGTTTTGCATGATATAATTTGTTAGTACACTTCAAATGTGAAGCTTTGGCTTGGGCGGTGGTAGAGAATCAACTCCGCTAGTTAGTGGGCTCTGGTTCGAATCCAAGGGAGTTTTAAATTTTACAAGTGTTACCGTCTGTTGCTAAAATATTCGAATAAAATTTTTCTTTAATAATCTGCAGAATTTATTTTAAATTACTTTAAATTCTATATTCAAAATAACCTTATATCAGTAAATTATTTTTAAGTTTGAATGTTTATAAAAATTTATTTCGAAGTTGCTTTGAAAAATATCTTGAAGTTTACTCTATACCAGCTATAGATGGAATATACATTTTAAGCCATTCTTCTTAATGGAATAAGTGTTTGTAGAAATAGTAAACGTAAAATGTTCATATAAAATTAGACAGGAATCATCGAACATCCTTATAATGGTAAATCCGGAGATTAGGTCACCGCAAATTTTTTTCTAAGTACAAAATCGGGCCAAGTTGGCCTGTGGTTGGCGCTTTCTTCCGTGTTTTGAAATTGGCTCCACCCATCCTCAGTGATGTCATTTACCGTCATTAGAAATAGGCTCCTCCTACCAAAATGATGTTTTGGTAGAAGAACCCTGTTTCTAAAGACAGACTATTGTGTTTGTTCTAAACAAGATTTTCTAATATAAATGATAATTTAATTTAACTTAAATAACAGTGAATAATACTAAAAAAAACGTTACAAAATACGATTTTTGTGTATTTTAAGAAAATTAAATAACTTTATAAAACTGCAGAATAAAAAAATTAATAATACTCATGTAAACGTTCCAAAATCAGATTTTTGTAAAATTTAAAATTTTTATGCTACAATTTTATCTGTGCATATCGTACGTATCAAGATCGCTTTCTCCATCTAACTGAGAATCCATATAAAGGAATGGGTTCGACCTACAGGTCCGTGTAAGAGCAGGGATTTGATCTAAAGATCGAAAATTGTGGAACGGATGTATTAGTGGTCCGTATGTACCAGTGGTCCGTATAGGGGCAGGGGTTCGACCTAAAGGTCGTTCTACACCGGAACGGGGCCCCCAGTGATCTCCGGTTTATTAGGAACGGTCGCCTGCGGCGCCCAGACACAGAATATGCTACAATTTTATCTGTGCATATCGCACGTAGCAAAATCACTTTCTCCATGCAACCGAGGATCCGTATTTATCACTCATAATCCCTTTCATAACACACCAATTAATCACTTCTTTCAAACCTTTATTTTCCAAATCATAGTAAAATTTTATTCTAGATTCATTCATACCAACATCCATTCTACCACGCTTTACAAAACTACACTCACCTTCCATTTGCTCGCGCATACCAGAAGACATAAGGGAAATATAATCGACGACAAAAGCAAATCCGCAAAACTAAAACGAATAATTATTACAAAATAAATCAAATAACGAAAGAACAAGCAAACACGCACAACAATGGCCAAAAATATTGATAGAAATGTTCTTTTACATCAAAAAACTGTAGCAAACACAAAAACGTATTCTTATTGGATGCTACACAATTTCCGCCGAAAACAACCGATACAAGAGGTTACCAGATTGCAACATAAAGTGCGTGGCGTCTTCTCCGATTTAACCTCACAAAGTGCGTGGCGTCTTCTCCGATTTAACCAAGGTGACCTAATCTCCGGATCAGCCCTTATAATAGTTATCTTTTGACACGTAATTTTGAACATTTTAAATTAGAATAGAAACAGAAATCAAACTACTTTGAAATTTTAAAGAGGTTGCATTTTAAGAGTCGATTGTTTTAAAAGGCAGACACTTTATACAGGGTGGTGGAAGTTGACATCTTGGATTTTGCTGAAATTTTCAGTGTATGTTCTTTTAGTGATGATAAGAAGAAGAAAAAAATGTTTTTTAATTTTTTTCCAAGGTTGTTAGACCTTCAGACAAGATCAAAGTTCAAGGTCAAACAACATGTGCTGCAGTTTGTGGTGGGTTCTGCTCGTAATGCAGTGTTTTATATTTTGTTCCCGAGTTTGTTAATTTTGCAAATTTGGAGATACCGCAGTTAACAAATTATTTAAAAGTTAGATTATAAAAACCTTTCAAAATTATTTATGTTAGCACCAAATTATTAAAATAATTTGGTGCTAACATTTGAAATTTTTTTATTATTTTAAGTGTACATAGACAATTAGAAATTTACAATACATTTGAAAATCATTTATTTTTAATAAAAAAAAATTTACATGTATATATAAATCTATTTTAAAACATAATTAAATGTAGATAAAAGAATTTTTAAATTTAAAAGTTTACTTTAATGAGAAATGTTTTAAAAGTTACAAATAAGCAAAGAACATATTCAGATATTTAATGTCTGTAGTACATCTTTGAAAACATTTAAAATGAAGTATAAAATGTTAATGAACTTAAATTTGTTTAAGACATGATATTTTAATAATGGCATTCTTAAATTTAAATACATTTTTTACGGGGATTTTTTTGTTTGTTTCATTACAGTCAATATCGGCAATATCACTTTTTAAACTAATTTTGTATCTTAAAATAGAGTGAATATTTTTCAACAAATATTTATTTGATTTTTTATACGGATGTTTGACAAATCTAAATATTTTTTAATATTCATTCATCTGTTTAAGCTTCTGATACCTGAAGTAATCCATATAAAATAAATCAAATAAAAAATTTACTATACGGCATATTAATTTAGCAGGTGTAAAAACATCATCTATGATGCTGTTGCATTGCCGTCAACCGTGCGGTACACGTTGAATTCGGTTTTATTTCGAATTTAGCATTGCGACCTGCGTTCACTGTGGAAGAGAACTTTCCCCCACTTTTTCATCGTACAGTGCATGCGTGAACTCAACCTTCCTCTGCTTTGTGGTGAGTGGGAAGGCACCTTTAGAGATTGTGGGATGAAACCTCTTGCTTTCATTCCATTTCTAAATACTGTTGCATGGGTTGTTTTTAGACTAAATGGCCACTTTTAAACTCTAACTATTTTAATTTTTTCAATGTTGCATATTAGATTTTTTTTAATTTCAAAATGTACTTGCACACATTGTTTTTATCACTGACAACTTTTTCTTGATTTTTATTTTATATAAAAATTATATTTTTTTCATCTTAACATATGCATATCTTCACATTTATACAGGGTGTCCCAAAAAGATTGAAAATTTCCGGAAGGGGCTTCACCCTCCCTCCCCCAAATGTATTTCTGAATGAAACACCGAGTCTTTGGCAATGATATCTCTATAACAAATCAATGAAATAGATTACAATTCAGTAATACTTCTTCAATCAATAAATATCAGAGACCCATTAATTTTCGGGTGAATGGGACAGAAGAAAGCCATTAATTTTTCAAACATTTAAAATCAATAATTAGATGAGCATGAAAAGTAAAATGTTAGAAAAATAGATATTTTAATTGAATTTTCACTTAAAAGCAAATATCATTTATATAGAACACTAATATGCACCGTTTTCGAGATATTTTGCAAGTTTTATATGAAACAGGAAAAAAAAAAAAAAAAAAAATGAAATGCACTTAATATTATTAAGTTATACACATTTTGCAATTACTTTTAACAGGAAATAAATGAATACCATTGTTCAGACGTTCTCATTGAAAATTTTACTTTCCACATGCAGCAGTACATATATCAAACAAATTAAGCAAATCAAAATATATTTGGTGTTAGAAAAACTTCGGTTGTAAACAAGCACGTACGTGAATCGGTCGATGCATGGTCTAAATCCAAAAGATACTTCGTTCTAATTGGCTAATCGCTTTTGGATTGCTTGTTTAGAAGTTTTACCCTCATGGTCTGTGGTCCTGCAAATTGAGACGTCAACCTCCGGTTTATGCTAATTTCTACTTCAACCAATTAGAGATTAGCATACTCCGGAAGGAAAACATTAACTACAACTTCAATGATACTGGGCTATTTAAGCTAGTGCTTGTATCAGTTGATTATCTTGATTTAGCTTGATCTATCTTGATGTATATCTCGATCTGTCTTTGTCTTCGTGATATGTATTCATGATCACTTATGATCGTTATTTTCATGTACGCCGGTTATGGCGATGTTGTTGACCGATGCTGTTAGACCTAACTGAAGTCTTATGATTAAATTGACAAGACTTAGTTTAACTAAGACTTTACGATGTTACCATTTTCCGAAGTTAAGGAAATGGATATGTTTTTGTTCGTTATGATGTTTTAAGTTCACAGAAATAAAGTGAGTTTTTGTTTACGCTGACTGCTTTCATTTTCTCCACTGTGATGCTCTGCTATTCAACTGTTTTTTTTTATTTTTCACCAATGCTAAAAGAATAAAATTCCAAAAAACGGTACTAGGCGCCTTTGGCGACCAGCCTGTTCGCTACCCTTGAAAATTCTGACCGTGGCAAACTCGCTGCCGTGACCTACCAGAAAGGTGTGAGGTAACTATTTAGGCTACCAGGAGGTGCCATCCAATTTAAGCCGGAATCCTGTGGGGGAGGCATCCACAGGATCCATACCCTCCTTCCCCTACCACCAACCTCTCGGAAGGACTTACGGACCCACATTTTTAATGCGATCATACTACGCGTGAACACGGTTGCAGTTTTGGCAGTGGTGGGAGTCGAACCCGGGCCTACCGAGTGCAATTCCCGCTCACTAACCACTGGACTACTGCACCCTCCCCGACAATTGTTGGAATTTATTCTTTAACTGGTGAAAAATTCGTAAAAAAAAGACAGATAGTAGCAGAGCGTCACAATGGTGTGAAGTGAAAGTAGTCAATGTGAAAAATAACGAAGTTTTATTTTTTCATGAACTTAAAAACATCAAAGTTAGCACAAAGGAAACATATCCATTTCCGTAATTTCGAGAAATGGTAACATTGTAGAGTTGAACATAACAAACTAAGTCTTGTCAATTTTATGAAGAGACTTAACAGCAGTTAGGCCTAACAGTATCGGTCTTTTAAATCGCCATTTAACCGGCATACAGACAAGGATCTATCATAAAGATAACGATCTCACGTGAACATAAGAATGCATCACGAAGATACTCCACTGATACAAGCACTATCTTAAATAGCCCGGTATCATTGAAGTTGAAGTTAATGTTTTCCTTCCGGAGTATGCTAATCTCTAAATGGTTGAAGTAGAAATTAGCATAAACGAAGTTACTTTAGGATTTAGACCGTACATCAACCGATTCACGTACGTCCTTGTTTACAACCAGAGTTTTTCTAACAAGCGGCCCCCTCCTGCAGATTGAGTTGTCTAACCACAAAAATACAAAATTGTAATCAAATTTAAATTTTCAGTTTAACATATACTGCATTATAGAGTTTCAAAATATCATGTATAAATTTTTTAGTGTATAATTATATATATGCAAGACAAAGTTTAAAAAAAGTATAAAGTACATCATGATACAATTTACATAAGAAAGCAAATTTAAAATATCTGTGCCAAAAACAGGAGATACAAATTTTTAAATCTAAAAAAACTCTTAAATACATCGCCATGCAGTATAAAGTCAACAGTAACTAAACTACATATTGAGAGATTGAAAAAGTTTGTATATTACATTAAAAAATCTTGAACTTTTAAATACTTCGCCGCGCAGTATAAACACATTGATAACTAAACTACACAATGTGGGTTTTGAAAAAGTGTTGGAAGTTAATTTTGAAAAATACAACTATACAATTTAGAATGAATTTAACTTGTTTACATTAGATTTCTATTTAGAATTTAAACATCTTAAGAAGTTTTAAAGATTGCTTCTTTGGTTATTGTTTCGTAAAACCGTCAGCTTTGTTATTTTTGCTGTTTACAAATTTAATCTCAAAGAGCTTCTTTTCAACTAGATTTCTTAAGAAATGATATTTAACATCAATGTGTTTTGTTCTATGATTCTCAATGGGTGAATTTGAAAAGTTTATAGCTGCTTGGTTATCACAGAATATTACACTATTTCCGAATTTAACGCTAAGTTTAGTACATTCAAGAGTAATATGTTCTGTACCCACACCATTTCCTTTGCCAATTCGGCTAATGAGATATATTCAGCTTCCATTGTAGATAAACTTACACATTTGTGTTTAAATGTCCTCCATGAAATAGGTACCTATCTATAAAAAATATCATGCCTCCCATTGATACTCTATCATCCCGATTAGCTGCAAAGTCAGAATCAGTACAATTATAATTTACAGATTTAATGTTTGATAAGCTAAGTTTAAAATCTCTTGTTTTATCTACATACCCTAGAAGTTTAAGTAAAACATCCCAGCGTTTAATGCCTGGGTTTTCCTGAAATTGGGATAAGATGTTTACAGCATAGCTAATATCAGGTCTAGTTCTGCTGGTAAGAAATGATAAACAACCCAATAAGTTTCTGTAAGATATTCTTCATTTGCTCGATTTCTGCATGATTTGCTGGACAATCTGTTTTGCTTAAAACTACACCTTTAGCTATGAGTAAACTTGAAATGGGATATTTAAACTTTGAGAATTTGTCACAAATTTTTGCGATTTATTGATTTTGATGGATGAAATGTTTATCATGCTTTTCCTCAAATTCAATACCCAGTAACATTTTTGTTTTTCCTAACATTTTAATGTCAAATTTAGTTTTTAGTAATGAAGTTACAGAATTTAGACCCATTTGATTTTTGGCAAATAATATGTCAGCAACGTAGACAATCAATAAAGCCTTATTATTAAAATTATATGCACAATTGCACCACTTAATCTTTATGAAGTTAAGTTTTCTGAGAACCTGGTCTAACTCAAGATATCATTCTCTACTGCTTTGGGACAAGCCATAAATTGCTTTGTTTAACTGACATACATATCCACTTTTAAAAACATTATTACCATATTTAGTTTTATAATCATTAGTTTTACCTCATTTACATCAAATGCCGGGAATAACTTCTATAGCGGATTGGCGAGAAATTGAAAATCCTTAGTTCATTAAAATCTCGATCCTGTGGATATTTATAATTATTTCTTGACCAGCTTGGGCTTGTAAGAAAACCAGATGTTTGAACTTTCTAAAAATGTAAATTATTAGTAGAAATTATGAGTAGTTTTTACGATTGGAGGATTTAAAAACGAAAGTTGGTTTCTATGAACCGAAAGTGACTTTTGTATTAAAATCTTTAAAAAATATTAGAAATTGAGATTTGAAATTGATATATTTTTACTCGCAATTGTCTGCTCTTTCCGGTGGTGTGATTTTTTTTTTCTACGACGTCTGGATCGTGGAGAAAAAAGGGCAAAAAATGGTCGAAATTGCATAAAACATTAAATAAAAAAAAGTAATTAAAATTTAAAAAACCTGTTTTCACGTTCCACAAAATCTGTTTTCACACCCCCCCCCCCCCTCCCCGGGTCTCCAATTGCCAAATTTCGTAGCTCTCCGACGCGCCGTTGCTGAGCGTATAGTGTATAAGACACACAAACAGACAGACACACAAACATTGCCTTTTATTATTTTAGATACATTCAATAATCAGCTTCTTAATTTTCTCGAAAGCCAGGATCTTCAAATTTTCTTATTTCGATAATTAAAATAAAATTTTTAAATGATTATTTATATTAAAATTTGTTACAAAAATATTAATTTTATATGTAATATTTCATTTTTTAAATTACACCATTTACTGGACAATAAAATGTGTGTTTTGAGGTATTGCATGTTTTTGATTTAAAATACTCTTTTTTTACATTATATACACTACTCACTATCATTAAAGGAGTAAATGATTTGTAGGTACTTCTAACCAGAAAGAAATGGACAACATCGTTTAGTAGTTATCACTAGTTGTTCTAGAGATATTAGAAAATTTTATTTTCCTACACATCTCGAAATAATGAAGCGAATTACATAATAGAAGTGTACTAAATCGGTATTAATAAAATCCTATTGACTTTCAGCCATATCTAGTTATAAGAAAGCTTAAATTTGCATGATTGTTTTCTAAACATGAATAAATATAAAATATTTTAGCCTAAAATATAGATTTTTGGCAAAAATATTTTATTCATAACAGCTTTAATGGAGGCAAATCATAAGAAATATCTGAGAAATGAGAATTCTAAATTAAAAAAAATTATTTTAGTTCTACGGCAAAGTACAAAAAACATTGAACTTAATATATACAGTTAAACTTGGCAGTGTTATATATATATACAGTGATGCTGAATATTGTAGCTACTCTTTTGATGCAGGATAACATCTTTGTCGCTATCTGGTATGGGGGCCATGTCTGCCAATCGGGTATGACGAAACAGAGTGAGATTTTGAAAGATTATAGCTTGGCGTGTAATAGTCGGAGGGGGACAGTAGTTTTACCAAGTGTTAGGCCGAGGATGTACACGTGCTATGAGGGCTGATGCACTCAAGAGAGGAATTAGATTATTGCTTGATAAAAATTATCAAGCAATAATCAAATTGCTATGCTTTATTTCTTGAATTCTGGTACTTAATTAACATTTCGTAATAATTAACTTTGTAACTTATTAGACCACTGTTGGCAGTTTGTAGAAATAAATGAAATGTTTATGTAAACCGTTGTTGAGACGTATTCTACGTTGCGAACGTATTTTCGGTACAGCCCTTCAAGTTTTTTTTAACTATCTTATAACAATGGGATTTTGCAGACCATTTCATAGAAAAAAATACCCGTTCTGTTTTTTGAGGATGTAACTTTAAAAGATTAAAATGTTCTACTAAACTATGCTTTGTACCAAATTTCAGCTCTCTAGAACGTAGGAAAGTATGTTGAAATGTCAAAAAAAGTTGGAATAGACATACACACACATCATTCATGATGATGTGTTAACACATCATTCATGATGCGTTAAATAAAAGCTTTTAATAATAAAATTTATTAATATATAGGGAAAAGCATGTATTAGACCACAGATTTTTTTATATCGAAAATTAAATAGCATTATTTATATGATGCTAACATATTTCTTTCTTGAGATATTGCACACTTTTTTTTTATTTAAAGCGGAAAAAATCAAAATATTTAATCCCATGACAGATCCATTCACTAGAGAAACATTTGGAACAAAATTGACTAGAAAGTGGCAATTTAGAAGTGTTTCTCTATTCTATTGCATTTATAAAGGTTAACAGAAAAATGAATTTCAGGGAGGGGGCGACCACATTGTTTTCTGTTTGGGGTGGCAAAAAAACCTAGAGCCAGGCCTGTCAATAACTAAGTACCTACTTTTTCAATAATTAAGTCCTCTTTTTTTTATCTAAACAATTTTATCATCAATTTGTTTATGATCCCTATTTTCACTGATGAAACAGCCTTTCACATGATACTGAAAAGTGGCATAAGTCATATTTTTTCCTTTACCATAATTCAGTTGATTTTAAAGATACAGATATGTGGGTTTTTTTAATGATCTTGTTGCATTAAAAATAAAAATTTTCTGATTGACCAAATTTGTCTAAGGAGGTTGTATAAAAATTTAAAAGGTGTAACTTTTTGAAAATTAATGGGAGTACTATTTTATTAATGTAGTCTTATTTCCTACCCTACTTTCAACATTTTTGCAATTTACATTGCCCACTTATCTCCAACAGGTAAAGAATTAAAGTGCATTTCAATCTTTTTGGGACACTATATATATATATATATATATATATATATATATGTGTGTGTGTGTGTATATATATATATGTATATATATATATATATATATATATGCAAGCTTTTTTTGCTTGATTTTTTTGTTTTCCTATTTTCATTCCTCATCTTTGAAATTTGTTGATTGTCTTTGTCTTTATGACCTGCATTACGCTTTATAATTTCCTCTTTATGTTTTAATTTCTTTTATTTCTTTGTATTTTGTAGAAAATTTTGGAATAGTGTATTATGAGTTACTACTTACATTCTAACATTGGATTTACTAATTTATATTTTTATATGTATATATATATATATATATATATATATATGTATATATATATATATGTATATACATGTATATGTATATATATATATGTATATACATATATATATATGTATATATATATATGTGTGTGTATATATATATATATGTATATATATATATATATATATGTGATAAAGAAATTTTAAGCCTTTCCCATAACGTGCCCTTTTCTTTCATAATTATTATTCCAAATCCTATTTCACGTCCAGCACATATTGCAACTACATTAAATTCTATCCCATGCCACTAATATTAACAAAGTCTGCCAACGCTTCCACTTTTCCTCGACCATACCATATATGATCACTAATCTTAATCTCTGTGTAAACTTTCTCATATAAAACTGCACATATTTTTAAAGCCTAGAATGCGAAGGCAGCATCTTTCCCATGCCTCCATATCCTTTTCCCCCCTCTGCTGTATCTGTACATTGCGTAAAACGACGCTGACTGCACTGAGATTTGGTGAGAGCTGGTCGATGATCAGGAGTCGTCCAGGATATGTAACTATATCTGTTTCGAGTGTGATATAATAAAGTAGATTTTGGTAATGTGAACTTGCCTATTCCCTGGATTTTCACAACTATTACATATATATATATATATATATATATATATATATATATATATATATATATATATACAGGGTGTTCAGTGTTATTGGTGCCCAATGGCTATTTCCTCAACCATTAGTCACAGAGATACACTTCCAGTTGCAAAAATGTTTTAAATTTTAAAATCTATTATCTTAGAAACAGTTTAAATCAATAAATACATTTCTGAAAGAACTACGAAATATAAATTTTTATGCAGTCCCCGGTCCTACAAATTATATTTTAAAAAATCATCCTCATGCAATTTTATGCAAAAAAAACAAAAAAACATCCTTTTATGACCAAAATTGGCTGACTTATAGCTGTTTAAAGTTGGAGCACTTTTTGTGCTGAGAAATGGTCAATACAGTCCCTGATTGGTTGGTTGCCTGGAGAAGTGGTCAATATGGTCCCTGATTGGTTGGTTACCTGAAACGGGACATTTTTTTGTGTGGAAAAGCGACTTAAGTCATAAAGTTTAATTCTTCATAACTCTGTGAATTTTGGTCGTAAAAGGAAGATTTTTTTTTTTATTTTGCATGAAATTGTATGAGGATGATTTTCCTAAATATAATTGGTAGGACCGGGGGACTGTATAAAAATTTATATCTCTTATTTCTTTCAGAAATGTATTTATTAATTTAATCTGTTTCTAAGATAATAGAATTTAAAATTTAAAATATTTTTGCAATTGGAAGTATATCTCTATGACTAACAGTTGAGGAAATAGCCATTGGGTACCGATAGCACTGGACACCCTGTATATATATATTAATTACTCTAGTTTCTGATTTTCTGTGAATTAAAAAAAAGCATAAAAATTCAGATTAAGCGTTTTGATTCCACAGGGGATAGGCTTCATTCTTCGTTTGGCAATTAACATCACAAACTGGATGCTGCTATGGGGAACAGTTGATGTCTGTGCATATGTCAAATTGTTATGCATGACTACACATGCATTGAAGCTAAAGGATTTGCATTGAAATGAAAGATAGAAATGATTTTGATTCAAAACAGGCTATTTTGAAATTGAGTCGTGTATCTGTATTATCTATGTAGTGGGTGTTTATTTAGGACCTGGTCAACACTGGGTTATTCATTCTTGAAATTTTTATATAAAAGCTGATGCATTTTTCAAAATGTCAATCATTCTGCATAAATATTTTGATGTGTTCCTTCAACTGGAAAAATTGTGTAAAAATAGGCATTTGGAAAAAAGTGCCCCAGTTTGCTGTTTTCAGAGAAGTTTTTTCTAAGCGAAAGAATCGAGGAAGTTGGAATTTTTTTATAAATTACATCTAGAAATGGCTATCTTACAGTTGTGACGAGTTCGCTTTTGCTTAATTGCCTCAATAATATTGTCCTTATTATTTTACATACTCAACAATGCACATGCTATCCTCCTTTGATTTATACAGTATTATAAATATTCAGTGGCGAAGCAGGTTAAATTAACTTTGACAGACAGAAAACCAGAGACTAAAATTAGCAAATATAAAGTTTCATCCCATATTTTAGCAAGGATACAAAGTAAATGAAATGTATAGTAAACTTCATGTTTGGAACTTCAGCAGTACCAGATTATTGGATATCAGTCTAAAATAGAGTAAATAATGTGAAAAATTCATTTAAAACAAAATAAAGGACAATAAATGTAATATACTTTTCCTAAAGCATCACACAGACTCCGCCCAAAGTGTGTTCAAAAACTGGGAAAAAATGTGTTTATCCAATTGTCCTATGCAAGATTAGAATTCTTTTGAAAATATATGATGTTACATAAAAATTTGTAATTAATGAACAGAATACAGCAAAAATATAATTTTTTGATTGCAACAGTATGTGATATTCGAAACAACATGTGATAAATTATGAAGATGGGTTTGTCAGTTAATTATTTTGTATCACAATATAAAAATTGGTGACATTTTAAATGTAAAGTATACATATTTTTAAAAAATTTATGAAAATTTGCTTATTAGTCATTTGGATTCCAATCAAAATTTGTTTAAAATAGAATTTCTTGACCTTTTGGATGGCACTAAAATTGAAACTCTGCGATAATATTTTTTATTGCTAAGGAACCTATTTGTGTCAAAATAGTGCAAAATCATAAAATAACTAAAAAAAACTAAAATAATTTGAATTTTTTAAAAATCTCACATATCTTCCTGGTCCTGAAGTGTCTGTGTACCAAATTTCATGTTCGTATGATGCTTAGATTTTCCGCTACAGGCGACACAGACAGATAGGCATCTTCCTTTATTATAGATGTGTATTTACTATTTGCATATAACATTCATGATTGATTCAGTTTCTATAGGAATTTTTTTTGCTCATAATACACAGACATGTAAATTTCTTTGCTATAGCTATGTCACCTCTAATTTATAAAATAAAATTGAAGTAAATAATGAACGAAAATTAAAGAATATCAGCTGAAATTTGTTAAATTAAAACATCTGGTTATTTGAAATGACTGTTTTATAGTTTTGTAGTATCAATTTTATATCTGGACTTTTTAACTCTGAAAAAATATCAAAACCTCTATAATTTACCAATTTTCGTAATTAAATTTTAAAATGATACCTCGGATGCCTCAGAAGCACCATATTTATGGAAGCAAAACTATTTTAAAAATAAGTCTTTTCCTTGTACCTTATGAACAGATCTATAAAAAAAGTGGCATAGCCCAGGTAGAAATTGTGCACACATTTTCTTTCATTTCCATTTCTATTTATATATATTTCCAATATCCATTTATTTACACAAAAAATATTTTATACATTTATTTAGGATGATATATGTAATTAAAATAATGTTACTTGAGCATAAATTATGTGAGTAGACACTGTCTACCTTGTATTTCTTGACACTTTACCACTGCAAATAATTATTAATGGCATGAACCTATTATAATTTTACAATCTGTTATATTCTTTCTCCTTTTTTAATAAATTTAGTGTATTTGAAACATTATATGCATGTCTTTATGTAGTTTTAAACACTATATTTTACTTTACATGTATAGGACAAGGAGTTGTCCTGGAAAGAAGTGTATATGGGGACTTTATTTTCTTGGAAACTTTACTAAAATTTGGCTATGTAAGTCCACGTGGTAAGTATATTGCTGTTGTTTAATTTACTTTTTATGGTTAAATTCTGTTAATTCGAAGTTAAGTCATTCATAATATTGAATAATTTGAACTTAATATTATTTTCTTTACAATATCCAATGTATTTATATAATTTGGATAGTTATAGTATTTTTGCAGTCGCTAGTGTGCTCGAATTATAAAACTCTATTATAGGCCTTATATTGTGACAAAATTATCATCTCAGAAATTGGCTAACAAGGAAAGTAATTCTTGTGTGCACACTGTGACAAGTTATCGTTATCTTTATTTGGTATATCATAGCATGTACTATAACCAAATTTTTGAACCCTATTAAATTGAAAAAGATTCTAACATTTTTTCATCCATTTAAATCTATATTAAATGACTATGTATACTTATCAGCAATATTTGCATAAACTCATATTTTATATGTCGATTATATTTTTTTAGACTACTGAGTTTTGTTCAAACAGGAAATTACTAGAATTACCTTTTATATTTCTCATCCTCCATCTGCTACCACTTTATATTTCGGTTCGAGTGCTAATTGTTAAAAATTGGACCTAATTTTAGCTGAAAAATAACACTCAAGTAGAGCCTAGGATTGAACTAGGACCTTCTGAATTGCACCTCAATGGGTTACCCACTCTGCTACTTGGCTCTTGTAAGGAATTGCTGGAGTTATCATATAAATCCCGCATTTATTAAGAGCTTTAAATTCTTATATTTTTCTATCATACAACATAGATATACAATGCAGTTTTCTCTGGAATCATAGGTGTATTCTTAGGATGCAGGAATGAGTCCAAATTTCTGGATAACTGACACTTTTATTTAACCTTTCATCAAGTGCGGTACCTTTCATTATAACAGCAGGCACATCAAATTAATATCACTAGTGATTGACTGCCTTAATTTTTTTTACGATATTGCAACATAATATTTTATTGGTTATATTATGATGAACATTTAACTTGAAATTTACAAGTGGACTGAAAAAATTGTAACATTTACAAAAAGAACATATTTTATTTCTGATATTATAATGAACATATAATTTGAAATTTATAAATGTACTGAAAGAAATATTTAAGAAAAAATATAACATTCGCAAAAACAAAGACATTACATAAACACGTAACTTGAAATTTACAAATGGACAGAAAAAATATTTAGAAAAACTGTAATATTCACGAAAACTAAGAAAGTTGTATTATTTGACACTTTCTTTATCAGAAACATGTTGTGATGGACCTGGAAGAATTGTAGCACAATGGGTGCAAAAGCTTTCTATATATATCAAACAACGTTTTTTGTATTTTGCACAAATATACTTAGTTAGTTGTTACTTCGTTGTGCATGTCTGACACCTTTTCCTTTTTACCCCAGTATCATCCTGGTTTTCTTCACTGCCTTCTGGTCTGAAATGTTTTAAAGTTTTTGGAAACTCCTATGTATTGAAAATGTATGATCTCCTTCAAGTGATTTGGACCAGAAGTAATTCACAGGATAATTTCTTTTATAACTCTTTTCATCTAACAACATATTGATCATTCCCGAAATAAATACCTTGCATGTTGATACCACTCATGTTTATCATTGCAAAAAATATGACCATTGACCAATGGTGTACATTTCTTGCTATGATGCACACAATTTATCTATGGTGTCTACTCCTCCTTTGGTGCTGTTAAACAGACAGCTTTTGCTTATCTCCAGTATCAAAATCTATTGATTTCTCCTCATGTTCACTACATGTCAAAACATCACATTTTCCATTTTTAGGAATATTAGACACTAACATGAGGTTTTTCGGAACCCCAAAAGGCTGCTGTTGACAGATCTTTCCACACTTATGGTGAACTCCTTGGGAATCTGACATTTATTTTTTCTAATTCTTCCAATGTAACTCAAATTGTTGCTTCTCAATTCTTCAGTCAATTTTATACTTGTGAACCAGCTGTCAGCTGTTATATTTTGCCCTGATCCATAAATAGGTTGGCAAAGTCTAAGCACAATAACTGGTGTTTTGTTGCTTATACGATAAATTCCTTCAGGCTGCAATCCAGCATAAATTTCTAAACTGTAAAGTAAAATATCTGACTGCCAAAGAGCATACATTTGATCCTGTATTTGTTAGGTTTGCTCTGGATATATTGCCTAAAGGTTCTCTCTCTCTGCATTTCCAGCTCGAAATCATCTACACAAATGTTCTTGCCTAATGAATAGCACTACAATTTCCTACAAATTTTTTGAATACATCACAAATAAGTGCAAGCTTATTTATTTTTCTTCTTTGCTCATGCATGGTTCGGTCATCGAATTATAGACACCACACAATAAATTTTTTCAATCCCATCCCCATCTGAAACCCAGAGATAGTCCAGATTTTATCTATTGCTGTGGTGCACACCTACTAGAATCATGAGATCTGTGAAGGCTTTCCATTCGATGATATCTATTGGTCTTGCATCTCTTACTCGCTGAAAAGATGTTTTGATACTTTCAATATATTGATGGCACAATAATATTTAAAATAGCATTGCTAAATAGGTAACTCCAGCATTCAAGAGGAGGTCAGGCCATTTTGGATGTGAAGCACCTATAACTCTTGAAAATCTTTGAAGTAAATTGTGACTCGTGTGGAACGTACTCGGCTTGAAGACAGATTCTTATTCCATTTTGTTTAGCTCTTTCCATATAAAAAGAAATAATTCTTATCTTCCTCAATTGTATCATCTACATCATCATCTTCGTCTTCTTCCGTTTCTGAATCTTCATGTTGAATTTCAGTTGCATGTTCACCTTCTGTGTAAACCTCATCTTCAAAATATTCTTCTAAATCTACAACATCATCTTCAAACAGTATTCTCTAAATTTCTTCTATATCCGTAGGATTTGTAAGATCAAACATTTTTTTGACTATCCTCCATGCTGAGTCTACAGGTAACCTAAAATATGAAAACTATCAACATAAATATCTCATGTAAGCACAATGCATCCATTTGATATTTTCTCAGAAAAAACGAACATGCTGTTTTTTTTTTTTAGAATGAGACAATTTATCTGTATGTACACAAAAAATTCAAAAGTAGCTTACCAGAATGACTAAATAAGAAAATTGTAAAACTTTAAAAGTATAACGTGAATAAGTGTTATGTATCAAATTCAACAAAGAGTCACTATCTTCACATTACAATAGCTGTCAGCACCCTAAATGCTCTCGACAGATAAAGGGCACGAAAATAGTAAGGTACTGAAATGTAGATGGCAGTGGTGCACCTAGAATATTACTAGGGGGGGGGGGGGGGGGCAGTGGTGCACAAAATTTTTATGATGGAGGATGACTCCTCGATAAATTTTCCGAGAAAAAATGGTCAGAGGCCATATCAATTAACAAGGTGGTTGTCTTTTTTTGTACATTTATTTTTATCAAATTACTAACAATTCTGCAGTCCAGTGCAAGATAATTAAATGATTAGAAGAAGAAGTAGTAGATATTTATACAATACAACACAAATTAAGAAATAGATGAAGATAAAATTATTTGTTCTGGTCTGCTTATACTGTATACTTGTTTTCAACCACTCTCTCATGATTACATATTGTTATATTATTCAATTATGATCTATACATATTCATAAAACGAAGTCCAGCCTCCTGTTCTTTGTAGCCAGAGCATTTATTATCTGGTCTGGATCAATTTCCACTTCACGGTGAATGTTTATTGACGCAAGTCCATTCAGTCTGGTTTCACTCATACTGTTTCTCAAGTAAGTTTTCAATCTCTTCATTGTGGAGAATGACCTCTCAGCACTGCTTGTTGATACTGGGAGGGTGGCATACACTTTTAAAAGTTCAAACACAGTAGGAAAAGTCCTTTGGTCACAAAAGTTAAGCAGTTCGATTGAGCTTGTTCAATGCAGAGACCTTCATGTACCACAGATGTAGTTCAGCTTTCAGAGTATTATCTGATCTAAGTCCTAAATAATCTGCAAATTTCCTTGATAAGGCAACAAATCTCTCGATTTATTCCAGTGTCGGCTGCCTTCCATTCGGCACGACAGATGCAAAACTTTGTAGAAATTCCTTATGTTTGAGAAATTTTTCATGGAGGTCAGTGATGAAATTATCAATCCATGTAAAGAAAATAGAAAGTCTGTAGTATTCTTCAGGAGTCTGTACGTTGAAATTTGATCTGTAAATTTGTCTGGTGGCACGGCATGGTAGAGTAATGTTTTTTTTTTCCATGCTGTTCCAGCTTCTTAACAGATTGTTCAAACAGATGGTGAAACTCGTTCTCTGCGTTCTCTCGAATTATAGATATAGCTTTCGCAACGTCTTCTACATCACTCACAGCAGTTGCCTGATCAAGGTTTACTTCTTGCAGCTTTTCACTCAGATGAACACTGTAGCTGAGTAATCTGTCAGCTGAAAAAAGTGCTATGACAAACTGTGATGTTAACATTGAACATAACAAGGTATGAGCCTCTGTTGATGTCTCCTTGTCATTCCAGGTAGTAATCTCCTCCAGAGCCTCAATTACTTGATCAAACAATGAAACCATAACTGTGACGGCATCATGTCTCCACCCAACGAGTAGGGCATAATTTCTTCAGTTTTTTGGCACTGATTTCTGTCTCTTCCTGATTAGCTGCATTAATTTTGCTGGTGAGAACAAGGTTTCATTTTGGTGTATTGAAAAAACTAGAGATTTTCCCTATTATTCCAAAGCTGTTTCGGATATCCGGACACAGGCTCGTATTTAGTCCGTAAGATGGTCTTTTCTCGCTTCACTTCACAATCAAACAAATGTTCATTTTTTGCATTCTGTTTTGAGTATTAATGTGTGCAAGGTATCTTTTCGTACTAAATCAAGAGTGCTCTACAACTTTCTAGTTGACTTTTTTCATGTATCTTTCACCGTTTACGACAGAGGTCGCCAAAGTGGTCTATATAGACCCCCAGGGGTCTATTTAACAAAAGCGGGGGTCGATCTGAGCCAGGGGGTCGATTGGGGGTCGAAGAAAAAACAGTTCTTAATACGAAAATCACACATACGTAATCGCGATGATCGTAAAATTTGTGAATTTTTTTATAATTGACTTAATATCAGTTTCTTTATAGAACATAAATTAATCAACGAATATTTATTCGGGTGAAACAAGTATTGACGTACCAGCGCGCAGTGGCACGAACTCTGCACTTCTGGTTTATTAGTCATACTCATATGTTGAATCTCCACTGTTAAGCTGTTTGATGCCGGCAGATGGCGTTGCTTGTCCGTCGGCTAGCTAATTTTCAATGTTTATGTTCAGCACGAGCGAGCGGAAATAGCTGTGAAAAATGTGTGTTCTATTGTTCTATGTTCTGTGTGTGTTGTATCAACAGTAATAAAGTGTGTGTTTATCTGTCCATTGGGAATATTGGATCTTTCTGAGATGATACAACAGCATACCTGCCAACTTTTACGCATTATGCGTAAAATTTACGCATTTTAACTGCTCTTTACGCTTTTACGCATATATTGTTATATTTTACGCTTTCCGCATTTATTTGAATTTTTTAACATTACTAGGAAATCAATCTTCGGCGAAATTCTCCGGGTATTTTTGTTTGAAATTTATCAATTAACCAGACGTGGTATAATTCCTCGGAAACACCACTTTTCGCTTTTTCAGCACGGATTTCTACCATTCCCGGGATCGTGGCTAATCCATAATAAAATGCAGGGTAATACCAATCAAATTAACGGAGATTTACGGCCGCGTGTAATGAAGATCTCGATCGCTTATTTTATGAAAGTAATAAATATATTTTTTCAAAGGTTGTCTAATTCAGCATAAATCGCTAAAATGTTATTTTGTTCATTAATTTCGCATAAACACTGCGATTGCGCAATTCAGTTTGCTCTTATGAATCGCCGAGAGAACAAAAGTATCTTTTTCCATCCATCTCAATCTTCTAAATGTTGCATTTTTGATTGACTGAACTAGCTTATTTTCATATTCTGATTAATTATTATGGTTAATTTCTTAATTATTTTCGCATAAACAGTGCGATTAAGCAATTCAGTTACTTCGCGCGAATTGCCGAGAGTACGTTCATATATTTTTCCATCCATCTCCATCATTTAAATGTTGCATATTAGATCGATTGAACTAGCTTATTTTCATATTCTGATTAATTATTACGTTTAATTTCTTAACTATTTTAGCATAAACAGAGCGATTGCGCAATTCAGTTACTTCGCGTGCATTGCCGAGAGTACGTTAGTATTTTTTCCCATCCATCTCCACCATTTAAATGTTGCATATTAGATCGACTAAACTAGCATATTTTCATATTCTGATTAATTATTACGGTTAATTTCTTAATTATTTTCGCATAAACAGTGCGATTGCGCAATTCAGTTATTTCGCGTGAATTGCCGAGAGTACGTTAATATATTTTTCCAACCATCTCCATCATTTAAATGTTGCATATTAGATCGATTGAACTAACTTATTTTCATATTATGGCTAATTATTAAGGTTAACTTTTTAATTATATTTGCATAATACAAATTTTTCTATTTTGAAAAATGGGTATGAACTCTGTGAAGGAATATTTTCCAATAAGTGGTATTAAAGGAATAATTTAGGCAAATAAAAAGGACACCATTTTGGCAGGAACATAATTCAGTGCTATTTTCTCTTTTTTAATTATTATTATTATTATTAAAGATCAATATTTGTTACTCTTAGTGAAAACCTGTGTTTTACCAAACATAAATATTTGTTTTCATTATAAAGTAATTTTCACCGGATAAAACCATTATATATTTTTTATTTTATAATTTATTGTCCTGAAAATTTTATAAAATTGATATCCTGAATTTTCATATTCTACCAGTACTATGCCTGATATTTAATGCAGTATTTTTTTAATGCAGGTATTTGTACATAGTTAAATTCATTAGAAATGTCGTTTGCGCATATAGTTAAAAAAAATCATTATAAATGTCATTCACGCAAAATTTTACACATTCCAATTTTCCCACGTTGGCAGGTATGCAACAGTGGGGTAAGTACCCCTTTCAAGAATTTTCATTTGAGTTTATTTTGAAGACAGAAGAGAACGCAATTCCAGTGTTACGTATTTTTTGACGTATTACAATTGTATATTATACTAATTTATTTTTAATTTATTTATAGAACCCTAATTGAAAAATGGCAGCTTCAGTGTCTAAAAAGAAATGTCAGTATTATTCATTGGATTATTTGAAATTTGGATTTATTTGTTCACCGGTAAATGAAACGATTCCTATGTGTCTTCTATGCGAAAAAACTTTTGGAAACGACTACATGAAACCGTCAAAAATGAAAGATCATCTTGATAGGGTTCACTCAGATAAAAAAAATAAAGAACTTGAATTTTTCAAAAAACTTAAAGAAAAATTCACATGTCGGCTAACTATAAGAAGTTTTATGAAGCAATCTACTGAAGTTGAAACTGAAGGAGGATTAATAGCTTCGTACAAGATTTCGCTTAATATAGCAAAGAGGGGGAAACCACACACAATCGCTGAAGAAATTATTATTCCTGCAATTAAAGACGTCATTTAGGATGTAATGAAAAAAGACTCCGTTAATGTTTTAAAGTCATTGCCATTAAGTGCAAATTCTGTAAAACGGCGTATCGACGAAATGGCTAAAGAAATAGAAAATACGGTAGTTTCAGAGCTAAAAAATTGCAAGTTCTCTATTCAACTTGATGAATCTGTTTTCGGCGTTTCTGCTATTCTTATGGCGTACGTTAGATATTTCAGTAAAATTAAAGGACAAGTCATTGATGAATTTTTATTTGCTAAATATCTTGAAACTGATGGAAAAGGAGAGACAATTTTTAGATGTTTACAAGAATATTTAAATAAATATGATATTCCGCTTGAAAATATAATAGCGGTAGCCACAGATGGGGCACCTGCTATGGTAGGGCGTTACCGAGGTTTTGCTACATTTCTCAAAGAAAAAGTGCCCGGTATACGTACTATTCATTGTGTGTTGCATAGAAACAACTTAGTAGCAAAATATCTGAGTCCAGAGTTACATGAAGCCTTACAGTTTTGTATTAAATGTATCAATCAAATTAAAGCTCAACCTCTTAAATCAAGATTATTTTCCAAACTTTGTCAAGAAAACGACGAGTTATTTAACCAATTACTTCTGCACACCGAAGTTAGATGGTTGTCTAGAGGTGTATGCTTGCAAAGGCTAGTTGAGTTATTTGACTCCACGACCGAATTTCTCAGCGAAATAAACCCTGTTCTGAGTGATGAACTCCAAAACAATAAGAACCATATATTTTATTTAGCAGACTTGTTTGGAAAATTTAATGATGTCCAAACAAAGCTGCAAGGAAAAGATGTTACAATTATTCAAGCTCGAACAATACTGTTAGGCTTCCAAGTAAAATTAAATGCATTTAGATCTTCATTGCTACGTAAGGATTATCAGTATTTTACAAATCTGCGACAATTAGAAATAAAAGAAGAAGACTTGGAAATATATACAGGTCATCTTCAAAAATTGAGCGACGATTTTAAACTGCGCTTTGTTGATTTGGAAAACATTGACATCCCTGATTGGATTATTGTGCCATTTTCTGCTCAAATTGAAAACGTGGACATCAACCTGCAAGATGAGCTTGCTGAATTATTATCGGATCTTGAAGCAAAGACGCTTCTTAGAAATTTAACAATAAGCAAATTTTGGACAAATATAAATATAATGCAAAAATATGTAAAACTTTGTGAAATAGCTCAACCGTTTATGCTAGCATTTCCAAGTTCCTATATGGTTGAAGCCGGTTTCAGTCACGTAAATTCAATCTTAACCAAGTACAGAAATAAATTAAATGTGGAGCTTCGAGGGGATTTAAGATTAAAATTGACTAATTTTGAACCAAATATAGCGAACCTTGCAAAAATACACCAGGCACACCCATCTCATTGATTAAGAAGCAATAAATCTGTAGTTACTTTACTTATTATTTCTACTTATTTATAATTACTCATTATTTAATAAATATTAAGGTTTTTTAAATTATATAGGGGTCGATGATCAAAAAAGTTTGGTTTTTTAAATTATATAGGGGTCGATGATCAAAAAAGTTTGGCGACCCCTGGTTTACGAGATAGGACCACTAATTCCAAAATTTGTCGATAGATGGCGTTGTAAGTTGTCTCATCGAGTAGCGCATAGCCTTTTTACTATACCTAAACACCAACTTTATGGCCTAAGCTGCCACCGTTTAGAAGTTAAGGGGGGTGTAATGGATATAAGTGGGCACCCTGTATAGATAGAACAACTAAATATGGATATAAGATAAAATTGAGCCTTTCCTTTTGAACTTTCTTTAGTGAATGATCATAATTTTCATTATAAGATTTCTGTTATTAACTAGGAAGAACAGCATAAAAAGAAATGGATTATCTGAAACTTTTG
Source organism: Amaurobius ferox (assembly GCA_951213105.1). NCBI lineage: Eukaryota > Metazoa > Arthropoda > Arachnida > Araneae > Amaurobiidae > Amaurobius > Amaurobius ferox. The sequence goes on from OX578139.1 coordinate 61,408,190, forward strand.
CTTGACTTTCTTACTACAAGAGCATAAATTTTAAAATGAAAGCAAAATTTAATTTGTAACAAAAATGTATAGGCATTTTAAAGTTTAAAAACTGGAGTTAGATGATATTTGGGGAATTAAAATGTATGAATTATTTCGTTGTTGTTCCACACTCTCACTAAAGTATTTTATAGACAACGTCTTTGCATCCGATATGTCTTTTCATACAATGGCATTATAAATTTTCATACAACTCATACAAATATCAAAATATCCATAGATATTTAAATATATCGGCATAATGAGAATAACACAAGCTGAGAGGAGAGTTAAAATTCCCGTGAATACTTTGATTGGTTGAAATGCCACCTGTCTCAGCCACTGACATTGAGCCGTAAAGATTGATTATCTCGCTTTGTAAATTGAAGGAGATATCCCAGGAGTTCAGATACACCTTCCCCGTGATTTTCTGCACCATCTATGTTTTTTAAATCGAACCTATACTGGCCTCGTTTCATTCAAGTATGCCGTTATAAAGTTATGCAAATAGACATTTCTTATGTAATATTTCCTTAGAAAATGATTGATATAAACTTTAGAACACTAACGTAAATCCTTCTCGAGATATTGCACATTTTTCAAATAAATTTATTAAAAAATCCATAAATTAAAAAAACATATTAACTGTTGAGAAACATGTTCACTTTTCATATGTCATATCATGCGATAAATTTGGTAACATCATTCTTGTGGATCTAGCTCGTTCCATTCATGAGAACAGATACATTGAATAATACTTTTGTATTTGAACGCTGATAGTCATCTATCTGCTATAAGAATAACTTATTTCTCATTCCATAACGTTTGGCGATGAATTTGGCAGAATGTCGCCAATTTGGCGACTTTTGTAAATGTTGCAAAATTAACGAAAATCTCGCCAAATGGATAAAAATTATGCTAAATCAATGAAAATGATGACTAATTGACAAAAATTCAATATCTTGGAAAGAATATAAGTATCTACTATAAGGATAACTTTTTTTTTTTTTTTTACTGTAAAAATAGTACATTCATTGCATTATATAAGGAAAGTCATGTGCTGCACACATTAGATTTTTTTTAGATATTTAACGATAATTTTAAACACCAGTATATATGTCTGGTGCATTCAGTTGTGTAGAAATGAAATTCTATAATGTTTTACAATCTTAATTTTTAATTATCTGTATATCTTAATAATTAATTTCTTGAATTTTACATATTTTGCACCAAAAGCAAAAACAAGATATACAGTGAATCCTGGCTATCTAACATGAATATAATTATAAACCTGCCCATAATGATTTTTTCTGTGATTCAGCAGTACTAATACATATAGTACTAATGTATTTGAAACAACGATAAGTTGTTTTTAAGTAAACATGTATATAATGATAATTTTTTGCTTTTCAAAACTTTTAAAGTAATAGACCCTTTGACAGTCCATTAATTCTAAAAAATATCATACACAAAGGCAGTTAGTTGATTTTACAGAATAATTTCTCAACTTAATGGCAGTAGATGTTGTTATTTTGTACTAGTTTTATATTGAAGTGTGTATATTTTGCATTTTATATTTGTTCAATCTTATACTTTTTAATGCATACCAAAATATATTTCCTCAATGGAAATGGAAAACAGTTTTCACAGAGTCTATTTTTAAGGTTTGATTTTATAATTGCAGTGTAGCAGTTTTGATGTTGCCATTTGCTATTTACTCTCAGAATTTATGAGTCCTTATGCAATCACTAATTAAATTGATTGACCCTTTACCCATTTAAATCATTACTGAAATTGTTGCTTAATTTACAAGAATTAGCAACAATTAAGTTTAACATAAAAGATAATTACCGTTTAAGTCTTGTACAGTGCGCGAAAAACGTATACCCACACAACACAAGTACGTCCACAATAAGTCCAGAGGAAGTCCTATGCAGGATTTCAGGACTTCCAAAGGAAGTCCTATATTTTCCTAAAGACGTCTTAAGGAGGTCCATAGGAGATACAAATGTCTCTTTTTTTTACGTCCTGTGGAGATCCATTTTAGGATGATTTAATGACTTTTCAGGATGTGTTTAGGTTTTTAGTGGATTCTTTAGGAACCTGTAGGATGTCTTGTGACATACCACAGGAGGCTTTTGGAACGTATGGGATGTATTACGGCATGTAACTGGAGCCTATGGAGATCCTATTCAGTATGTGTTTAGGCTTTTAGTGGAATATTCAGGAACTTGTGGGACGTGTTGCAGCATATCACAGGAGACTTTCGGGATGCTTTGTGGAATACCATTGAAGGCTTTCGGGACTTATGGGATGTCTTATGCATATCATTGGAGGCTTTTGGAGCTATTTTTAGGAGGATTGACAGTGGTTCTAGGCTTTCTATAGGTTTCTTCAGGGATATTATGGGACGTGTTCTAGCACATTACAGGAGGATTTAGGATTTTTCAGGATGCTTTTCCTCTAGCTGCTTGTTTTATTTTCCCCATGTTAAACAGTTCCAAAATCACTAATTACTTTATTTTTTTTTTTAATCTTTTCCCATGTTTTTATTAAACATAGATTCTGAGAATAGAAATGTGTTTTTAAAAAATTGTTAAAATAGAAGTATTTCTAATATTTTTGTAAAATGAATGCACATTACTTTTATAAACATACTAGAGAATACTTTAATTTTGCAGATTTTTTAAGAAAAGCATAAACCTTTCTCTTTTCTAAATCTACAATTGGTAGATAACAGGGAAGCTAGAGACTATTTCCCATAGGTTTAACATGGGAAATAAAAAAAAAAAGAAACAAACAGTTAGAAAAAGAATATCATCTTAATAGATCATTTAAGATTACAACATTCAAATTATCATAAAAGAAATCCAGTAGTCAATATAGTTTATATTTATGACATCCAAATTTCATTTGTTTGATGACAAAAACTAGTATTTATTTAAAAGTAATCAACTTATTTATAGTGTTAATAGTCAATGTGTTCTTGTTAGTAGGGAAGACATTTGTCGCCTTCTGTCTACTAATATTTTTTCAGTTAAACCTTGGAATACAGATATACTGCTATTTCCTCATATTTTAGTCCATTTTGATCCAAATATGTGTCACATGAATGAATCTCTCATGGGATTACATTTTCTGACTTTTTTCAGTTTTAAATTAAAAAAAAATGCAATATATCAATATCTTAAGTGTCATAAATGATGCCATTCAATTTTAAATAAGAACATGTGCATAGAAAGTAAAACTTTCATGTACTTTCTATAAATTATTTTGATTTATTCATATTTAAAATATAGCTGCATGTTGGAAAGTAATGTTTTTTAATATCTGACGAATAACTCATGAAAACAATGGTATTCATTTATTTATAAAGTGTGCACTGACTCTATAACATTGAGTGTATTTACTTCTCTAAATCATTGATTTATATATCTTTTTTCATAAGATTTACTGGCAAAAATTCATTTGCCACGAATAATAAATAACTATTTACTGAGAAAATTATGAAATCTTCCCACTTTATAACACAAAAATTCTGACCAATCTATCAGCTATTATCAATTTCCTTTAGTGGTAAAATATTTTTACAGTTGAATATAAAATTTTATCATTTACAAATAAAAAAAACTCAATCGCATTCTGTGTATTTCAATAAATGTAAAAGTAATTTAGATCATAAAAGAATGTTATTTATTGGTCAAATTAATGTCACCTCCACTACCGTGATATTTCATTAGTGATATAATCTGGTAATCTGAAAACAAATATGCAAAATTCAAGTGATATACTATAGAGATTTCTAATAATTTGATTTATTCATAGTCCATCTGTATAAGTTATGGACCACAATTTATGAAATACTGCCCTAGAGAGACATGCAAAATGTCCCACATTTTAAGGAATTTATTTAAATTATTTTATACTTACTTTATTAGATGGACCGATTTTTGGTATGATACATTAAGACATACATACTTACATACATAAAAACATTTTTTTTATTATAGAATAAATGAAAACCTAATATACACAATTTAATTTATATTATTATAGTTCTACAAAATTTCCAATCTTCAGTGGTACATGAATATTCCGTTTATCCATTGTCTTCGTGGCAATATATCTAGAAAAACAATAATCATATATATTAGATAAAATCAGAAAAGTACTTAGCATAATTGGTTTTCCAAAAATATTTGCATTATAAATATAAATTAAAGAAATAATGCAGGTTTCAATGACGTCTTCATAATTTCCCTCAAAGCAAAATTATGTCCATACAATTTACATACAGGTAACGATACAGGTAATAACGATAAATGTATATACAAGTAAGCATAACGATTATGTTCCACACTTCAAAAAACAGCATAGGGATTCTACGTTTGAGTTCATTCCAATAGGAATACCCAGTGAAAGGCGAGTTCATTTTAAATGACAATTCCAATTAAAACACAATGAAATCACAACTCTTATCATTGATCCAAAACATATTTGACTTAAATCAGTTATAAATTAAAGTTATATTGTATTGACATTCTATATCTTTAATTTATTTCACTATATTCTCTTTTTCACATGTTGTGATTCCGTGTGCAAAAATAAACATGTAAATGTGTTGATGCCAGTTTCCAAACCTGACATTCGCCCAAAGCAAAATGATGCCCATGGAATTTATATTACAATTTGACAGATAAATTCCAGAAGTTGAACTATAAACAAGCTAGTAGTTTTTGTAGATGTTATTTATACGGAGTACACCATCAGTATGAAAAACAATCATGATAAACTTTAGGATGACGGGCTGAGTCCGCTCTGCTTAAACACATACACTCTTTTAGAATATGCGATCAAGTAAATTACGATAACTTCTTACTGTACATTAATATAACCCCCCCCCCCCCCTCTCTCTCTATTTTTGTTTTCCAGAAAAAATGTGAATTAAGTAAAAACAACAAAAATACTTAACATATACCTCAGGCATTTAAATGCTCATGTAAAGAAATATTTTCTTTTACAAATTAAAAGTTACTATAATATTAGAAATATTACATAATACTATATATTAATTTATTTACATCACTCATGGTGTACCTATAAGTAATTTTATAATGTTGTTTACTTTGTAAGTTTTAGTATTACATTTTAAAAAATTTTTGCAAGGCTTAAAATAGATTATACTCACCCCCACTTCTCTCAAAGTTATGACAAATAACAGTTAAGCATTTATTTTACATTTAATATAGATAGATAAGGATTCCAATTTTTACTATAGCTTTTGTTATTGGGAATAGATTTATTTTGACAATATACAGAAATTTCCCCATCACTGCAAGCAATCACTTACTGTTAATTCATTTTAATTGCATACTATGAAATCTAAAAATTTACATATGCAGTAAATTGCAGACTAAAATCATAACTCCTCACAGTTCATTTGATAAATTGAGGCAAATAGGATTCAGTATCAGGAATTAGCGAAGACAGAGTCACTTTTTATACAATTAATGAAGGGCTGCCTAGCAATAAAGCAGCATATTTAGTATTACTACTACAATGGGATTTCTTTTTATTTTGCAATATTCTTTGCACATAATTATGCTATTATTCAATACCTACATAAGTGGGGCCAACTGTATTACCACCAGAACGTTAATGTTATAAAGCTAAGGTTTCTTAGCTAGACAAAAATTTATATGACATAATATACAAAACAATTAATTTCCTTAATTACACTCATAGATAAACATTTTTACACTGCTCCCAATACATCCTCATAGTCAAGTCAGAATAGTCCAAATGGCTGTCAATCAATTCAAAGACTGTAATAAATGATAAAAAAATTAGGTGATAAGCAATATTATAAGAATGACTTATCTGACTGCGTATTGTAAAACAAAAAATCAATATAGAATATAGTAAGGTTGACCTATCTCTTTTTAAATCAATTTATTTTTTAATTCATTAAACGTATTTTCTGCAACTGTAGCTAGCAATACTGACCTCTTATGATTCTATTTCAACACAATCATCACTTGCAGCATAATCGTCAAAAATAAGACCTAGCAAAACTCCTTTTTCTTGTAACCTATTTTACATTGAAGTATCTTCATAAGCAGAATCAGAAATGGATTGTTGGTTCTCTTTACTGTTTTCAGATGAGCATCACGTCTGTTATAATTTAAACATCCACAGGCAATCTTTACATGTTTGGGCTTAATGTCTCTCGGGATGAATCTTTGTCACCAAACTTATTGTTGCTCCTGAGATTTTGCTTTTACTTAAAGTAATCTGAAAAAAAAAAAAAAAAAAAAATTTTACCTTTCCCAAACAAAAAACTTCACAATATCCAACATACATGCATTTAATTGTTCGCTATAAGCGATATGTTTTGTTTAACATTATAAAAGTATAGAAGATTCAAGGTGACAGAAAAAAAAATTCGCAATAACCAATAGTTTGCTACAACATCCGAGCTAGCAAGCTCCACTCTAGGTTGAAATGAGTATTTTGGATGTACAAATTTTATTTTGACAATCAAGATTTTAGACCCAATCATCATTTTCTCTGTCTAACTTTTCTGCTTTTTCCCCCATGTATCAGTAAGCATATGTACTTGCATATGTATTTGCATATGTTCAGTATGCATATATGTACAGCAGAAATTCTGACATATCTTCTTTCTAACAACCTAACCAATGCACGTCATGGATTACATGTGTCTGCGCAGTGCGTGCTGCTAATAAAAAGTAATTTATTTTATTGGCCGCATAATAAGTAACTTCAAAATTGCATTCAAGTAGAACATTTTGGTACCTGAGTAAAAATAATTAGGTACTATTGATACCCGGCTCCTAATTTCTAACCCTAGCACCACTATATTACTTTTAACCTTTTGCGGATGACGGCTTTTCCGAACTGATGTGGCCCAAAGGATGGAGCATTTTACTTCCGAACTGTTCCAAAGGACGGCATATTTTTTGCACTTGGCCTAACTTAAAAAAAAAAAGTGTCATCCGTTACAGCATTCTACTTTTTTCAGGAATAAAAGAAATACTTATTTTCCATTAGATGCATATGTTACACGCAAATTATCTTTTATTTAAATATTAAAATTTCATATGATTAAAAATGATTAATTAACTTGATTAAAATTGTTACTTGTTACGCAGGAAAAATATTAAAATGATTGTACTTAATACTTTACACAGCTAATAGAGATTATGTACAATTTTTAGGAAGAAAATAGCTTTGTTACTAATTAATACGCCTTTGACGCATAATGTATTTCAAACATGGATTCACACACAGACAAACATTGCAGAATTTGCATTTATAAAAACTATCTGTGTACTCATCAGAAATACCAAATATCCACGAATCTTCACTATCTGCATTGCTTTTATGACTATTCTGTTTGATTACCATGCTAGTATATTCTTCTATACATAAAAATGTCTTGACATAGCCATCCGAAATAACCTAATAAATTCACTACCGAACATTTCACTAAAACCCAAACTTGAAAGAAAATACTCTCTTACATTCTAATAATTCACCAATGCAATCATTAAACTAAAATCGAAACGAGAATATATACTCAATTACAGCATAGCAAGAGTTTGGCAGAAATGATTTGTTTGTTTATATTACAAAAACCATATTTTACCACTTTAGATGAAGTGATGATTCATAGGGACCCCCTATACCAAGGTTAAATATTTACAAAATATGTTGTAAATGTTAGAAAGGATATTTAGCACCATCTAGTATTCAAATAAATTCAAACGAATATTTTCCATATGAAAGCGCACATTGGTATCTGTCGCCCTTTAGGGTAAATTTCTCCTGGACGTGAATGCATGACTGTCGTCCTTGAATACAGTTTTACAGTTGACGCATGGATGCGCCTACCATCCGCAAAGGGTTAAACAGCTGAATTAAAATTGTTGCTGATGATTTTTAATTTGTCAGTTTACCAAAATGCCAGTTTCTGTTAGTTCAAACAGTTTTCCTTAGGCCTATGATGCGATTCCTCTCAAAACCTAACAACTGTTTCTAGAGCCATAGAGTATGTCTCAATAGCATCTTTGTACACAATTTGCAGTATCAAAGCAGGAAATAAAGTTTCATTTGCCTGTGAGTGAGAACACTGGTCGTTTAAAATGCTGCACTTTGCTTCCTTTTAATGAGCCCTATAATATCATTGGCACTGACAGTTTGATCTTTTGCAAAACTTAAACTTGGCATGCATGTTGTTTTATTAACGACTGTAGCTGAATCTTTTTTGCAACAGTGTATTTTCTTAACAGAAAAAAGCAGTATAGTGGACCTTTCAACAGAAAGGTTCCCTATAGAAAAAGAAAAAAATTGTATACATTAGCTTACCTGTATTTCATTAGAGCTTGGAAATCTAGTAATTGAGGTCAGGATTAGAAGGTGACAGAGTTCCGACCTGTTCAGTTAAGAAATTAGAAAACTATCAATATTTAACATATAATATGTTGTAAATAATCCTATCAAATATAAAAATCAGTTTTTTTTTTTTTAAATAAAGTGTTTATAGGCACATGTCCACAAGATTTTCCATCACATATGGAAGGACATTTCATTCACGTATGTTTAAAATGTATAAATGCAGCTAGATGCAGAACAAAACTCGAAACTAAAAGGGTTCTTCAGGTTTCAGTTTTGTTCCATGTAGAGTGAATTTATACCACCCAAGCTATTTATGTTGTATAAAAAACCTTACTAGTAAACAAAATGAAATTACAAATAACTGGGAGCTAAAATTTCTGAAACATATTGGAAATGTTACATTATTATAAGTGTGCAGAATAAGTATAAAATACAATTTTAACTGTACAATTAAATTTAACTTTGTAATAAGAAATTATAAATTTAAGTAAATCCCGGAGAAACATAAACTACTTATGGCTTTCCTGTATAACTGCTACTTGTTTTCAAAAAATGTCATTTTGAAAATAAATGATGAAATTGCGATACCAAGCACAAAAAATGCAAAGTATAACTTTGAGAATGGAGACATAAGAATCAAATTAAAAATTAAAATAAAAAGCTTTTTATGAAAACTATAACATACAGAGTAATATAAAATAATATCTAACTATAAATAAAATCGTATCTGTTTACAGAACCACCAAAACAAAATGATAAATGACAAAAAATATATCACAAACTTTTGAAGTGCATAAGACTATTAGGTAACTTATAAAATAAAAATGTTTAAATATGTAATTAATTGCAAATAGGTTCCAAATATGACAAAATAAGCATGTGATTGTTGCATATGTTAAACTGAAAAGATAATTTTTATTTTGTCTGCAAAATTAGTTACAATTTTGGAAATTTTCACATACAGACTATGCGGAGGCGCGGTAGCCCATTGGTTAGCGCGCTGGAGTTGCACTCGGTAGGCCCGGGTTCGATTCCAGCCACTGTCAAAACTGCCGCCGTGTTCACGCGGAGTACGATCACGTTAAACATGTGGGTCCGTATGTCCTTCCGAGAGGTTGGTGGTAGGGGAAGGAGGGTACGGTCCCTGTGGATGCCTCTCCCACTGGGTTCCGGTCTAAATTGGGTGGCACTTCCCGGTCGTCCAAACAGTTACCTTACACCTTTCTGGTAGGTCGAACGGTCTGGGTCTCAACAACAACAACATACAGACTATGCATGTACATCTACGTTTCATACCTCTGACTTGTATAACAACATATTAAAATAGACGTAACATATTAAAACTTGTTACATTGGCATTTCCAACTGCTCCATTCAATGTTATAGCAGAAAGCTTGAAATATTTATGTCATATTTGATGATTACACACAAAAATTCAAATATAACTGTTCATTATTTTCTGATGATCAGCTAAATTTAACCAATAACCAAGTAAATAATAAATATCAATACCGCATTTTACTACACAAGTAAACCTTTTAAAATCTTTAATTACTTTAACTAATAAAAGAAAGATTATAAACAAAACTGCTGATTGCATTATAAAAAACAGATTTATATTTTCTTATAAAACCAAACAGGAAATATACAGATATGACACTTTTGTGTTTATCTTTATTTATAGTATTATTAAAATATAAGCTGATTAAGGTAATATTAAATTTTGAAATATAGTATGTGTCATCCTAACATGTATCTTCGAGATTCATTTTATATGAAAGAAGTGATTGAGGTAACAATGACAGCAAATATATTATATAATATTGTCATAATTTGTGAGTTTATATCCTTAAACTTTAAACATAAGCAAAGTTTCATAGATGTACTTTTTCCGTTTGTTTTTTAAACAAGCTCTTTTTACAATACAATCAGCATTTCTGCTTCAAATATTTTTTTTATTGGGTGAATTAATTAGAGGTTATGAATGGTATGTTTATTAGTGCAATGTAGTGGAAAATTTTGAATACTGTTTTCCGAAACAAGAATAATAAAATTTAGATAAGTACACTTCTTGAGAGCTAACAATTCTTGACAGGTATCACTTATTGGAATTGGATAAAGTATTCGTGAGTTTGTTAATAGTCATCATCCAAGACGATTAATGCTCGGCAACACTAACAGATTCAGGGGGGGGGGGGGGGCTAGAGGGCTAAAGCCCCCAAAATTAAATATTCTGCACTAGATGAAATGACATTTTTTTCCCATATTGTACCCTTGTACAAGGTTAAAAAAAACTTATATTGTACCTTTGTACAATATAAGGTTAAAAAAAACTTACTCCCCCCCCCCCCCCCCCCCCCAATGGTAGAAACAAAATTATAAAACAGAAAGATTTGAAACATTTCGCACATGCATGATTAGAAAACTTGAAACATGGTAATAAATCACATGCTTATAGAGATGTTTACATAATTAAAATTAAAGCAAATTAAGAAATTTATAACATTCTAAACTTTATTTTTGTGTTCCGAGTATTAAAAAGATTCAAACCTATAAAGGACAAGCAAAAATTCACCAAATCTAGAAATCTTTGACGGAAATGTATGCAAATTTCTAAGTAAAGATATTCATAAAATTAAGTTCTTTTTCATGTAAATTAATTAAATTTTCCAAAAATAAATATGTATAAATTTACTTTATAAATTTTAAACCCATGTGATCTTGGAAAAAAGTATAAGGACAACTTTTTTTTCATCTAAAATTATAGTAAAATTTGCATATCTGAAAGCACAAAATGACCATTTCAAATATAAAGACTGGGTTTCTAAACAAAATTCACACTTGCCTCATTTCTTCACAATTTTTGCACGATGCCAGAAGGAACTCATCTGTCTGACCTTGGAAAAGGGGAAATTCTTGCTTTTAAAGTATGTGGATTGAGTGGGCATGAAATTTCGAAAAAAATTAAAAGATCAAAAACTGTAGTTTATAATTTTCTAAAAGAACCTGGAATGTATGAGATGAAAAAATGAACTGAGAGACCAGAAATTCTAATGCAAAGAATGGTTGTCAGAAGAACTTGCGAAAAAAAAGAATCTGCAAATGAAGTTAAAAGAAATTTGGACTTACCATGTTCCACACGAACAGTTCAACATGTTTTGAATAAACATCCGAATATTTGGTATGGAGTTTAATGTTACGTCCACTTCTTAAAAAGGAACATAAGGAACGAAGACAAGAATTTTTAAAAAAATGCATTTCTCTCTGTCTATAATGGATTGATGTAACATTTTCGGATGAAAATAAGTTCAATCTTGATGGGCCAGATGGTTTTTGCTATGTTTGGTATAATCTGCGTAAAACCAAAGAAGTTTTTTCCAGACGTTAGTACCATGAGGGCACAGTAATGATTTGAGATGGAACCATGTCTATTGTCTTTATCAACTACAAAATGAACTCTGATAAATATGTTGATGCAGTGCACGAGAAAAGTATAAGCACAACGTATAATTGAATGAAAATATACTTTATTTTCACTTTATCAAAATGAATTTTTGATATTTCTGACCTCTAATATGAAATTATACAATAACATTTATAACACATAAAACAACAAATATGAACCTTACAAAAGTTGACCATTTAAAGATTATCACTAAAGAAAATATAGAAAAAAGTATAAGGACACGTTCTAAATTACTTAATATTTCTCTTAATAATCAAGAAAACAATCTTTTTTTCAATTACTTGAATAAGCCGAGAGGTCATCGATGCTGAAAGTTATTTTAAAGTGTCTATGGAAATGTTATTCCAAGCTTGTTTGATGTTTAACACAAGATTCTGTTTACACTGATATTGTGTGCCATTTTTATAAACTTCTCGGGCTAGAAGGCCCCATAAATTTTCTATTGGATTGAGATCGGGACTCCTCGCCGGCCAATCAAGTAAATTTACTGAATTAGCTTCAAACCAGAGTTTTGCACTCTTAGAAACATGTATGGAAGCGTTATCCTGTTAGAAAATATAGTCTCCTTGAGTAATTAGTGAGGCCTCGGGTAACAAATGTTCACCTAACATATCAACATATTTATCAGAGTTCATTTTGTAGTTGATAAAGATGATAGACGTGGTTCCGTTTGCTGCAAAAGCCCCCCCAAAAAAATCATTACTGTGCCCCCACCTTATAGGTGTCTGGAAAAAACTTCTTTGGCTTTACTCAGATTATACCAAAAATAGCGAAAACCATCTGACGCATTAAGATTGAACTTCTTTTCGTCCAAAAAGATTACATCAATCCATTTTAGACAGAGAGAAATGCATTTTTTTTTTAAATTTCTGTCTTCGTTCCTTATGTTCCTTTTTAAGAAGTGAATGTGACAATAACTTTACCAAATATTCGGATGTTTATTCTAAACATTTTAAACTGTTCGTGTGGAACATGGTAAGTCCAAATGTCTTCTTCATTTGCAGTTTCTTTTTTCTCGCAAGCTCTTCTGACAACCATTCTTTTCTATCGATGCTTTAGAATTTCTGGTCTTCCAGTTCATTTTTTTATCCCATACATTCCAGATTCCTTTAGAAAATTATGAACTACAGTTTTAGATCTTTTAATTTTTTTCGAAATTTCATGCCCACTCAATCCACATACTTTAAAAGCAAGAATTTCCCCTTTTTGAAGGTCAGACAGATGAGTTCCTTTTAGCATCATACAAAAATCATGAAGGAATGAGGCAAGTGTGAATTTTGGTTAGAAACCCAGTCTTTATATTTGAAATGGTCATTTTCTGCTTTCAAATATGCAAATTTTACTATAATTTTAGATGAAAAAACAGTTGTCCTTATACTTTTTTTCAAGATCATAAGGGTTTAAAATTTATAAAGTAAATTTATACATATTTATTTTTGGAAAATTTAACTAATTTACATGAAAAAGAACTTAATTTTATCCATATATTTACTTAAGAAACTTGCATACATTTCCGTCTAAAAGATTTCTAGATTCGGTGAGTTTTCGCTTGTCATTTATACTTTTTTCGCACACTGTATGTTAGGCGAACATTTGTTACCTGAGGCCTCACTAATTACTTAAGGAGACTATATTTTCTAACAGGATAACGCTTCCATACATGTTTCTAAGAGTGCAAAACTCTGGTTTGAAGCTAATTCAGTAAATTTACTTGATTGTTCGGTGAGGAGGCCCGATCTCAATCTAATAGAAAATGTATGGGGCCTTCTAGCCCGAGAAGTTTATAAAAATGGCACGCAATATCAGTGTAAACAGAATCTTGTGTTAGCTATCAAACAAGCTTGGAATAACATTTCCATAGACACTTTAAAATAACTTTCAGCATCAATGACCTCTCGGCTTATTCAAGTAATTGAAAAAAAGATTGTTTTCTTGATTATTAAGAGAAATATTAAGTAATTTCGAACATGTCCTTATACTTTTTTCTATATTTTTTTTAGTGATAATCTTTAAAAGGTCAACTTTTATAAGGTTCATATTTATTGTTTTATGTGTTATAAATGTTATTGTATAATTTCATATTGGAGGTCAGAAATATCAAAAATTCATTTTGATAAAGTGAAAATAAAGTATATTTTCATTCAATTATAAATAAAGTATAATTCATTCAATGTTTTGATAAAGTGAAAATAAAGTATATTTTCATTCAATTATATGTTGTCTTTATAATTTTTTCACACACTGTAGAAGCTCTGAAACTTAATTTCAAGATTTTTCCAATATATTAACAATTGCATTCCTAGAGTAGTCAACTGAATAAATAGATTTCTTATTACCAAACACCTGTCGCTTGTAACACATAATAAATACCATGAATGGTACAGATAGTAAACTGACTTCTTTTGAAGTTGAAAAATATTTTATTTTCTTAACAGGGTTCTCACAGTCTTGAAAGTCTTTGGTTATATAGTCCTTGAGAGATAAAATTTAAGTTTTTAAAAAGTGCTTGATTGTTATTTGTGGAAAACTGTAGGAATCTTACGTAAGTAGACCTTGTATTCGAACTCAATAGTGTGGTGGAAGTGATCATATGAATATGCCTAGGAAATTAGGCTTGGTTGAATGAATTCCCTTCCATGGAGGTTAGAAGAGATCATAAGAATTGCATTATTGTAGAAATGAAAACGGGGGCCTTATGTCTTTCCCAACATGTACATCTACTATTAAGTGCTAAATATATATTGTATATAGAAGAGCTATGATAAAAACAACGAAGGGGGAGGGAGACAAAAAAAAATGGAAAAATCTATTTTAGTTTGATATTCTGAACTGATTATCTTCACTGATCTTTTACTGAAAATGCAAACAAATCAGCTGACAATAACTGCAACATCAACTTTATATACTTATTAAAAATAAAATATAAATATTAGTATTAATGTTTTAATATTTTTTAGTTAGAAGTTTGTATTATGACATCAATAAGAACACTCTGGAAGAGTTGATGAGACCACATCTTATCATCTATTTGGATATTAGCCCTGAAGTTGCCCTTGATAGAATCAAGAAAAGAAATAATGTAAGAAAAATTATCTTAATATGTTGATGTTAATATTGATGTTGATGTTGCATTTACCAATACATATGTATTTTATTTTTGTTCAAAAATATTTGATAAGAGTTGAATTCTAATTACTATGGATATTCCACTTCATAAAACAATTGCTATTATTTTAAAATAGAATAGCTAATACTTTATAATCATGATAGCCATATCACATTAAAGTTTTAAATGATGTTTAATAAATATGGTTTTAATACAATTTTTAAAAAATTTCTCATGGTTCCCATGTACTACTGAACAGTTAGCAAGCTCATGTTTTTAATTTTTTTTTCATTTATTTTTTGTTATTTATTAATTTAACTGGTTCCATCCATTTTTCTGAATTGCAATTAATCTGCATGTAAGCCAGTGATTTTCAAATTTTTTCATATTATGTCCCGAAATCAAAAAAAATAAAAAAGTCAAGGCTCCCCCAAAATTGAAGTTTTTAGTAACCAACAGTACTTTATTTACCATCCATTATTATAGGAATATTTGTATTGACATAATAGAACACTTCATTTACTTGCTTTTTGTGTTTCACCTTCAAACCTTGCTCTATTTACTTGCTTCAAAAATTTAAAAAAGAAATAACTTCAAATTTACTACAGCTGCAGCCTATAAACACAGTTTATTGTGGGAAATTCGATTGCATATTTTTACATAGTAAATCAATATTTAGTTGTTTGAAATGCTTATTCACAGGGTTTGCTTCAAAGTCTTCTATGACAGACACAACCTAATTTTTTATTAGCAAGTAATAACAAAAACTGGTCATTCCATGTCAAATCAACACAGAAAAAGGGGTTTTCAACCCAACCCCTCCCGATTTTTTTTAAACTTTAGCTATTGTATTGCCCACTCATATATAAGACAGTATGCAAATCTGCATAGTTCATTCTTCAATTTGCATTACTTTTTTATTTATAAAATTTTGAAGTTTGAAAATTTGGTATATTTTTCATAATTCTAGACATGTTTAAAACCTCATATCTGCTGACCTAATTAACTGATTATGTTGAAATAAAACTAATTTTGTAGTTTAATGTACGGCCTTTGTGATGACATGTTATATGACCTTATCAATGATGATTTTCATTTCAAGGTCATCCAATTTTACCTTTGACCTTGAATTTTAAAAAATGCATTACTTCAATTTTGCTGAAAAAAATATGCTATTTGTAGCAGTCTATTATGAGAGTAGTCTTAAGTTTGGACAAACATGGGATCTTTAGTTATAAAAATCTATTCAATAGTAAATTTTGAAGAAATCGATAAAAATAATTCATTAAGTTATGTTTCAATTTACAATGTAGTAAGAAATACACCACTTACTTTGGATGCAAAAAATAATTTTCATTATTTTAAAAGACTTTTCAAGCTTGAAAAGTTACACTTTCACCCAAATAAAGGAAGAGAGAATCATTAGAAAGATTTAAAGTTCATAACTATCTGTAATTTATTAGAAGCCCTGAAACTTTCAGACTGTTATTGTTATATATGGTTACTAGAAGGTATGCCTGCCATATGATGGAATGCAAAAAGTTGCAAAGCATTAACTCCTATTCGCCCTCCAGCAGCACTTGTGCTCCTACTATCCTTGGACACATGCGATCCATGCAACTCTCCCAATCAATATTATTATTTTCTATACGATTTCCTATGGAAACGTACATGCTATATCACCACCTAACAAAAAGTAAACTGACAGAAATTATCAAAAAAATTTAACTTATCTTTCAAAGATATTAAATTTTCATTAATTAGGTGTTATTTTTATCAAGGTAAAATTTTTTTCATTTTGGCGGCAATTTCATCAGTTTGACAACATCTAAAATAAAGTTGGCAAGTTGGTGATATCTCACCAAAATCTTCATCAAGCATTATGGACAGACAAATGGGTTATTTTTATATTCTTTCCAATATATTGAATTTTCATCAATTAGGCATGAATTTCTTAGATTTAGCATCATTTTGTCAATTTGGTAACATTTTCCTCAATTTGGCAACATTAGAAAAGTTGCCCAGTTGGTGATATCCTGCCAAATTTTTTGCCAAGCATTATTTACTGATAGATGGAGAAAGTGGTTATTCTTATAGTGAATGGTACACTTTGTACTTTGCGTATAAGAAACATTTTGCATCAATTAAAAACAACTATTTTGAAGATGTAATAAAAAATTATTTCTCCACCCTGAAAAAAGGAAGGGCTTAGTAAAAAGAGCAGAATTACATATTTTAGTAAACTAAAATAAAATGAAACTAAAATCTGCCATAAACAAAACTGGCTAACTAAATCCACTGATGAGAGATGATTAATTCAATCTGTGTGAAACTGAGATGTATAAAAGACATTTTTAGCAATAAATAATTGTAATTAAAAGTTTAAAATATCATTTTGAATTATGAAAATAAAATTATGTGCATTTCATTATAATAATCATTCAATGTTATTAATTTTATTTTTATGTGATAGGATATGTCAAAAATGACTGTTCTCTTAGTGATAGTGTTTTATTAAAACATGAAGTGTTGAGGCCATGGGGATTGAGTTTATGACAAAAAGGGACTATATTTATTTAAGATTATAAAAAAGGGGCAGCTGAAAATTATATAAAGATTTTGTTATTTATTGTTTAATTTTTTTTTCTTCTCACAAGCCCTTGCTGGTTGGTCCCAGTGTTTCAAACCAAAAAATTAAGAAAGAAGGTTTTATAAACTAGCCATATTATATAAAAGGACATAGAAAATCCTCTTTAATGACACTTGTTTGAACATTGGAAGCATTTTGTTTCCAAAGCAAGCACTTTCCTTAAGAAATTTTCAAGGACTTTCAAGTGCCATGAAACATTTTTCAAGGTCATCAATCAACTACCTATTATGAAATTATGTATGTTTCTAGGAGAAAAAATAATAGAAAACTAATGTTATGCTTATTGAGCAAAATTATTGAGTAAAAATACCAGCGCTACCAAAATATGTTAAAAGTTAGCTTTATTAACACTTTATGAAACATCTAGATCAGATTAACTAACTTTCTTATCAATAATTATTAAAAGTAATCTATTTACAGTTGCAAAATCAATGGGTTGATACTTGATAACTTCCTCCAATTCCTACCCCCCCCCCCCACGCACGCACGCACAAACTTTACAGAAGGAATTTAGAATAAAAAATATCATCATGATTTGAAAGTGATGAATAAATAAATCGATCCACCACCCCACCCTTACAAGTGACTATTAAATTGAAGGTTGTAGGTGCTTGTGACTTGCCTGTACCTAGTGAATAATGGAATTGTACATCACAGCAGACCCACTGAGTAAAATTTTCGAGTTGTAGGTGCTTGTGACTTGCCCTTACCTAGATAATAATGGAATGGTATATCACAGCAGACCCACTGAGTAAATTTTTGAGAAAAAAATTGATGTCACTATTTTCATTTAAATCAGACCCACTAAAGATTTTTTTGGGAAAAGTAGAACTTTTCAGAAAATACATAAACACCACAGATCCACGGAACCTTTTCATCCCTGTTTTTTCTTTTCAAGCACTTTCAAAGACTTAAAATGTGACTTTTTAAGTACTTCCAAGGCTTTTAAAATGGTCATCTAAAATTGAAGTACTTTACAGATTTTTAAGTACCTGGTTACAAGAATTCAAAGTTAACATGTTTTGTTAAAAAATAAGTAAATTTTACAGTTTTTTGGAGAGCTATAAATAAAAAACAATTGCCAACATAGAGCTAATATTTTGTATGGTTGAATATCTCTATTAATACTAAAAACTCACAAAACTTCAAAGAATTAAAAAAAAATCAGGTTAAGAATGTTATTTTTCTAAACTGATTTGATATGGAATGACCCAATACTGTCTTACTTAAATTTTTTTATGACCCCATTGTGATCCTATTATAAAATTTGCAGGCTATGTACAGCAATTAAGTATGAAAAAAATAAAACATTTCAGATTTTTAAAAAATACGCATTTTTTTTTTCAGTTCAAGATCAAAGGTCAAATTGGATGAACTTGAAATGAAAACATCATTCACATAGTCGTGTAACATATCATAAGAAAGGTCATACATTAAACTACAAAATAAACCTTATTTCAACACAATCAATGTATTAGGTTAGCAGATACAAGCTTTTGAATATGCCTAGAATCGTGAAAAAATTACCAGATTTTCAAACTTCAAATTTTTATAAATAAAAAACTAATGCAAATTGAGGATTATGATTTTGTATAGTATCTTATATGTAAGTGGACAACAAAATAGCCAAATTTTAAAATAAATCCGGAGGGTCTGGTTGTGGGCTGTGTTGATTTGAAATGGAATGACCCAAATGCTTCGTATAAGTATGTTGTCAATAGAAATGTGAGTTTTCTGGAATATTTTCAAATGGAAAATTTTAAACTTATTCTTAACTCTTACATTTAAGCTAGAATAATGTCCAGTGACTTCCAATAGTATTTATTCTTACATTAGAGCATTAGAACTACAGTCATATATATACAGGGTGCCCAGTGCTATCGGTGCCCAATGGCTATTTCCTCAACCTTTAGTCACAGAGATATACTTCCAATTGCAAAAATGTTTTAAATTTTAAAATCTATTATCTTAGAAACAGTTTAAATCAATAAATGCATTTTTGAAAGAAATACGAAATATAAATTTTTATATGGTCCCCCGGTTCTACCAGTTGTATTTAGGAAAATCATCCTCATACAATTTCATGCAAAATAAAAATAAAAAAATCATCCTTTTACGACCAAAATTCACTGAGTTAGAAAGCATTAAACTTATGACTTAAGTTTCTTTTCCACACATAAAAATGTCCCATTTCAGGCAACCTTTAAGAGACTACATAAGTATTGAAATTCCGTATTCAAAGTATTATGTTTCGATTGCATTTGCTGACATAATATCGAGAATGAAGCAAAGCTTTTTATCGAATATTTTTTATATTTTTTGTGTAAATAATTATAACTTTAATATTATTTAGTGCAATGTATATTGTTGCAAAAAATATTGAAATTGCTGCAAAATATTTTTCTCTCCAATTATTTTGTGTATAACCCCCAGTTTTCAGCACAAAATGTGCTCCAACTTTAAGCAGCTATAAGTCGGTGAATTTTGGTTGTAAAAGGATGATTTTTTTTTTTTTATTTTGCATGAAATTGTATGAGGGTGATTTTTCTAAATATAACTGGTAGAGCCGGGGAACCATATAAACCGTATAAAAATTTATATTTCGTATTTCTTTCAGAAATGCATTTATTGATTTAAACTGTTTCTAAGATAATAGATTTTAAAATTTAAAACATTTTTGCAAGTGGACGTATATCTCTGTGATTAATGGTTAAGGAAATAGCCATTGGGCACCGATAGCACTGGACACACCTTGTATATTAAATAATATGAATAAAGAAAGGGTTTAAATTTAGAAATATATAAAAATATATGTGCAAAAACTTTTAGTGCATATATATTGAAGTCAGCAGCTGCAATTTAATATTTTTATTGAATGCTTGTGCTTAAGTTATCAAATAATTATAGTTTATCTATAACAATAGAAAAAATATTTTTGGAAGTCATAATAAGACAATGTACAAATGAAAAAATAAATTAAAAATACATAAAATTTGCTAAACTCTTTCTAAATCATATATAATTAATTTATTGTTTATTGCAGGTATAAGAAATGAATTATTAAACACATAACTTTCATATGTTTTCTTTCTTTAAGAAAGAATTAGAAAGTTTTATTCTCACAAGCAGCAATTATTTATTGTTATGCAAATATTATAAGAAAAAAAAAATTACTTATAGTGTAAAAATACATAATTAAATATTATAATATTATAACAATGTAATAAGACAGATATTTTATGCAGTATTTGTTTAGAATTCAATCTATTCTGCATGCTTTTCAACAAAAAGAATATTTTTCAATAATATTAAATATAGTTTTGACTTCATAAAACTGCAAATTTGTCATTTCTGTCACTGTCCCCCAGTGATGAGTTGAGCTTTCATCTCTTAATTACAGCAATAGAAAACATAAATAATGAAAATAAATGGGTGAAGTTTAAGAAATTACAATTCTAATTTGTAAAAAAAACCCACCTTTTTAGTAAAATTTCAAATAATATTTTTTGCAAATTTGCTTTTACATACTTGTCCCCGAGAATCAGTGACAGTACAACAATGTTCGAAAAATCTTTATAATCCACTAGATCATGACAGCAATAATTTTAAACCACATGAAGAACAATGAATTTGAATTTTGTTTCATATCTGAAGTTTTAGAATATTGCAATTAATAAGTAAGTGTAAAAAAATTTTATTATTCATTTTTTATGTGTATATTTATTACCCATCATTCCTGTCATGCATATAAGTTAACATGAATGAAAATTTAAAAATAAGATGTTTTTTGCTAGTGCATAAAAGCAAGTTTTGATTAGCATATATTTAGTTTTCCGTGCTAGTTTTAATTTCTTTGTGGAAAAAAAATAAACCAAAACATCATTTCTGTAACATGAATGGAATGGTTTACATCACCGGAATAATGCACATCCAGAATTGGCTTTGAAATAATGGTAGAGTTTTTCTATAGTTTTCACGAACAGGCTTATCTCGAATCAGAATTTATGTAAAATTTAAGAAAAATTGTTAATACAGAATAAAACATTTTAGTTAAAATATAATCTTAATAAAACATTTACACCATGAATCGGAATGCCTTCAAAATTTAAGGAATTCTGTTAATACAGAATGAAATATTTTAATTAAAACATTTTTTAGTAAAGCATTTACATCCCAAATCTGAATTTTTGTGAAATTTGAGAAAAATTGTAAATAAAGAATGAAATATTTAAATTCAAACATTTTTAATAAAACATTTACATTATGAATTTTTAATAAGACATTTACATCATGAATTTTTAATAAAACATTTACATCATGCATTTCTCTTTCATGGAACGGGGTTATCATTATTGTATATAACTTACGTGTATTACATGTGTCCGCATAGTGGTTAGGTACATGGTTAACAACTACTGCAGAAATTGTTGCAAGCATATGCACATATCATAGGTATGCAGTCAACAGCCACTGTAAGAAAGCTTTTGCAAGTTATGAGCTTTTTCAAAAAGCAACCGTTCGTCGAAGGTGGTTAGTAAGTAATATCAAGAAATAAGTTCTCTTTTATTTCATTAAAACCTGCAAAGATATGAAACTACTGCAACATGCTCATCTAGATATAACTTATTATTTCCCTTCCTATCTTCCTGTGTTTTGACTGACTCAACATAAACGAAAATGTGCTCCTGCAAATGGTACAAAAGAACTCTAATCTGGAAAGCTATATATTTAACTAAAAACAGTTTTGAAAGTTTTAATCAGGTGGAATGAAAAAATGGATTGGCATGATAATCTTCCTCTTTCTGTTATTTCTTATTTGTTCCTTATGGTGGGTGTTTTCTTTGACACTAGATTACTGTTTAATCTTATTATTTTTAATTTTTGTTGGGATATAACATGTTGTTAAAAACGTTTTCTCTCAACAAAGGGCTAACCAGGGTGCTTTTCTCATTACAAAAGGGCAATATGGTACTGTTTTCATAACAAAGAGGCAGCCAGGGCTCTGCCTCTTTCTAAAACAGCCTGGAGCAGTGTCACCTATACAAATTAAGCATCCCCCACCTACAAACATTTATTGTAGGTCCTCTCTTTCATATTTGATTTTTACCTTTTTCTGAATTTTTCATGATGTCTTCTCTCACAAAGGCAAAGAAATGTATTGGAGATCCACCCCCTCCCCTACACTTGAGTGGTCCACCGCCCCCTTCCTGCCACATAGGCAGTCTTATCTGGATGAAACTCTGAACATGTGATACCGATAATATTTAATTTTCCTATGTTCTCGTGTTTAGGCTGTAATGTTGTGTTAAAGAATTTTTTCCATTTCTTGTAAAATATTTTAGTTAATTTGTGGTGTAAGTAACAAAATAAAAGTTTTTTTTTCAATGATTCAATGTGTGTCACATTATTATAATAATACTGATTAATTAGCCCTCTCATATCAGCCATTTCGGAGACACTGCACCATTCAGGTGACCTGAATATTTTCCTTCATAAAAAAAATATATATATATTAAATTATTAGAATTCTAGAAAATTATGAAAAGATCAGCCTTGAATAATGTTATCTATTTGTAAAAATACGGTCAATAAAATCTGTTTACAGAAAATCTATAATGAAGTTATCTTTAAAAATTTACATCTAAAGAGGAATTTCATATTAAAAAAATTCTGTTTTTGCAAAACGATGGCCCAATATTTACACATTATACATTGAAAATGATATGTTTACATTGTTTACTTGAATTGGTGTGGAAAATAAAATCTACCTTATTTTTATATTTTGACACAAATAAACGTGTCACCAAAATGATTTTTTTTATCAAGTTTACATTCAAAATATGCAATAAAACTCCATTAAATTCTGCTAAACAGCTCCATCATCTATTAAAAATCTTAAATATTAATAGGAACTTATTGCAAGCAAAAGTTTCTAGAAACTATGGAGTTAAAAAAAATTTGAGATAAACCTGAAATTTGGCAATTATTAGAAATTCAGCCATATAAAGATTTTTCTCTAATATAAAGATTTTTCTCTAATATGTCTATAATACTGAAATAGCCTTTATTTAAATTTATTTTAGCCTGTTGAAGTTAATTCAAAGGTTTTGACTAAGGAATATCTTGCTACCATTGAACATTTTTACAAGCAGGTGTATTTAAAAAAAATGGAGTAAGTATGTCATTATTTTCTTAGAAATGTGTGACATCTTTCTGAACTTTTCATTAAAAATATACTGTAATTAAAACATGAATTACTTTTACTGTATTCTGTCTCATTTGGGGTGTTTAAAAATGTTTAAACCAATAAATAAAGCACAATTTATATAATAATTTATAAAATAAATATAATTTAAAAAGCATTGCAAAAATATATTTATAGCCTTTAATATGTAACTAAAAGTACAAAGAAAATAAAAAGCGTAAATGAGTGCAATAATTAATACTTAAATTTTTGTTACATATGAAATAAACTCTATTTAGAATGAAGAAAACAATTTTTCACTAGGATTTTATTCAGATTTTTTGGAGTAGCATTCTTCTTGTTATCTTCAAGGATAAACTTAAATTTTGTTATTATTCAACACCTACAGACATGCATGGACAGAAGCTATGTAGGTGTCATCTTAAATAATAAAAGGCAATGTCTGTAGGCAATATAAAAAAAGTATGTGACTTTTTGAATAAATCTAATATATGAAATTACATATAGTAAACCTAGAAATATACAAAAATATGTTACATAAAAATAGTGTTATGCTAATCCGATTGCATTTAAATGTCAAAATTTGGCAAAATTGACATGTTTTTATTTCAGGAAAACATATGTAAAGACATAATAATCTTCTCCCCTACTAATGACTATGTTTCTAAGAAATTTTTCCTATGTTCAGTCACATGCTTATTTATCTAAATTTTTTCATTTATTTAACTTATATGCTATAGAAAATAATCATAGGCCAAAATCTATTTTTTGTTGTTGTATATTGCAACTTTTTATTAATAACATTCACTTCAGATGTGATGTATTGTAGTGTAAACTTATTTCAGACTTTCCTGAATCTGGGTCAACAGCATGCTTGACATGAGTAGTACATTTTTCTTTTTTCTTGAAACATTTATTACTATGGTATAATTATTATAAAAACTATCAAATTATGATTGTCAATTTTTGGAGGCAATAAATTCCTTATTTTTGTATAAAGTTTCAATGTTTCATAGCCTGTGTTCTTTCAAAACTTGGACTGACTGAATATAAGAAAAAAACCAGTTATCAGCAGTGATGTTTGCTGCTGAACAGTATACATCTGGTTGTTTTCCTGCATATATTTTTTATGTCTAATACATAGAACCTTTATTATCTACACAAACAATTTTTAAGTCATTCTTATTTTTATTTCCCTTAGAGAAAATGCACTACCCTAAATTCACAATTTCTTTTAAATTCAGCAAGCATTTTATATATTGCGTATTTTGACCCAAGGAATTTTAAAACTTGCAATTTTCAACAAATTTTGTAAAAATTTCTCATAGTAACTCGTTGAGTTTGAGGTGGTCTTCATACATCCGTTTGTTGTTTAATCATAGTCTATGATCAAAGTGGTCAAAGCCAATTATGATTATTTAATCAAATCAATTATATAAACACGTTGACCATTTGGTCAATGTACTGGTATTCTATTCAGTTACAGGTGCTGGACTCATCAAATCCTGGGTATAAAGGGGTGCCCTAAGTATGTTTGAGTGTTTGTAATAATTCAAAATCCACTTTAAGCTGTATTTCCATAAGGGTGTAATGTGAGTTGCTTCCTTTGGTGCATTGGGCAGTATGATTTACAACAAAATTATTTACACCTTTATCACTTATTGACTAATGGCACCAATAGCCAAATACTTGGCATTAAAAAAATACAGTTGAACTCTGTTAATACGAGAAGGTAGGAATATGTAAAATTCCTTGTATTAGCCGTTACTTGTAAAACCCGTAAAAGGAAAAAAGAATTTTAAATACACACCGTAATAAAAATAATTACTGGAATTAATTTGGGTAATTTTCTTAGTGCAAAATTAACTTTGTCATTTAATAAACATAGAATTTTCAGTCCTTATATAGATGATGTCCTTATATAGATAGATTTTCTTACAGTGCAAATAAATGTACATATGGTCTCATTTAACTTAATTGCACTTTATTAACAGTTATTGAAAAAATCAGTAAGTTTTGATTGTTGGTTGGCATATTTATTTGTGCATCTCGTATGTCTCGACGTAAAATGCAAAGAGCCGTCTGCATGCTTTCATCATTTGGTCGCATCTCATAAAATCATGTTAAAGTGTCTAGCTTCAACGTAAGTTACAGGTATTGATGTTTTGGCCGAATTTTCACCATTGCTGTCATCATTATTTTGGTTGTTCTCAAGGATATCTTGTAAAATTTCATCCTCTGTTAAAAGTCCAGTTTCGATTTCATTATCAACAATAACGAAGTCGTCTAAAGGACAACCTTGATAGGAATTAAGATCTCTTTTTTTTTTCTAGCCATTCCGATAACTGTATTAGATTGTCTTCATTCTCACAGTCAGAAATGTTGTTTTCATTCATACAGTTTGTAAGCCCTGCTTTTTTAAAACAGTTCTAAATGGTTAAATTTGTAACACTTTTCCATGCATCATCCAAGAGATAAATGGATTTTAAGAGATTTACTTTTGGTTCTAACTTTTTCTCCATTTTTTCAATCAGTTGTAAAGTTAGAAATGTCACTTAAAACTTCTGATAACCCCTTAATCCACTAGCTGTAAAACGGAAGTTGCATTCGAAGGCAGGAATACAAGCTTAATGTTTTTCAGATTTGGTACTAATTAGGGTTTCCGATTTCGTCGAAAAGGAAAAAATTGCATTAAAGTAGACAGATATTGTTCTCGTATTAGCCAAGATTCTACTTTTGTGCTCTTAAAAAGCATTAAACTTTTAATGTAGTTAAATAGTGAACCAAACTTAAAGTGCAGATTGCTCATTTTAACCGTGCTCGCATTTTAGCCGTGCTCGTATTAAATGAGTTCGACTGTATATGTATATATATATATATATTTACAATTTAATTTGTTTTTGTGAGCAAACTTGTTCAAAATTTAAAAAAATAAATGAGTTTGAGCATATTGCAAAATATTTTGAGTTTACTTGGTATATAAACTATATTGAGAAGTTATGAGTTTTGTAAAATATTTACTTATAGTCAATATTTTACTTTATTTAGAAAGCATGCAGAAGTTGTGGTATATGACTGGAGCAATTATGGTGATATTGAAGTTGTAAGTATTAATGAGATTATTTCTTTCTACTTATCAAATTATTTCTTTGTAATTGTCACATTTTTTTTTTTTTCATCAAATTACCTATTTACAGTTGTTACATTATTTTATTGTAGTTATCACATTATTTTATTGTAGTTATCACATTATTTTAGTGTAGTTGTGAAATTATTTCTTTGTAGTTGTCGCATTATTTCTTTGTGGATGTCAAATTATTTCTTTGTAACTGTCAAATGATTTTTTCTTGTAGTTGTCACATTATTTCTTTGTAGTTGTCACATTATTTCTTTGTATATAGTCAAGTCTACTTATAATGAATATGCAGAGTTATCAACTTTCTCCTGTTATTAGTAGGAGATTCCTGACTTTTTACCCTTTTTCCTGCTCAGTAAATATGTGACTTTAAAAAGTGCAGCATTTCGACCAAAACTAATAAGCATAACTCATCATGTAATATAGTTACATGAGATTTGTGTAATTTTTAAGCATTTTGTGTGTACTACAATAATTACAGTTGAACCTCATTAACGTGAAAAGTTTTGTCAGCTAGGTTAGAATTAAAAACTAAAATAAATAATAATAATATTGCTGTTCTTAAAAAATAGAAATTAATAGGCACTTTTAAATTCAGTGAAATAATTAAACAAATTGTGTGCATGATAGGAAATAATAGATTTATTTACCTGTTAATCATCATTTTAAAAAGTCAGTTATTGACTTTCATTTTAATTTTTTGAGAAAACATATTTTAAAACACATATCCACCTCTTGTAATATATCCTAAGTACATGAAGTGTTCTCTTGTTCCATAAGGAAACTCTACATAGTTTTCAGTGTAGAAGACCCAGACCACACGGCCAACCCGAAGGCTTTTGGCAGCTATTTGTGTGGCCGGATAGTTTTCAGTGTGTCTGCCTTTTTGTTTAATCCTTTCATGATGGTGCATTACTATCTGGGATTCTTGTTCAGGATGGGGCGGGATCGAAATACACTGGTCACAGAGAACTGAACTTTTTGCATAGTTAAGCCTAACTTTTGGAGAAAAAAAAATCAATAAAAAAAACTTTAAATTCAATTGTTTCATTTTTTCGTATAACCTTAGCTCACTATTGAAGTAATCATTTACATAAATATCATCTTTTTTCGGGTTATATTTTCTTTTGAAAATTACATGAAGATCATTAAAAATTGATTTACATTTATTAAATATTTAAGAAAAAATTAGGAATTTTAATCAACTCAATAATTAATGAAAACAAAGATTAGTAGAAAATATGCAGCAAAGACTATTTATAATAAAATATAACAATGTTTAAAAATTTGATTTTATATGATAATCTTTACAATAGGGATACACGCAAAGACTACATTGCTAAGATAATGCGTTGCACAAAACTATCATTTTACGACTCTTTGAGAAAGAAAAGATTCGTAACTATCATCTGAGTAACTCAAAAGTTAATTGACAATACAAAAGTTAATTGATCATAAATTGATTTACATTGATTAAATATTTAAGAAAAAGTTAGGAATTTTAATCAACTCAGTAATTAATGAAAACAAAGATTAGTAGAAAATATGCAGCAAAGACTATCTTCTTCTTAAATAATAAAAGGCAATGTCTGTGTGTGTGTGTGTCTGTCTGTCTGTCTGTCTTATACACTATACGTTTCGCGACCGCGCGTCGGAGAGCTACGAAATTTGGCAATCGGAGACCCGGGGGGGAGGGAAGGGGACACGTGAAAACCGATTTTTAAAATTTTAATTATTTTTTTATTTATTTAATGTTTTATGCGATTTCGACCGTTTTTTGCCCTTTTTGCCCTTTTTTCTCCACGATCCAGACATCGTAGAAAAAAACAAATTACACCATCGGAAAGAGCAGAGAATTTCGAGTAAAAATATATCAATTTCAAATCTGAATTTCGATTTCTAATATTTTTTAAAGATTTTAAAACAAAACTCACTTTTGGCTCAAAAAATCAATTTTTGGTTTTTAAATTCTCGCATCGTGAAAAGTACTCATAATTTCGACTAATAATTTACATTTTTAGAAAGCTGAAATATCTGGCATTCTTACAAGTCTAATGTGGTCCAGAAATAATGAAAATTGCCTTCAGGATGGCAATTTTAAAGACGCCATGATTTTAAATTTCTCGGCGTTCCGTTCGTTTCTCCCCCGCTGAAGCAGGGAAGGTGGTGGGTGGGGACGTCAAGGTGGAGGTGACGTCACGGTTCTGAATAGAGCGCCTTTGCTCTATATAAATTATTATATTTATATTTTAAATGATGGGACGATCTGGATTTTTTAAATGTATATTTTAACTTTAGGATATTTTAAATGGATATTTTAATTTTATGGATATTTTAAATGATAGAACAATGAAACAATGGAATGAGGATGATGGAATTAAGCATATGGTCATTTTAAATTGCAAATTAGCGCGCGGGAAGTTAGCGGTAGGCCCGGGTTCGATTCCCGCCACTGCCAAAACTGCCGCCGTGTTTACGTGGAATACGATCACGTTAAATATGTGGGTCCGTAAGTCCTTCCGAGAGGTTGGTGGTAGGGGAAGGAGGATACGGCCCCTGTGGATGCCTCCCCCACTGGGTTCCCGTCTAAATTGGGTGAATATGTAGAAAGTTATGGAGATTGTCGCGGAGGGCGCGGCAGCCCAGTGGTTAGCGCGCGGGAATTGCACTCAGTAGGCCCGGGTTCGATTCCCGCCACTGCCAAAACTTACGCCACGTTCACGCAGAGTACGATCACGTTAAACATGTGGGTTCGTGAGTCCTTCCGAGAGGTTGGTGGTAGGGGAAGGAGGGTACGGTCTAAATTGGGTGAATAAAAAGAAAGTTATGGAGATTGTCGCGGAGGGCGAAGTAGCCCAGTGGTTAGCGCGCGGGAATTGCACGCGGTAGGCCCGGGTTCGATTTCCGCCACTGACATGGAGTACGATCACGTTAAACATATGGGTCCGTATGTTTTTCCGAGAGGTTGGTGGTAGGGGAAGGAGGGTACGTTCCCTGTGGATGCCTCCCCCACTGGGTTCCGGTCTAAATTGCGTGGCACATCCTGGCCGTCCAACCAGTTACCAGGCCCGGGTTCGATTCCCAAAATTGCCGCCGTGTTTACGCGGAGTACGAGCACGTTAAACATGTGGGTCCGTGAGTCCTTCCGAGAAGTTGGTGGTAGGGGAAGGAGGGTACGGTCTAAATTGGATGAATAAAAAGAAAGTTATGGAGATTGTCGCGTAGGGCAAAGTAGCCCAATGGTTAGCACGCGGAAATTGCACTCGGTAGGCCCGGGTTCGATTCCCAAAATTGCCGCCGTGTTTACGCGGAGTACGATCACGTTAAACATGTGGGTCTGTAAGTCCTTCCGAGAGGTTGGTGGTAGGGGAAGATGGGTACAGTCCCTGTGGATGCTTCTCCCACTTGGTTCCGGTCTAAATTGGGTGAATAAAAAATAAGTTATGAAGAATATCGCGGAGGGTGAAGTACCCCAGTGGTTAGTGCGCGGGATTTGCACTTGGTAGGCCCGGGTTCGATTCCCAAAATTGCCGAATAAAAATAAAGTTATGGAGATTGTCGCGGATGGCACGGTAGCCCAGTGGTTAGCGCGCGGGAATTTCACTCGGTAGGCCCGGGTTCGATTCCCGCCATTGCCAAAACTGCAGCCGTGTTCACGCGGAGTACGATCACGTTAAACGTGTGGGACTGCAAGTCCTTCCGAGAGGTTTGTGGTAGGGGAAGGAGGGTACGGTCTCTTTGGATGCCTCCCCCATTGGGTTCCGGTCTAAATTGTGTGGCACTTCCTGGCCTTCCAAGCAGTTACCTTACACCTTTCTGGTAGGTCGCGCCAACGAGTTTGCCACGGTCAGAATTTTCAAGGGTAGCGAACAGGCTGGTCGCCAAAGGCGGCTAGTAAATAATAAAAGGCAATGTCTGTGTGTGTGTCTGTCTGTGTGTCTGTCTTATACACTATACGTTCAGCGACCGTGCGTCGGAGAGCTACGAAATTTTGCAATCGGAGACCCGGGGGGGTGGGAAGGGGACACGTGAAAACCGATTTTTAAAATTTTAATTATTTAATGTTTTATGCGATTTCGACCGTTTTTTGCCATTTTTGCCCTTTTTTTTCCACGATCCGGACATCGTAGGAAAAAACAAATCACACCATCGGAAAGAGCTGACAATTACGAGTAAAAATATATCAATTTCAAATCTGAATTTCGATTTCTAATATTTTTTAAAGATTTTAAAACAAAAGTCACTTTTTGCTCCAGAAAACGATTTTTGGTTTTTAAATTCTCGCATAGTAAAAAGTACTCATAATTTCGACTAATAATTTACATTTTTAGAAAGGTCAAACATCTGGCATTCTTACAAGTCCAATCTGGTCAGGAAATATTCCGTATTGCCAACAGGATCGGGATTTTAAAAGTTTCCGAATTTCAATTTCTCGGCGTTCCGCTCGGCGTGCCGCTTCTTAACCGGCGTTTCTCCCTCGCAGAAGGAGGGAAGGTGGTGGGTGGGGACGTCAAGGTGGAGGTGACGTCATGGTTCTGAATAGAGCTCCTTTACTCCATATAAATGATGGAACGATATGGATTTTTTAAATGTATATTTTAACTTTTGGATATTTTAAATGGATATTTTAATTTTATGGATATTTTAAATGATGAAACAATGATGGAATTAAGCATATGGTCATTTTAAATTGCAAATCAGCGCGCGGGAAGTTAGCGGTAGGCCCGGGTTCGATTCCCGCCACTGCCAAAACTGCCGCCGTGTTTACGTGGAATACGATCACGTTAAATATGTGGGTTCGTAAGTTCTTCCTAGAGGTTGGTGGTAGGGGAAGGAGGATACGGCCCCTGTGGATGCCTCCCCCACTGGGTTCCCGTCTAAATTGGGTGAATATATAGAAAGTTATGGAGATTGTCGCGGAGGGCGCGGCAGTCCAGTGGTTAGCGCGCGGGAATTGCACTCAGTAGGCCCGGGTTCGATTCCCGCCACTGCCAGAACTTACGCCACGTTCACGCAGAGTACGATCACGTTAAACATGTGGGTTCGTGAGTCCTTCCGAGAGGTTGGTGGTAGGGGAAGGAGGGTACGGTCTAAATTGGGTGAATAAAAAGAAAGTTATGGAGATTGTCGCGGAGGGCGAAGTAGCCCAGTGGTTAGCGCGCGGGAATTGCACGCGGTAGGCCCGGGTTCGATTTCCAAAATTGCCGCCGTGTTCACGCGGAGTACGATCACGCGGAATAAACATGTGGGTCTGTAAGTCCTTTCGAGAGGTTGGTGGTTGGGGAAGGAGGGTACGGACCCCGTTGGTGCCTCTCCCACTGGGTTCCGGTCTAAATTCGGTGAATAAAAAGAAAGTTATGGAAAATGTCGCGGAGGGCGAAGTACCCCAGTGGTTAGCGTGCGGGATTTGCACTAGCGCGCGGGAATTTCACTCGGTAGGCCCGGGTTCGATTCCCGCCACTGCCAAAACTGCAGCCGCGTTCACGCGGAGTACGATCACGTTAAACATGTGGGATCGTAAGTCCTTCAGAGAGGTTGGTGGTAGGGGAAGGAGGGTACGGTCTCTTTGGATGCCTCCCCCACTGAGTTCCTGTCTGAATTGGGTGGCATTTCCTGGCCATCCAAACAGTTAACTTACACCTTTCTGGTATGGATATTTTAAATGGATATTTTAATTTATAGATATTTTAAATGGATATTTCAATTTTATGGATATTTTAAATAATGGAACGGTGGAACGAGGATGATGGAATTAAGCGCTTATCATATGGTCATTATAAAATTTAAATTAGCGCGCGAGAATTGCACTCGGTAGGCCCGGGATCGATTTCCGCCACTGACACGGAGTACGATCACGTTAAACATATGGGTCCGTATGTTTTTCCGAGAGGTTGGTGGTAGGGGAAGGAGGGTACGTTCCCTGTGGATGGCTCCCCCACTGGGTTCCGGTCTAAATTGGGTGGCACATTCTGGCCGTCCAACCAGTTACCTTACACCTTTCTGGTAGGTCGCGCCAACGACTTTGCCACGGCTGGAATTGCCACGATCAGCATTTTCAAGGGTTGCGAACAGGCTGGTCGCCAAAGGCGGCTAGTTTATAATAAAATGTAACAATGTTTAAAAATTTGATTTTGTATGATAATCTTTACGACAGGGATAGACGCAAAAACTACATTGCTAAGACAATGCGTTGCACGAAACTATCATTTTATGACTCTTTGAGAAAGAAAAGATTCGTAACTATCATCTGAATAACTCAAAAGTTAATTGACAATATGAATGATTTCTTCGAATAAAAAATGCCTTCTTTTAGCCTTTGCAAATTACTAATTTCTTCTCTAAATGTTCCACAAAATATCTCTATTATACACTGTAAAAATATACAAAACAACTGAATACTAGAATTACAGAAATATTTCCATCTTCAAAAAATAAAAGTATTCAGAAGGGCCAGAAACACGAGAATGTCTATACCATGTGCAACATTTAAAGAACCAGCTTAGTTTGTTTACATTACTAATTTCTGCCTTCTACATTGAACCAAAATATCAAAAATACAAAACACTTGAGCAAATCGAAGGTCAACATTCTAGACTCATGATAAATTCAACTGCAGTAGACATAAAGCTCCATCTATTAGCGATAAAAAGTACTAAATTAATGAGTATTACTTCAAACTCACATATGAGCCACCTGGCTGTAAGTGGCATTCTCTACTGGCACACTGATGAGGGTTAATGATGATTGAAAGGGACATTAAACTTTCTGGTTTCAGGCTGGGATCTTCATCTTTGTCAGATACGTTGAGGTTGTGCTGATATTTATAGGGAAAAAATTGGGCTATGCTATTGAACTGACAGTCATTTATCCCTCCTCATACAATAGTGTTGTTACTTATCCCACTTGACCGACAGCAACATCAGATCAAGTCCATGAACCCGTGAGTCTTCAAAAGATGAAGAACTACTCCAGGACTGGAGTACTGCTGACTCCTCTGGCATCCAATACATGTCAATCATACAATAGTAAAGACAGTATTGTTTTTCTGAAAAAACTCAAGATGGCATGCACATCTATGAAATCTTATGTATAGATACATTATGTGTAGAAAACTGGGTATTGAATTAATTTTATGCAAATTGAAATTTCTTACTTTTGTCATATCGGTTTTTGGATAATTCAAAAGACCCGAAAATCCATGATGGGGGCAAAGGTTCTCAAGAACTCTCTCTCACAATCAGTGTCTCAGTGTCATTTCCTCTGCTCTTCTCAAAAGGAATGGCTCAAACCCCTTTTATACTCCTCGAGCAGACACCAAAAAAGGCATAAAAAGTTCTAGAATAAATCTCTAACGGTCCAAATTTTTTTCATGCAATACATATGAACAATTATGAAACAGACAATCAGAGGTGACAAACTTCCGTTTTTGTCTCCAAATCATAAGCAACATCTGCCAGCTCATAATGGTTGGAGTCAGAAAGAATAGCTTTTACATTTACATTGTATGGGGAGACCTCTTAAGTGAGTAAAGCCCCATCTTAGTATGGCAATAAGTATATAAATTAGATCAATTTTCACTATATCCAAATAAGTCCTTAATTAGACAGAGATTAGTTTAAAAAACTAAGTCTCGTAATTTTAGATAAGTTACTTTAAATCTATACTTATTACCACACCGTAGTACATTATTAATCACTCCTAAGAGTGCATACCAGAGATGTTCTGGTTACGTGCGAAGAATTGTAATATCAGTTATGGCCGTTTAAATTAAGACATTATTTTTTTTGCATGAAACACACTTTTATTAAATATAAAATAAAAATAGCAAATTCTTGGTTATATATGTTTATAATTGCAATTGCTAAACATTATTATCTTATCCAACACTTAATTTCATTTTGCTTATTCATTTTCTTAATCAACATTAGCATCTTAGCTATCAATATTCATACAATGCAATATCACATTAAAATCAGGTCTTTTCTGATTATCTACAAAAATTCACATAAATCATCATTAAAACTATTATCTTATTATCATCAATTAATTATAAACCATTTATCCATTTAGGGTTGATTTTCCCTTTTTCTTCCGTGAACCAGTATTTTATACTTAAGGTTTAAGTTTCTTTTATGGCTTAGTAATTAGGCAATTAAGAATCAGATGAATACACTCACCCAAATACTGTTACTTCTTGTATCACAATTCCATAATACCGTTGGAATCACTTATCTGATATTGGAGTCCACATTTTTCATTTTGCAAAATTGTTTTATTTTAGCACTTGTTAGTTCAAAATGTTATCAGTTGAGCTATGTCGCTTTCCCTGTAGGTCGGCCTTCCTTCAATTGCCGCTTTCGTTTTTGTTGAGGAGCAGGCTGGTTTCCCTCCTTCAGGTTCTCGAACATCGGTATCAGATTAATTTGTTCAGTCAGTCTTTTGCTACTTCCATCATAAGTATACGGTCATTCATGACCTAACTATCTTTTGTATAAAAGGAAAGTCGAAGTGAAATTCATCAGAAATTCCAAGAGTCATTAACATCAGATAATAAGCATTTTCTTGTCATAGTTCTCAGTGATTGAGTCATTACAAAAAAAGCATAAATTCTAATTCGCTGCATCTCAAGTCTGTACAATACATCATGTTCTCTACAATTTTAAGGCATTATGTTCGCTACCCTACTATACGGAGCTCATCTTGTGCACCACTGCTTGCTGTAAAAATTACAGGAGAAGCCCAAGATTCTCAGTTGAGATCGAACTAAAAATGTAAGGTGAGGTCAGAGGCGACCTCACCCCACGAAGGGTTTTCTTTCCAAACTTCTCAGCTAAAAATCGTTTGCACCAGTCAAGTATCAAGAAGAAAGATCAAGTTTTTTGTCTGAAGTGTCGAGTGTCGTACGTAGCTTACTCGCCTTGTACTTGTATATACTATTTGCGGAAGGATATAGTAGTGCCTAGGCTGCACTTTTTCGACTCTCGCCGCGGTAACCTTCCGCCTCTCATATCGCTCTGTACCAGGCGCTACAAGTGCCTTCCCCCTTCATCCTTCCCCTGGGAAACTCGGGAAAAATGAAAGAAAAAGCGCTCTTAACGTTCTGTTTGAAGTCGGACGCTTTTCTTGTGAGACTGCCCTGGAGATTTGTAAAATAGTGACATCTCTCTTTCCTGATGTGTGGCATGGGATTTCAATGACATTTTAAAATGGTCTTAAGTTGCACAGTCCCTTGGTGATTGTATGCTAAGCATTATATCTGTACTTAAGCTGTGCAATTCATGTTTTAGCATCCATCATACCACGAGTCACTTTTATGGGAGTTCTCAGGTGTGCCTCTCACCTTTCGTTCGAACTCTTGACCTTGCTTTCCTCAATGACATTATACCTGTCTGCTCGATCTTCTCTTTCGATTTCCAATTTCATATTTCATATTTTACACTTTTACTAGATTCTTAAAATATGCCATAAATGCCACTAAATTTCACAAATATGTCCAGTATGCTTATCATACTGCGACACATTGCTCTTAAAATAATGCAAAGTAATCGATTTAGTTGTACTGAAGCTTGAATAGGGTTTTGCAATGTAAAAGACCTTGATAGAATTATCATCTTTCGACTGCTAAGCCAAAATGATTTATTTTAACTTATGGTTTTAAATGTTATACTTCACACAAATAATATAAAAATATAAATATTCACACAGAGGGGGGGGGGGGGTTGACAGAATTTTAGACTTTACACAACTTTAATTAAATAACTTTACATAATTTTAATACAACTGTTATTCTGGGATAAATCCAGTCATAACACTTTTGACAACAAAAGCAAGTAGAAAGGCAAGATGTAACAAGAAAGATCAATCATGCATAAAGCATTGATTATGAAACACTTTCCAACTCTAATTTTATTTAAACATCTCTAAACATCTCTAAAATGCGATACATTCGGCGGTAATATTTTTAAAATTATTGGAATACTGCAATAATTAATTATATTTGAAAATTTAAAACTTCATCGAAAAAAAACGAACTCGATTCAAATGACGTCATCGAAATATAAATCACCTGGCTCTCTGTTGAAGACCCAGACCGTCCGACTCGTCCAAAGGACTAAGAGCAGCTATTTGGACGGCCGGACCTGGCTCTCTGTGTAAAAGCAGTAAATATTTCATTCATACATTTTTATTTCATTCATCACAGTACTACAATAATTTATTCTACTTAAAAACTTAAAACCATGGAGGTAAAAATAATTTAACTCTATGCATAAAACTTCATTGAAAAAGTCTGCCATTAAATCATCTGCTTCTCTATGCAAAATCAATAAATGTTTCATTCATATCATCTATATTGCAGATTCCAGAGCAAAATATTTTTGTGTTAAAAGAAATTCAGCAATTCTTCATCTTTTAGTGTTTATATTCTCCATAAGTGAAAATTAGGCTCCGTTGTAAAAATAATCAAAGTTTGATGATCATTTAAACTCAAATATATTGTATATAATTGTGTTGTTTCAGAATACAGATGAACAGAAATTAAGCAAAAATAAAGCAGTTTTAGGACGGATACAACACTAAATATAAATTAAAAAGAACTTTAAAAATCACAATTTTGACACAAGATTGATCATTTAAACTCAACTATATTGTAATTGCGTTGTTTCAGTATGTAGATGCACAGAATTTAAGCAAAAGTAAAGCGGCTTTAGGACGGATGCAACACTAAATATGAATTAAAACTTTAAAAATCCTGATTTTGACACAAGATAGATGACATACTTTATTTTGAAGTGGGTCATGTGATCCCTTCATATAATGGTCATGTGATCTCTTCGTATAAAGGGTGTAATTAATATTTTAATTTTTATTTAAAAAACTACTGAATATATTTTACTGAAAATTTTGTATATATTTTATGGGATAATTTGAATATTTCCTAAAACTTTTGAAGCAATTTGTGAATTTTAAATTCGCTTAAAAAATGTTTGAAAAATTAGTTCTCATAGGGTTCAACGTATTTCATTTTTTCAACCCTGGTTTAATCCAAAACTAATTGGGTGATATTATTCATTTATATTCACATAGGTCCCACAGACTGTCTGTGTGTGTGTATGTGAGCAACATACTGAAATTTCATTTTGATGAAGTCATTTTTACGGCAGTTATCGTGCTAACGTACAGACAGACAGACAGAATGAACAAAGTCATAAACACTTTTCAACTATGTTGTAAGGGGCGCGGTAGCCCATTGGTTAGTGCGCTGGAGTTGCACTCGGTAGGCCCGGGTTCGATTCCAGCCACTGCCAAAACTGCCGCCGTGTTTACGCGGAGTACGATCACGTTAAACATGTGGGTCCGTAAGTCCTTCCGAGAGGTTGGTGGTAGGGGAAGGAGGGTACGGTCCCTGTGGATGCCTCCCCCACTGGGTTCCGGTCTAAATTGGGTGGCACTTCCCGGCCGTCCAAACAGTTACCTTACACCTTTCTGGTAGGTCGGACGGTCTGGGTCTCAACAACAACAACTATGTTGTAAAGTGTTAAAAATGTTCTTTGTTCTGACCAAAATAAAATGAGCTTTTTAAAGTCCACATTGAAATGTTATTTAGATTTAATAAGAATAATGTAAAATTAAAATATTGGCTAATTTTCTGCCATTCAATGCAAAACTATAACGAAATGCAAAACTATATCTTTTCTTGTGAATGTAGCATGTTATATCCACAAGAATTATGTTAATAGATTTGTTGTATACTATTGCATATGAAAGGTCACTTTCTTTTAAGATAATGTTTTTATTATGTGATTTTTAGTAAGTTCATTTAAAAAATGTACATTATCTCGAACTAGCATTCAAAAGTTAGTGTGATTAATTTTCTGATAAATTACTTAAAAAATATTTGTTTATTTAACATTAAGAATTTCCTGATTTTTTTTTTTTTTTTTCAAAATTTTATTTGAAAATTTGGGGTCTTTTATGGATTTTTTGCATCTCTCAGATGGCCTACTGCATAAAAAATAATTATTTATATATGATCCCATTTCGGTTCTTAGATGAAATTTACAAAGCATATAAATGATCACTGCATCTTTAACAAAAATATAAGTTTTAAAATTGCAGTTTTTTAAATGTTCAAGGTCAAAACAAACTTTAAATGATCTTGAGATGTTAAATCAACATTGCCTCAATGTGTTATAATATATTATATGAAAGCCTGCAAAATAATATTTAACTGCAGCACTGTTTTTACTTTATCTTAATTAGAAACAAACTTATGTGTATTTGAGTACTAAACTATGTGAACATTTTTTGGTTTTTAAAACACCATAGTTAAAAAATATGGCTTAAAATATCAAGAAAATAAATACCCATTAGTTACAGTAAGGTTTGCTACCAGCTTCCTAAATTTTATCTAAATTGAAAGGGGTCAGATTGTGAGGCTCATTGAAGGTAATATTATTAAACATTTGAATGCAAAGAAGAAAATTCATGCTATGTTTGAAATTCCATGTAGCAATGTAGTTAGTGTATTAAGGAAATTTTAGCCAAATAACAAAATCTTGTGCAGTTAACACTTTACAACAAAGTTGAAAAGTGTTTATGACTTTGTTCATTCTGTCTGTCTGTCTGTCCGTTTGCACGATAACTGATGTAAGAATGATTTTATCAAAATGAAATTTTAGTATGTTGTTGAGAGAAGGTGTGTGGGACATATAAAAATAAAAATGAATAATATCACCCAATTAATTTTAGATGGAACCCGTGTTGAAAAAATGAAATACATTGAATCCTATGGGACCTAATTTTTCAAACATTTTTTAAGTGGATTTAAAATTCACAAATTGCTTCGAAAGTTTTACGAAATATTCAAATTATCCTATGGCATACAACGCGGATTTAATTCTTGGCCATCTGCCAAGAATTGAGTACAGCGCAGCAGATACGCATTCTTGCTCTGGCTGATAAAAGAACATGAGTTCTTCGCTGTGGTAATAAGTTGAGAAGTGAAGATTGTAATTCACAGAGTTTTACAATAAAGAAGGATGACGAGTGAGCAGTCTTGTGATCATTGATGCGAAACATTTTAGAATGAAAACATCTACATGAACAAATACCTTTCCGGGTCACCACTGTTGTGTTTCGCATCAATGATCACAAGACTGCTCACTCGTCATCCTTCTTTATTGTAAAACTCGGTGAATTACAATCTTCACTTCTCAACTTACTACCACAGCGAAGAACTCATGTTCTTTTATCAGCCAGAGCAAGAATGTGTATCTGCTGCGCTGTACTCAATTCTTGGCAGATGGCCAAGAATTAAATCCGCGTTGTATGCCATATGTGCAGATTTTTTATTCAATTTTAATTTGATACCAGATTTGTCTAAACAAAAATTGATCGATTCAGAAACTAAAATAAGTTCCCATTGTACATTGAGTGTAAGTGACATCCATTCAATTAAAACTGTATCAGGTGACAGTATTTACCATAACCTTTTAAAAGAATTTCCGGAGATAACCAGACCACCTCGGCCGGATCAAGCAGTAAAACACTCAGTAGTTCACTACATTGAAACTATTGGACCTCCCGTAACTTCTAAAGCACGGCGTCTTGCACCTGATCGTTTGTGCATTGCAAAGGAGGAATTTCAAAGTATGATTGAACTTGGTCACATGCGTCCTTCCAAAAGCAATTACTCATCCCCATTACATATGGTACCTAAAAAGGACAGTACTGAATGGAGACCTGTAGGTGACTATCGAGCACTGAATGCTCAAACGGTAAAAGATAATTATGGAGTACCCAACATTCTAGATTTCACTTCGAACCTCCATGGAAGCAAAATTTATTCACACATAGATCTTATCAAAGCCTATCATCAAATTCCTATTAATCCAGAAGATGTGCATAAAACTGCAATCACAACGCCCTTCGGATTATTTGAAAGCACTCGTATGCAGTTTGGACTCTGTAATGCAGCTGCTACTTTTCAACGATTTATTGCTGAAGTGACACGTAATCTTCCGTTTGTATACGCTTTTGTGGATGACATTTTAATAGCTTCGAAATCGCCAGAAGAACATATTACCAACCTGAAAACTTTATTTGAACGGTTAAAACAATACGGTCTGAGTGTAAAACCATCAAAATGTAAGTTTGGACTTTCATCAATTGAATTCTTGGGATTCAGAGTTTCAGCATCTGGTATTGTGCCACTCGCAGAACGTGTAGATTGTATAAAAAAAATTCCGAAGCCAACAACTATCACACAACTAAGACGATTCCTTGGATTATTTAATTTCTATCGACATTGTGTGCCAAAAGCTACTCACATACTAGGTCCATTAAACAAATTTTTAGAAGGTATCAAAAATAAAAAAATGTCTAAAAATACTACACAAATCAAAGCTCAAGATTTGCTTCAATGGACTAATTCTACTGAAAAATCATTTTTAAACGCCAAGAATGCTTTAGCTACCGCAACTCTACTGCATCATCCTATTCCTAGCGCAAAATTAAGTGTGTGGGTTGACGCTAGTGATATAGCTGTTGGAGGATCTCTCATGCAACTCAACGGGAACAAATGGGAACCTATTTCATTTTTATCGGTCAAACTTTCAAAAAGTCAAAAAAATTGGTCCACATATGATCGTGAACTATTGGCAATATACACATCAGTCAAACGATTTAGACACATGCTAGAAGGTCGGGATTTTGTTATTTACACTGACCAAAAACCCCTAATTTATGCCTTCAAACAGAAACCAGATAAATGCTCGCCTCGACAACTGCGTCATCTAGACTATATTTCTCAATTCTCGACAAACATTTGTCACATAAAAGGTACTGAAAACATAGTAGCAGATGCACTTTCACGTATTGAAATTGACAACATTTCAGCTTCGATTTTAAATTTCGAAGATTTTGCCGCAGCTCAAGCAACTGATCATGAGTTAAAAATTCTACTCAACAGCAATTCTTCACTCCGAATGGAAAAAAGGTTTTTTCCAATTGCAAATTCTGAGTTGTTCTGTGACATGTCAACGGGACAACCTCGACCTTTCGTTCCCGAGTCATATCGAAAAATCATTTTTGATCAACTTCACGGACTTTCTCATCCCGGAATTTCTGCGACTACTAAGTTGATTACTGCCAGATATGTTTGGCCTGATATGAACAGATATATTAATAATCAAGTTAAATGTTGCATTCCTTGCCAACGATCAAAGGTGCATAAACACACCAAAACTCCGATTGGCACATTTGCTTTACCAGACGCACGTTTCGCACACATACATCTCGACATAATTGGCCCACTTCCACCATCTAATGGTAACAATTATTGTTTAACAATAATCGACTGCTTCACGAGATGGCCTGAAGTTGTACCAATTCCAGACATAAAAGCTGAGACGGTGTTGTTGTTGAAACCCAGACCGTCCGACCTACCAGAAAGGTGTAAGGTAACTGTTTGGACGGTCGGGAAGTGCCACCCAATTTACACCGGAACCCAGTGGGGGAGGCATCCACAGGGACCGTACTCTCCTTCCCCTACCACCAACCTCTCGGAAGGACTTTCGGACCCACATGTTTAACGTGATCGTACTCCGCATGAACACGGCGGCAGTTTTGGCAGTGGCTGGAATCGAACCCGGGCCTACCGAGTGCAACTCCAGCGCGCTAACCAATGGGCTACCGCGCCCAGCTGAGACGGTGTGTAAAGCATTATTTTCTGCCTGGATTTCGCGTTTCGGAGTACCAGCAACCTTGACAACAGATCAAGGAAGACAACTGGAATCCTCTCTTTTCCAACAACTTAATACAATGATGGGCACAAATCGCATTCTTTCTACAGCATACCACCCTATTTCAAATGGGATAATTGAACGTTTCCACAGACATCTAAAATGTGCATTAAAAGCACATGAAAATGCCAATTGGACAGACACACTTCCTATCACACTTTTAGGAATACGTACAGCTCTCAAAAATGACATCCAAGCCTCTTGTGCCGAATTGGTATATGGAAAGACATTAACTTTACCTTCAGACATGTTTTGTGATTCCATACCTAAACAACTGTGCAATTCAGCGTGGGTAACAAATTTACGAGAAAAAATGAGAACACTCAATCCCGTAGCAACATCAAGACATGGAAAAAATTCTATTTTCGTCCACCCATCTCTGGAAAAATGCACCCATGTTTTTCTTCGCACAGATTGTACGAAACCACCCTTAAGTCAATCGTACACGGGACCTCATAGAGTAATCGAAAGAAATAAAAAAACTATACAGATTGAACTTAAAGAGAAAAAAAAAACTGTATCTTTAGATCGAGTAAAGCCCGCATTCCTCCTATGTGAAGATGCAGAAAAACAGAAGCCTCTTATAACTTCAAATACAACGAATGACAATTCGAAATCTGCAATCAGAACCAGGAGTGGTAGAAAAGTACGGTTTCCCGAAAGACTCGTACAATACATGTAAAATCAATGTAGATTCAAGCTGTGCTCCTAAACGAATTTAATTTGTATATTTTTTTTGTATATATTGCGTTTATTGTATATATTGTATATTGTATATATATTGTGTATATTGTATATATTTGAGATCGTTTCTCGGTACCCCTCGTTCACTGGGGGGATACTCATATGGCATACAACGCGGATTTAATTCTTGGCCATCTGCCAAGAATTGAGTACAGCGCAGCAGATACGCATTCTTGCTCTGGCTGATAAAAGAACATGAGTTCTTCGCTGTGGTAGTAAGTTGAGAAGTGAAGATTGTAATTCACCGAGTTTTACAATAAAGAAGGATGACGAGTGAGCAGTCTTGTGATCATTGATGCGAAACACAACAATCCCATAAAATATATCAAAAAAATTTCAGCAAAATATATTCAGTAGTTTTTTTTAAAATAAAAATTAAAATAATAATTACACCTTTTATATGAAGCGATCACATGACCATTATATTAAGAGATTACGTGACCCACTTCAAAATAAAATATGGCATCCATCTTGTGTCAAAATCGTGATTTTTAAAGTTCTTTTTAAATCACATTTAGTGTTGTATCCATCCTAAAGCCACTTTATTTTTGCTTAAATTCTGTGCATCAATGTTCTGAAACAACACAATTACAATATATTTGAGTTTAAATGATCATCCAACTTTGATTATTTCTAAAATGAAGCCTAATTTTCACTTATGGAAAATGTAAACAGCAAAATATGTAGAATGAGTTGTATAAGAATTGCTGCATTTCTTTAATGCAATATTATTTAGCTCATGGAGTCTGCAATATAGCTGATATGAATGAAATAGTCATTGATTTTACAGAGAGAAGAACGATTTGTTTTGGATAAAGTTTTAAGCATAGAGTTTAATTACTTGTACTTCCATGGTCTTAAGTTTTTAAATAAAATAAATTATTATAGTATTGTGAATTGTGATGAATGGTAATGGAAAAATGCTTATGAATGAAATGCTA
Organism: Amaurobius ferox; assembly: GCA_951213105.1. Lineage (NCBI taxonomy): Eukaryota > Metazoa > Arthropoda > Arachnida > Araneae > Amaurobiidae > Amaurobius > Amaurobius ferox. The sequence continues at coordinate 61,452,680 of OX578139.1, forward strand.
CTTTTATAGAGAGAGCCAGGCGTGTTATATTTCGATGACGTCATTTGAATAAATTTCATTTGTTTTCGATGAAGTTTTCAAATATAATAAATTATTGTAGTGTTATGATAATTTTAAAAATATTACATAGTAATGTATTGCATTTTAGAGATGTTTAAACCAGGCAATTTATATTTCAATGCCGTCATTTAAATGAAGTTCATTTTTTTCAATGAAGTTTTAAGTTTTCAAATATAATAAATTAATGTAGTATCGTGATATATTTAAAAATATTATCGAGGAATATATCGCATTTTAGAGATGTTTAAATAAAATTGCATTGAAGTTGGAAAGTGTTTCATAATCAATGCTTTATGCATGATTGATGTTTCTTGTTTATTCTTAATATCGGTAAAATATTTTTTTTTTCGCTGACTGAAGTTGCATGCATAATTTGTACAATATGCTGAAACTGCCAATAATCGATAATGCATTGTGTTTTATAAGCTAAAACAAAGTCTCTTGATTTTTAGATTTTGAAGGCATGTAAGTTTAAATATGGGATGACCAAAAAATGCATTCAAGATAATTCTACTTTGTTGTAAATAATTAACACTCTTATGCATTGCATCATTACAGCCTTAAAAGGCATTAAAACTGATTATTTGTAATAGGTGAGCTTGTTCTAAGTGAACTAACTCCTCTGTAGTTTGAAAATTAAATATTTTATACTTTTTTTTTTTCAGGAAAAATGATTATGAGGTTAATGATTTTATAATTAAAATTAAACCCTTTAATTTTTAACATATTGATGATTTAGTAATTAAAAAACATTTTTTTTTTCATATTTTCACACTTACTAATGAAGAAGTGAAGTAATAAACTTTCCCTATTTCAATAAAGTTGCTTGTCTAATAGCTTAATAAATGAACCTAGAAAATAAATTATTTATATCTATATGCAAAATTGGTATCCAAATGGCATTGGCATCTACTTTATAAAACATGGGGAAAGTGGGGCACCAAGGAAGACCTTAAATTTTAAAATAAGGTTTGAGATTACCATCTTGTCATTTTATGTACTGCTAGATGATCTTCTTGTACATTGGTTTTTGTGTTTTGAAAGTTCTACTGCAATTAGGTAATCATTTATCAAGCTTTTTTTTGTTTTCATAACAGTCAAAAAACTTAGTAGCAGTGGGATTAGAATTTAATTTACTTAAATAAAACTACATGTCAAAGAAACAGACTGTTTATTGTGAAATGGGATCTAAAATGGTCATTGTAAAGTCTAAAAAACATGGCGAGCCTTCGGGACTGCTGTATGTAATGATTTTAATTTGCTGTATGCATTCAATTAGGCCTTTGTTACTCAAGAATTCATAGGTAAAAATGTTATATTTTTCTTTTTCCTCTCAGATTTAAGTTCAATGCATGTACATCGTATAAAATTCTGTCTGCTTAAATTCAGGGTCTGTTGTGTTTGTTGTCTCAACTGGGCAATATAACCAAAGATTTATCTCAGAAATGTTGAGAATTAATAATGTTTTATTCATTAAAGTCACTGTCTCAAGGTGTTCTATCAAGTGAGGCACCTTGGGACACTAATAGGGTTCTGAAATAAATAAATAAATATTTGTTGTGTACATAAGACATTTAAAATGGATTACACTTTTATCTTATGCAGAAGTGTTAAGGTAAGTGTGTGGTTAAGAAAGAATTATAACAAAATATTATTGAAAATAAAAAACCGAAAAGTGTTCCAAGGTGCCACACACTCCCTCCCCTTCATTGAAATTTAACTGCAACTTTGCATTGTACAGTGTTTTTAGAAATCTCGGAATATCTCCAGAATGACATGTATTATCTGCTATGGAATGACATCTATTGATTTCATACACAAAATTAAGTGTGTTTGTTCACTTAACTATATTTAATGCATTTAAAGTATTAATGTTGTGCCCAAAACATACAAATCTATCAAAAGCTTGTTTTAATGTTCAACCTGATTCCAATATGTAGGGAAAGTAAAATGCTCCCTGCGTATGCTCTAACCCAGTCAGAAATTTTAATGTGTCACCTGTGCAGCTGGTGGCAAAACAATTTCAAAGAAAAACTGTTTAAGATTAAAGTAAGATTGGTAATGATTGCATAAGTTGTGGTTATGAAAATTGTGTTTCCTAGCAAAACATTGTGTGTCAAACAACATAATTTTGAATATGAGTAATGTACACATTTTATTATCATTTAATGAATGGCAATAACATAGCTGCCAACTCTCCCGGTTTTACCGGGAGACTCCCGGTTTTTTGCTATATCTCCCGATCTCCCGGGTAAGTCGCTCAATCTCCCGGTTTTCACTCAGCTGCCCTTATTTCCCCCCTTTCTAGGCAGAAATCACGCGAATGCAAATCGTGACTTTCAATTGTTTTCTGCGGTGCAGTTTTCTGCTACCGCGGTGTAGGAATGGATCACGATTGACGTTTGTATTTTTGTATTTGTATCTACAGGGTACAAAAATAAAAGAATCGGAAATAGATCACGGATATTCCGAAAATATCACGAAATGAGAAACGAAGTCACAAATTTTGAAATCGAAGTTTTCCCGTTCATTCGTCTAAAAATCCGTTTCCCAGCTATCGCGTAAACGGCGCTCGCAAACGGCGATTATTCCCACACCGTCACGAGAGAGATGACCAATGATTATCTAATTGATGTGGGAAAAACGCATTTGCATCGACTAAAATGTTATTAAATTATTTTGTTTTACATGTACAACTATTGTTTAAACATAATATTAATGAAATGAAAGGCTATTTTGCAGCAGTATTGCAAAAAACGGCATTTGTGCGCGATCCTCCTAATACTTCGTTTAATTTTGAAAATAATTTCCACTTTTGCAATCTGTCAACATCGTTAAATTTTTTTATAATTATTTCGTATTTCATACAGAAAAACTATTGTTTAAGCGTATTATTGATGAAATGAAAGGCTATTTTGCAGCAGTATCGCGAAAACCGGCATTTGTGCGCGATCCTCCTTATGTTTTGTTTAATTGTGAAAATAATTTCCACATTTGCAAACTCTCTGCATCATCTAAAATTGGGCTGATCAAAATCTCCCGGTTTTTTTATATTTTCGTACAAAAATCTCCCGGTTTTTCATATTTGGAGGTTGGCAGCTATGCAATAAGCATATGCACATGTTTGATGATTAAGGTTTGTTTGCGTTATTCACTTTTATTAAAGTAAGAAATTGCGTTATTTTAAAATATTGTTTTTGTAATACTAACACTTTATACACAATATTTTTGTCTTATTTTATAACTTTCAGCTGATTAATTAAATTTTAAACCAGAGTAAAAATTCCATATGTTTACTGAAAATTCTCCATAAGCGTACAGTTAGGCTCAACACTTAGTCCTTCTGTCATTATTCTCCAGTCACTTGAGAAAGGAATATCAAAACTGATTTAATGGAATAATTTTTAGTTATTATACTGAGGTAAATCATACTATACAAAATTTATACCAAAAATATTTTTTTTGAAGATATCTTTGACATAAAGAAATCAAACTTAAAAGATCTTTTACATTTATTAACTTTCATTGAATAAAAATTTTCCCATGAATTTTCACGAGTACTCACTAGTATTAATTATAAATTAAACTTTACTTAATGGATGTATTAATGTTTCCTGTGAATGAAGCACTACTCTCTTGCTTCATACCACCCACCACTTGCCATTAGCTATTGCCATTTTTCTTTCATGTTAATTTCTGTATCCAAGGTAGTAGTTTTTAAAACTTTGTCCAATTTCAACATAATAAAATCAAAAATAATTTAAAATTTCTTGATTTCCCTTTATAGGTTGTTGAAGATATTGAAAGAATTGATTTTGAAAAATATACAAAGTATGACCAGAAAATGTGTGATTGGCGTAAAGAAGATGATTGGGAATGGAATCATTATAGGAGATTGTAAGAAATACTTTATTGTAGTTAAGTGAATATCAGTTTTGTATGTGACCTTGTGAATACCTTGTGAAAATTGTATATAATAGTTTGCTTGCATTTATCCATCCAGACCACTTTTTAAGTTTGAATAATTTAATGAAAAGTTTAGTTTTTCACTTTTTTCTTTTTGCAATGTGTTTCACTAGAACATATATCCCATGTTACCTAGGATTTAAAGTAGGGATTAATTCATTTTATTCATTCAATTTTTCAAAAAGCATAGTCACACCTCACCCTCTTTAAAATATCAGAGATAAAATTAACTTCTGTGCAAACTCCATGTGAAAAAAAGGTAATATTAGAAATATTAAATCTTATCTCAACAAATCTTTATCAGAACATTCCATTTTCTAGTATAATACTCATGGTAATGTAATACCATATTAAAAATATTAGAATAATATATTTTAAATTTGCAAAGTTAGAAAATTGATAAATATAATCCACTTTGTTAGATAAACCGCTTCTTTGCTGTCTTGACAAGTATCTTCACATTTTAACTTGATTGTCTACGCCTAGAATGCCAGAAAACTCAACAATGGTTTTACGATAAATATGTCACTGCTTTCCCACCCGGTGCTTAGACCAGTGAACTGGGGAATAAAGCCCCTCCCCAGCGAAATCAAAAATCTAATTTTTTTTTTTGCTTTTGTTTAAAAATTCACGAAATATAAATAAAAATAGATTAATTAAAAAAAATTCTGTGAGTATGAGGAATCAAAAATATTATTTCTCCCAAAGTGACAGGAATTATCAAAGATATTGAACTTCACTTTCCAAGATACTGAATTTTTATCAATTTGGAGTCATTTTCTTTAATTAAACTTAATTTTTGCCAATTTGGAGACATTTTCAAAACGTTTCCTTGAGTTATATTTGAGCATTCATTGTCGAATTGTTGCTAAATTTGTCATCAAGCGTTACAGACAGGGGTCATTCCATATGAAATTAACACAAAAATGTGATATTTTCATATTTTCAACCTGACCGACACCAATTTTTATAGAACTCTTTGTTGCTCACTCGTATTTGTTGCTCACTCGTATATAAGACACTATGCACAATTTTAGCCCTCAATTCTCATTAGTTTTTTATTTATAAAAATTTGAATTTTGGAAAATCTGGTAATTTTTCATGATTCTACTCATATTTGAACATTTGTATATTTTGACTGAATCTATGGATTTTGCTGAAATAAGGCTTATTTTGTAGCTTAAGGTGTGACCTTTTTTGTGATATGTCACATGACCATCTAAATGATATTTTTCATTTCAAGATCACTTGATTTGACATTTGAACTTGAATTGAAAAAAAGTGAATCTTTAATTTTTTTTCAAAAATATATATTTTGTGGATATTCTATTTATCTCTACAAAAATCATTGGCTCATAGTGAAAACAAATTCAAAATAAATATATGTTATATGAAATGTTGGAAACTACATAAAAGGTAACTAATTCTTAAATAAACATAATTATATTTATTTAAAAGTTATAAACATTTTCTAATGTGCATATGATTTTATACATTTTATTTTGCTGAATTTTAAGATTTGGAAAGGATTGCAGATTTTTTTTTCAAGTACACTTACTAACATTTGCTATTTTGTGTGCATATACCCTAATAGCATTTTTTTTCACAGTGACGCAAGATTTACGCCACACTGTGACTTTGGGACGTCGCAGCACGTCTCGGGAATGTCATATTGAGGTCACCGCGAAGTCATTTTGGTCATTTTCATGGTTGTTTGTGACATCACATATTAACTTGTTTGTGATGTCGCATTGTAATTGCCGTTGTAATGATGTCACATTGTTAAGTGTTAATTAAATTGTGGAAACGTCACAGAATATAGTCACAATGAAGTTACAAAGTTACTAATACGTAATGTCGCATAGAAGTCAAAAATATGATGTCACATTGTGACCCAGGTGTCATGTGACTACAACGTCACTGTTACACATGTGACGATCTTTGCTGTGAGGATATGGTCTCTGTCCATCGATGTTTAAATGAACTGTTAATTTTACTTTAAAAATATAATTTATTTACTGAATTGTTTAACCAAAACAGAAACTTAACTAAGATTTGTTGATATGGTAGGTGCACATAAAACCCACCAACAAAGAGTCCGATGCCAATGTTGATTGGTGGCCAGACAGTCTTTTATATAAAATAATATATTTCAATGATATTGAACTCTAGTTTAGTAGATTAATGAATAAAAACGAATAAAATCCTTAATTTTATCTTTAGAATTTTCATAGTCCCCAATCCCTCCAGCTATGTTCTCATGTTCTGGGGTCATAAATTTAGTCAAGTGAAGGTCTTATGTTTCCATTAGATGAGTGGGTAGGCACCTAATAAAGACCTATGTTTGGCATGGATGAAATGTATCAATAATCTTAAAACTATTTGGTGATGAAAATGACATAACTAGATTTTTGATTTTGGCACATCCAAAAAGAATTTCAGGGCACCCCTTCACATAATATACATTCTTTGGTCTTAGTAAGCCAAAAGCATATTTAATACACTTTAAGGTACAAGGGTTTTACTTTCAATTTATATGTTTGTCATCTATTTTATTGATTTTATAAAATAACTAAAATTAATATCTAAAATAACAAATTGAATTTACATTGACCATTTTATTAACATTTTACAGTATTGTTAAAAAGTGTTTATTACTTTGGTCTGTCTGTCCGTATGTCCCTTCGTTCGCACGATAACTGCCATAAAAATGACTTTATCAAAATGAAATTTTAGTATGTTGTTGAGACAGTCTGTGTTACATATGGGAATGTAAATGAATAATATCACCTAATTAGTTTTGGATTGAACCCGGGTTAAAAAAATGAAATACATTGAACCCTATGGGATCTAATTTTTTAAAACATTTTTAAGCGAAGTTAAAATTCACAAATTGTTACGAAAATTTTAAAAAATATTCAAATTATTCCATAAAATATATAAAAGAAAATTTTCAGCAAAATATGTTTGGTAGTTTTTAAAATAAAATTTAAAATAATAATTACAGCCATAATAATATGAAGAGATCACATGACCCACTTCAAAATAAAATATGGCGTCCATCCTTTTTTCCTAGAGTAAAAATCATGATTTTTCAAGTTCTTTTAAATTTATATTTAGTGTTACATCCTTCCTAAAACCGCTTTATTTTTGTGTATTTTCTGTACATCTATATTCTGCTCCAATGCAATTACAATATTTTTGAGTTTAAATGATCATCAAACTTGGATTATTTCTACAATGAATCCTAATTTTAATGGATGCAGAATATAAACAAGTGATTGTAAGATGAGTAGTATAAGAATTGCTAAATTTTTTTCATGCAAAATTATTTAACTCTGGAGTCTGGAATAAAAGTATATGAATGAAATATTCACTGCTTTTACAGAGAGCCAGACGATTTATATTTTGATGACGTCATTTGAATAAATTTAATTTTTTTTTCTGATGAAGTTATGTTTTCAAGTAAAATAAATTATTGTAATTCTGTGATAATTAAAAAAATATCACCGCTGAATGTATCACATTTTAGAGATGCGATACTTGCATTTCAGTTGGAAAGTGTTTAATAATCAATATTTTATACATAATTGATCTTCCTTGCTTAATTTATGTTTCTCAATGATAAATGCAAAGATGTTTTTAATAGTGCACCAGAAAATCTTCCTAAATTTATTAATAATAAACTACTACTAGGTTCAAAACAGTTTGCCTGTCCAACATCCTGGGAATTCCAATTTTAATAACCTTTTGTTATACAACTCATAAAATGTTTTCTATCCACACAAATGATATCCCATTTAAAATCATTATTTCAAATATTTATAAATATAGCTGCTAAAAATTATAAGAGAAAAGTCATAATTTTGTATTAGTTGAAACTTGTCTACCAGAAAAAATTTCAAAGTAATTATTATATGCAGCACCCCTTTCTCATTCCATGCCCTGAAGCAGTCACTCTACCCCACGTTATAACTGTAAGTCACTTGCTGGCACCTCAGAAAGATGAAAAGCATTTAGTTGGTGATATCTAGGCAGAGCAGACCACTCTAACAGAATTCAAATACTCCAACTCCTGCCAAAATTGATAATATTTGAATTTTTTTGCACCTGCTTTCAGTTTTATATAACTTTTGTTTTAGTTGTTAGAATATTTCAGACTCTGTCCTTTCCCCGAGATTTAAAAAAAAAAATTCTTTAAAGATGTCTGTATTCTTTGTAATTTTCGCTTTGTATACTTGGCTTCATTTGATCTTTTCCATTGTCAGCATATAATTGTTCTAAGATTGCTGGTACATTTCACCCACCCCAAACATCAGTTTTCATGGGGTGCCCATCCAATGGAAACTCGAGACCTTTACTAAACAAAACAATTTATGACCTCAGAACGTGAGGAGAACATAGCTGGAAATCATGTTTGTGGGATTCATACACACTATTAGGAGATTGTACAAATTCTAAAAATAAAATTTAGGATTTAATTCTTTATTCTACTAAACTAGAGTATAATATATCCCTGAAATACATCTCTAAATAACATGCATCTCTAAATAACACACTTAAATTTAAATCTTGTAATTCTAATAGATGTAAAACTTGTCTGTTTGCTAATCGTAATCAGATCAATTGTAGCAATAATCTTGTCTTCTGTAAAACATATAATTGCATCTACCAAATTGTATGTAAAAAATGTAATATGTCATATATAGGTCAAACCAGCAACCCTCTGCACCTCCGAATTAACGTACACAGGAATCACAAAAAAAATTTTCAAATAATGCAACTACACTTAATGAATCAAAATTCAAATACGAACATTTTTCTAAACATGGGTTCGATAATATTGAAATTAGTATTCTGTGTATTCAAAAAAATTATTATGACAGATTGTTTCTTGAAAATGAATTCATTTGAGCACACAAAACTATTTTTCCATATGGACTCAATCAATTATTTAATCATCATAACATAGTTAAAATGTCCTTTAATTATCCTAATGAAGATGATAATATTTATAATTCCTTTAACAATCCTAAAAGTAAATCAAAAAGAACTAAAAGAGCAAGTAAATATAATAAAAAATTGCCCTCATTATCTGAACTAAAAAATGCCATCCTTCAGCAACATGCAAATTTTAAAATTACTTTTGATTGGAAACAATGTAAAAACTGGATTTTCGCAATTAAAAAACAGCAATTAAATATGGTATATTACCTTTTTCTAACTACTGCATTTGATAACATTCATTTTAAACATTTATTCTATGATTTGCTCATTACCAGAAGTAAAAATCTTAATGTTTATTTATATGTTACAGACTTAAACTTTAATGACGAATCAAAACAATATACTAAAATAAACGAATATTGTACCTTGAATTTCACTAATTCTGTCTTAAATAATCTGAAGATAAATAATTTTTTAAAATCGGTTTCCAATTACTTTCCAGTTAAACATGTAAATCCTAAAATTGCTTATAAATATGATAAACCGCTAGGACCGTTATATTTTCAATTATAATCAAATTGCCAAATCAATAGATATTAATCAAAATTATGAATTGGATAAACAGTCATATTGCCACTGTCATTTAGAAAAATACAAAGACTCCGTAGATAAACACCATGGGCATGTTATAACGGGAAATCTACATATTAGTAATTATGATGCACTAAGATCATGGATGTTACTTGGTACTAGGTATCGTATACCTACTAAATTTAAACATAAATTAATATGTAAAGGTTTATTTCTTAAATAAATTTATCTATAAAATCAGTTATAAATATCAAATCCCTGTAGAAGCCTTCAAACCCTGGGGAGTCTTAATAGAGCAATACTTAAATCACTATATATATAATCAGAAAATTAATATTTCATATAAACTTAATTCAATTAAAAATGATATTAAAGAAATACAAAATGATTTTGTCATTACGTATGTCTATAAGACGAGTGGTAACTACTCAATTATTTGTAAATATTACTATAAAAGTACCCTCCAGTCACACTTACTTAATGAAATCTGTAATTTACATAAAACTAACCTTAAAATCTTATCCAATAGAATTTCAGCCAAATATAAGCAAATCCATCTAAAAAATAGTTGTAATAACATTCCATATATTGTTTTAGTACCCAGGTTTCATAAATCCCCTGTTGCTTTTCGAACCATTACCAGTGGGCATAATTCTTACATTACTAATGCTGGAAAATTATTATTAAAAATATTACATGAAGTATCCTTGTCAGATAAAATCTCAAATAATTGTCCTATTGTAAAAAACAGTTTTGAATTAGTTAAGAAATTAAAAACTCATACTAATATTCATAGTATTTATACCTTTGATTTCAAAGATTTGTTTAATAATATTAATATAGATAATCTGTATAGAATTATTTTAGGAATTTTTCAAAAATATTATATCAACCTAAAATATTCAAATTTTTTCTTTAAAAAATTACTTAATTTCACTCTTTATGAGAATTATATTCAACATGGTGGTACTTTTTTTAAACAACAGGTTGGTATCCCACAAGGGGGGTGTGCCTCATCATTGTTAGCTAATCTGTATTCATTCTTCCATGAAAAAAAACATTAATCCAAGCTTGCATAATATGCACATGTTTAGATATTTAGATGACATATTATGTGTATTCCCAAATAATATCCCTATTGTTTGAACTTTTATCCAAAAAATTTACAATTAAATTCAAGTAATAATGACTCAAATGTTGCAAACTTTTTAGATTTAAATTTACAAAATTGTAATATAGTTATAAACTTGTATGATAAAAGACAGGATTTTAAATTTAATACATCAAAAATTCAATATTTTGACTCTTGTTTGCATATATCTGTATTTAGAAATATTATAATAAACCAGGCTCTTAGAATCAATAAAATTTGTGATGAATATTATAAATTAGCACATTTTATGGAATTATTGAGTACAGCGACTAATAATGCATATCCTCCCAAGTTTGTTATTAAAATTATCAACTCAGTGTATCAACTTTCACTCGATAACATTCTAGAAAACTTTCCCAATTATAGTGGCATTAAAAAAAAAAAAAATTATATATAATTATTAATTATATAAATAAATAAAAATGAAAAATAATAAACTAATAATAAACTGAAAAATAATATATAGTAAAAAAAATTAGAAAAATCAAAAAATCGAAAAATAAGATGCATTAACATTAATGTTTTTAATTTTATTTTCGCAAAAAAAATTGTAACTTTTGCCAGTACTGAAACTGCGATTTGAGCGCCCTTATAATGGTGTATAGTGGCATTCTCGTTTATCCAGTTTTCCTATGAATTACTTGTTTACTAAGAATTTTCATCTTTGATTCATGTTCATATTCAGCATTGCGTATATGGGTTGTTCATATTCTGAATAGCTTGTCCGGTCTCCAGCTTAGACTCACTGGAGGGGTCCGGGAGTATTTCTGTGAATGTTCATACTGCCTCCCTAGTAGAATTTCAACTTGTTCATTCCGGTGCTTCTAGATAATTAAGCTGTTGAGGTTGATCGTGTATACACGTGGTGGAAGAAGAAGGGTTCATGCCGTATTGTAATACACATTTTCTTAATGTATCCTATTTTCATTTTTTGATGCCTGTAGTCTGGGTTGGAGTATTTTTAGTAATGTACTATTGCTCTATCTGAAACAGGCATGTGTTTGGGTTAGTTAGAGTTAAATACTCAGACCTGAGGAGGAATTTAACTCTGACTAATCATCGAATTTGGACTGGTGCTGTTCTCTTCTCTTATCGGCATTACGACCGTGAATTTGCTTCTATGGTGATGTTAATATTACTTGAATTTTTTTTTTTATTATTATTATTACATAAATTCTTTTATTATTACATATTTCTAATATATATATATATATATAGTGGAATCTCGTTACAATGAACGTCAGTTTAACGTATATTTCAAATTAATGAGTATTGCGTGATGCATTGAAAAAATTTCTATTCTTTCCTCATTAAATGTTTTTACATTAACGAATTTCAGTTTAGCAAATATTTCAAATTCATCAATGAATTTAAATTAAAGCATTTATTTTTTTAGATTAACGAATTTTTTTTTCATTTTACCTCAGAAACCCCTTTCTAGATCTAAAAGTTGTAAAACTGAAGAAAAAGCATCCCACCGTTATTTTAGCCTTCTTGTGTAAAGTTGCATTTTAATATGTCACTATGATAACATTTGTTACCACTTTTTATTTTCACTTGCAATAAAGTTGTTTATTTTTAAAAAAAAGATATACTTTTTAAGGACAGTATTTCATAATAATCCTTTTGGAAATAAATGTGCAACTGACAGGGGTTTCTGAAACAACTACCCCATATCTAGATATTTTTGTCTATGTGACAAGATTATAATGTATCCCGAGGGGGCAACATATGATTATTTTCCTTGAAAATTCTTTCACATACAAACTGATAAGAAAATTGAGATCAGCAGTATTGTCGAATGCATTAAACGTGTACTGTAGTTCATTTATTTGAATGTACTTTTCAATTTCTAATTTTGAAAAATGTCTGAAAAGAAAGCGAAAGCAGTTCTCTTTAAAAGAAAAAGTTGAAATTTTGGAAGCAGTACGATCCAGAAGAAAGCAAGTCGATATTGCGAAGGAACATGAGATTGCTACTTCTACATTATCTACGATTTTAAAAGAAAAGGACAAAATTTTAAAACTTTCCGAGCAGCCTGTTTTGTGTCCTGACAGGAAAAGACTTTGTTTAGGAAATTATCAAAGCATTGATAAAGTTGCGTACATACACATGGTTTGATCGAAAAATATTCCTGTTTCTGATCCAATGCTGCAAGTGTTGGGTTGCTTTTGGCTATTTAGCGAATTTTAGGAGTTTTGTTTCTAATCTAAATGTGCTCAGGGGTCTTATTTACATAGATATTATCCTTTTTAATTTAGTTATCCATTTTCCATTTGTTTAGGTTTTGATATTCTTCTGTTCCAAATGTATTCTATTCCATAGTTATTGTGTTCCAAATGGCGAATGTTCTTTCTTTTTAGGTTATAGCAATTTAAATATATTTAAATTGGCTAATTTGAGATTCCATTTATTACCCTTTTAATTCCCTTTGATTTAATTCTACATTTGTTGTTCTCTGTTAAAAATTCAGTGATTTATCATGATTTTTCAGTTTTATTCTATTTTCAGCTCTTTAAATTTTCAGAAACGTCTATTTTTAAATTATTACCAGATACGTATATTCCAAATCGTTTCACTTCATTTCTTTTTAATTTTTGCCTGCTTTAAAATTGCTATTCTCTTGAAAATTTTAAGTTTTTGATTGGTTGACTGTATTAAAGTTGTCTGTCATAAATTCTTTTATCATTCATTGATAATTTTGTTTATGATGGATGGTAGCAATTTCTGTTAGTATATAAATAGATTCGTGCTCTTTCTTTTTTTTCTTTAGATTAAAACTGAAGATGTGATTCTTTTAAGTTGTTGTAATTGTGCTACGGCGCGTGCGCATGATTCATAATGGAACAATACATTCTGATTATCAAATCTTCCCTTTTGGAATGTGGCAGTATTTTGTCTATGCCCAGAGAATGAAAATCATTTTTAAAGAGCCTCTAAAATGTTGCATATTCGATAACTGAATGGAGATGTTTGAAACACCTGTCTTCCATTTCCTGTCTTCTAAATTTCTAAATGTTGATCCAAGATGTTCCATGATGTCTGTCTAGGAGGTTTTCCCATCAAATTGTTTATTTTCCCAAGTTGTGCAGCTCTTATTATGAAGAATGGAATCAACATTTCCATTATTTGTTAAACGGACATATGTCTTGAGTTCTGTTCTGATGCCAAAAGTCCACTGCTACGGTTTGGAGAAATTATTTAACTTCGGCATTGCTGGACGTCCAGCTAATATGGAGAATCCCCCTTGGAGTTGGACCTCGTGGAATGATTGTTTTCCAGATTTTCTACTGGACAAAATTGTGATCCTGTGCCATGGTTTTCCTCTTCAAGTGTTCTTTATATCTGCTTCATGTTTAGTGACTCTTCTGGTGATACTGCCTCCTGACGATCTTTACAGCTGTTCTTGGAGCTCTTGGGGAAATCCTTTTTAATTATATTCCTCAGTAGTTAAATAAGTAATTATTTCTAATTTGGTTGGAATAAGACCCCTTATATATTTTCAGTTATGGTTCCTGAATTATTTTTATGTAATTTTTCTTTGATTTTATAACTTTTACTTGGGATATTTATTATGTTCTAAATTTTTTTTTTGGCTAACTGATGTTCTTTTTATTCTAAATTCTAGTCTTGCAAATAATTCTATAATTTTAACATAACTTAATTTAAACATTAAAAGCTGTTTCCTTTAATTTTTAATATTCTAACATTTTTGCTACTACTATACTTTCGGCCAATTTATTTATTTAATTTATTTATGATGTTTAATTTAATTTGTTTGGTTAATGAGATGTAAATTTTAAAAGTTCTTTAAATTTGAAGATAAATTTTCATAAATGCTAGATTTTGGAAAACTTAAACCCTGTGTTCTCTCTTTCTTTACTTTAATGTGTTTTTATTTTAGGAAAGTGCCATTTTAATATTTTACAGTTTAGCACATTTTTATGCATTTAGAGTAACTGGTCAGTTGGCACTCTTTTAGTTTATTACAGATACTTTTCAGGTTTTTAGGAACTTTAGAACTTTGCAAAATTTTAGGTACAAGTTTTGCAACTTTTGGAATTGTTTAGTATGTTTTTAGAATATCTTAACCTCTTTTCAACCAGACATAAGCTAAAGCGAAAGAATTTGCAGACATTGTGAAAGTAGAAAAATTTGATGCTAGTTCTAGATGGTTATTTCATTTCCGCGAAAGAGATAGAGTAATGTTGAAACAAGTCACCGGAGATGAGAAAAGTGCCAATTTATCAGCTGCACACGAATGGAAAGAAAACAAACTGCTAGATATTTTGGAAGATTATGAACTTGAAGACACATTTATTGCTGATGAGGTAGCCTTTTTCTACCAGCTGCTACCAAATCGTACTATGGCGAAAAAAGGTGAACAGTGCAAAGGTAGAAAAAAATCAGAAGTTTGCATCTCAGTTCTCTTTTGTTGTAATGCAACTGGCACAGAAAAACTAACGCCACTAGTGATTGGAAAATCCACAAAACCTCATTGTTTTAAAAATGTTAATAATATCTGTCTTTTCTCTTCTACAGTTTTCTACCAATTTTTTTTTAATTCAGTTGGCCAGTTTAATATTAACTTACATTTTGTTTGCTTCAAAATGGGCTCATTTGGACAAACTGTCTAGGTTACAAAGCAGTTGTATGGTACTTTTAATTAACCCTTTCAGTTGCCACATGCTTTTTATTGTGCACTCACTTTTGATGCCATTTGAAAAAAGTTTTTAACTTTATATTCAATAAAATATTTTGTCCTAAAAATATGATTAATTCTGTATAAAAAAAAGCTGATTTCTTTCAGTGCTCTGTCTTGTACTCACTCTTTGAATTCTGAGTGTAAGCATGACCAAAACCGGTGTGCTTCCTGATCCTTTAATGTGTTAGTTTCTTACTCCTTTCATGTATTTCATGCCTGTGTTTGTTTTAAATCTCTTCAACATTAATCTAGGTTTAAACTTAACATATTAACAAAAATATGGATATCATATTTCCTTCAGAGAATACTTTACTTTATTAAATATTCCAACCTTTGATGAACCATCTACTATGCATTAGAAAAACTAGTGCATTAAAATAACTTTAAAATGTTGCACCTACATTTTTTTTTCAATGTATAATTAAGAGTGTTAATATCATCCTAAATGCAAATTTTCTGATTTTTCTGGTTTAATCTATGTTTGCAAGGGTTAAACCAATTGTATTAGTACTTAATACTAAAGTATACTAACTAACTAATTCTGCTGCATAGTGCTTTCATTCAAGTTATTTCAAACAAGAATAATCAATCAGTGAATCAATCTAGTTTAATAGTTTGATTTAGGAGAGTTATGGAACAAACTTATCTGGTAACCATTTTGTAGGCATGTCCAATGATTCAATAAGAATTTTTTATTAACCAATATGATTGAAGGAATGTTTGACATAAGAGTTTTATATTTTATTTATATTTCAAATTTACCTCATTTATAATTCAGCCAATGCATTTTCGTTTTTGGGACAAAAAAGAAAAAAAAAATCCATTACAATGAAAGAAAATCTGATGTGGGCAGCACATGACTTTCCCTGCAGACTTATATTCATGTTCTCTTTATTTTAATTACATTTAATTCACTTTTAATTCAATTTTCGTTCTCATTTGATAACTGGACTTATTTTCAAAGGTGGCGTAGAGAAAATACAAAAAAACTAAAATATCTCGAGAATGGCTAGTCCTAGTGTAATGGGGTTGGTCTTATTCTTTTCTTCGTTAAAAATTACGTAGTAAACAAGCATTTCATGGATATATTTGAGCATACACAGTTTTTTATTTTAGATTTTGGTAATTTTTGCAGGCCATTTTGCAAAAAAAGGCAGGTTATTTTTTTCCGAATCATACCAAAATCTAATCAGCACCAGGGTGTCCCACAAGTGATTTACCTACCAAATTTTGTGGAATTCGGTCCATTAGTTTTTCAGCTAGAGTGGATATAAGCTTTTGGGGACCATTTCGCAAAAAAAGGCGGGTTCTTTTATCACGAATCGTACCCAAAACTAATCAGCACCAGATTCGCCCACAAGTGACTTACCTACCAAATTTTATGAAATTCGGTCAATTACTTTTTTAGTTAGAGTGGATACAAAATCTGCACAGACAGACACAGACACACACACAGACGTCACGCTAAAAATGGTTTTTTCGTATTCTAGAGGTCTTGAAATGTGTAGATCCGTCGAAAACTCGAGTTGCGATTTTCGACATGATTCCAATACTTTCCCTATACATTACCATGTATTGCAGGGAAAGTAAAAAAGTAAAGAATATAGTAGTAAGTATTGAGTTTTAATACTTTTGAAGATTTGGAATTTTGCTAAAAATTCATTGTTACATTGAAATTCATTATGTGTCTGAAACATGCATTAAAAATTTGTTTTATAAAATGTAGCATTGTTTTATCAAAAGATTAATTATTTTGGTATAGAGTAATTTATTCAAATTTCACACTATTTTTGTATCATGAATTATTGTACTTAGCATGTATTGATTGTGTTTATTTCAAACAGTTATACGCACAAAAAAAACAAAATCATAGGATATGCTCATATATATCGACCTTCAGTTAATGAAGTGTGCAATTCTCCTGAAGATATCATTGAGTTTGAAGAGATTATGAATAAGGTATTGTATAATATTTTATCTTGAAAATATTTCAAAATAACAAGATTGGGGTTGCTATACCATCTGAGGGGGAGGAGCATTAATTTCCTGGCTCAAGTTTAAACTTACAAGATGTGTTACAATTATTTTTTGGAAAAACCAATAATTTTTGCTGAATATTTTAAAAAATACTGTTTTAGTAAAATCCAATGCCATTGACAGGGCAGGTCCAACGTTATGTGAAATTTTGGCTGGGAATTGTGAAGGATTGTTGTAATAATATAATGGAAATAGCACATCAGCTTTGATTGTGTTGCTTTGGGATAAAAGGTGACTTGGTAAATTTAAAGGATTTCTTACCTAAAATTTGCATTTTGATTGAAAATAGAGTATTATTAATTATTTTGAGTTTTTCGTTATATACAAATATTTTGTCAATTTTAGCCTATTTTGCAGATACTTTTTGGACAAAATATGAATTTAGACCTCTTGCTGCATGTACAATTATATGTTTATTCTATTCTAAATATTAGCAAAGAGCTAATTAATAAGTTAGAAAAGTAGTATTTATGGTTTCCAAATTTTTTTAATTTAAGGGTATCTTTAATAATATTAATATACAGAATATTTATACTGTAGTTTCAGCACTTTATATTTATTTCCATATTAAAATAATTTTCCTATACTATTTTGTTTAATTCAATACACTTCCAAATATCTGGAGTACCACAGTCTGATTGTATTGGGTTAATTTGTATCTTTATAATTATGAACATGCATTTATTAATATTGATTTTAATTTATAGCTATGTTGATGATCTGATTTGTCTATTTACTTCAGATACAAATATTATTATTTTGCATTTCTATCCGGATAAAATAGAATTATTACCTAACTAGGAAATGTATCCATCGTTACCAGAGATTTAAAGCAGTGATTAATTGCATTCATTCAATCTTTTAAAAGACATAGTTTCTTGCTGCATAGATGCCCATGAGGCTGCACCTCCTTCTGCTACTCAGGCATAATACACTCAAAATTAAGTGCCTAAACACACCTTTGCTTGCTAATATTGCTGTTGACAACAAGAATTGATTAACGATTAACTTGATATGCTGTCTTCAGGGTGGCCACAGACCTGGACAACTGGGAAAGCCTGGAATTATCAGGGAATTTGTGATGCTTCTGGAAATATCAGGGAACAGTCAGAGAATTCCATCAAAACTCAAGGAAAATTGAAAATTTCTGCGATGGTTTTTTCATTTTTTGAATTTGTAGTTTTCTTTTCTTGTTTCCCTATGCATCTAATTTTCTAATGCACACTTTTAACATCATAAAATTAAAACACGTGATTTTAAAATCAATCTGCAAAGCAGTGGTCTCTTATATTTTGGTTAAAAATAGATGAAACAATTTTTAGCAAAATTATTTAACCAATATTTATTAAAACTTTCTTTTGTGGGGAGGGGGGGGGGATGTTTCAGGGAATTTCAAAATTAGTTTCTTGTGACTACTCTGTGTCTTATGAGTTTTCCTGAATTTTGAAAATTTATGAGGTCTCAGGTAAATGAAGAATGCAGAGTGATAATGCAGCCTTTTCAATAAAAGAATCCAATATGGACTTGTAAAATTCATAGACTGATTTATTCACCAGAATTCTTGCCAAGGTACATATCCACAAGTTGTACACTATTTACAGTTTGTGCATTTATTACTCACTTAAAATTTTACAACACTTGGGACTCGACATGATGCAGTTAGAAAAAGTTTAGGCCACCATGCTGTAGTGACATGCCATCAGAAAACTTTACACCACCATATTTACTTGAAGGATAAAACTTTGCTTAGTACACCTACTATTGATTAATATAGTCACTGATCATCACTGATTAACACCTTCAAGAAAAACATTTGTCACACCAAGTTAACTCAATCAATACTTGATCAAATCTTAATCACATTATATTAACTGACACTGCCATGATACACTTCAACTAAAGAATCTACTGAACTTCCTACTCTTACCATACCTTCGTCTCTGTACCAGATCGTCTGACCGTTGTGACCTTCAATGGTGATTATTGTCTCTCTATTGCCATACTGCATCAAGTCGAATCTTTATATGTCAGATGATGGAACGAACCTTCCCGGAACGTGCAAGTAACAGGAAACATGGTCTTACTTATTTCTTAGAAAAGGCTATAGCCTCCTTTTGAAAACCTTTTTCACTGATCATTACTTTTTAACACTTTACAACAAAGTTAAAAAGTGTTTATGACTTTGTTCATTCGGTATGTCTGTCTGTCAGCATGATAACTGCCATAAAAATGACTTAGTCAAAATGAAATATTAACGTTCTCTTTATTTTAATTAAATGTATTTCACTTTTAATTCAATTTTCGTTCTCATTCGGTAACCGGACTTATTTTCAAAGGTGGTGTAGAGAAAATACGGAAAACTAAAATATCTCGAAAACGGCTAGTGCTAGTGTAATGGGGTTGGTCTTATTATTTTCGTCGTTAAAAGTTACGTATTAAACGAGCATTTAATGGATATATTTGAGTATACCTAGTTCTTTAGTTTAGATTTTGATGATTTTTGCGGGCCATTTTGCAAAAAAAGGCAGGTTATTTTTTTCCGAATCGTACCAAAATCTAATCAGCACCAGGGTAACCCACAAGTGACTATCTACCGGATTTTGTGAAATTCGGTCCAGTAGTTTTTCAGTTAGAGTGGATACAAGCTTTTGCGGGCCATTTCGCAAAAAAAGCGGGTTCTGTTATTCCCAATTGTACCCAAAACTAATCAGCACCAGACTCGCTCACAGGTGACTTACCTATCAAATTTTGTGAAATTCGGACCATTAGTTTTTTAGTTAGAGTGGATACAAAATCTGCACAGACACACACACACAGACGTCACGCTAAAAATGGTTTTTTCATATTCTAGAGGTCTCGAAACGTGTAGATCCATCGAAAACTCGAGTTGTGATTTTCGGCATGATTCCAATACTTTCCCTATACATTACCATGTATTGCAGGGAAAGTAAAAATGAAATAAATTAAGCCCTATGGGAGCTAATTTTTCAAACATTTTTTAAGCAGATTTAAAATTCACAAATTGCTTCAAAAATTTTAGGTAATATTCAAATTGTTCCATAAAATATATAAAAAAAAATTCAGCGAAAAATATTCAGTAGTTTTTAAAATAAAAATTAAAATATTAATAACACTTCTTATATGAAGCGATCATGTGACCATGATATGAAAATATCACATGACCCATTTCAAAATAATATATGGCATCCATCTTGTCTCAAAATCGTGATTTTTAAAGTTTTTTTTAATTCATATTGCGTGTTGTATCCATCCTAAAACCACTTTATTTCTGCTTAAATTCTGTGCATCTACATACTGAAACAACAGAATTACAATATATTTGAGTTTAAATGCTCATCCAAATTTGATTATTTCTACAACGAAGCCTATTTTTCACCTATGTAAAATGTAAACAGCAAAATATGTAGAATGAGTTTTATTAGAATTGCTGTATTTCTTTAACACAAAATCATTTAGTTCATGGAGTCTGCATAGCTAATATGAATGAAATATTCATTGATTTTACAAAGAGAAGGATGATTTTTTTCGATGAAGTTTTACGCATAGAGTTTAATTACTTGTAGCTCCATGGTCTTAATTTTTAAAGAAAATAAATTATTATAGTATTGTGATGAATGACATGAATGGGAAATTATTTATGAATGACATGTTGCTTTTATAGAGAGAGCCAGGCGTGTTATTTTTTCTATGACGTCATTTGAATGAATTTCAGTTGTTTTCGATGAAGTTTTCAAATATAATAAATTATCGTAGTATTATGATAATTTTAAAATTATTACCGAGGAATGTATCACATTTTAGAGATGTTTAAACCAGGCAATTTATATTTCAATGCCATCATTTGAATGAAGTTCATTTTTTTCGATGAAGGTTTAAGTTTTCAAATATAATAAATTAATGTAGTATTGTGATAAGTTTTAAAATATTACCGAGGTATGTATTAAATTTTAGACATGTTTAAATAAAATTGCATTGAAGTTGGAAAGTGTTTCATAATCAATGCTTTAAGCATGATTGATCGTTCTTGTTAATTTCTTACCTTTGTGAATCTATGTTTTGTATTTTCTCAATTTTTACTTTCTCATACATAGTATTGAGAAAGTATCATTTTCATGAAGATTTTCGATTTCAAGAATTTGATGCCAATATATGTTTTAAAACCTCCGGAAGTTGTTTTGGGAGTGATGTCCGTGTGTCTGTTGCAACCACAAATATGTAGTAGTGGCCACAAATATTAATGAATTTTCATGAAACTTTTCCGGTTTTGTTATCAAATAATCTAGAACTAGATAGAATTTTTATTTCGAGCAAAAAGTTTGGAATTCATTCGAAATTTTATATTATTTTAACATGGCAGCATAGGACAAAATTTGACATAATCGTGCATAAAAGGGTTTATTTATGGCTCAATGATCATGAGATGTAAGAGTTTAAATCATTATAGTCAATGATACAATTTTTTTTTGTGTTCGTGACCTCATTGGGTAAGCTACCCCCCCCCCCCCACACACACACACACACACCGGGAAGGGGAACATTATCAGGTATAGTATCAATTGATAGGCTGTTTCAAGCCTGTTAAAGTGAAGGGTAACACGCTATAGTTGTAATAATTTAGACCCACGATAAAACTAATTTTTCAAAATTTTTCTTGTAAAATTTGAAAAAAAAAATGAATTCTGGTATGAGGAAATAGAGTTGAGTCACATTCCAGTTAATTACCTGTGGCATTGTAAGTTGGACTGTATTTATAGCTTCATTGTGCTGTTGCATGTTTTATGCCTCTGATGAAGAGCCATATGCCCTAAAGTGCTAAGACAATGTTTGTATTTTTGTAAATATCCTATAAAGTGAAAATGAACATTTATTATTTTAAAAGTGTCAATATTTCAGTTCCATCAAAAATGGTTCACACCATTTACTACCACATGAAAGCTCCTTCATAAATTTCTTGTTAATATATAAATTAGAGAGAAATTAATAATTCAGTTTTTTTACTGTATATAATTTTATTTCAATTTGATATTTTTCCAGCATTAAAATTTAATCAAAATTATTTTAGATGTTGACCTTTTGATAAATGTTGTGATTTTATTTTCAGATTCCTGGAGAGAAATATGCTGCAGGCTTCAATCGGAATGCTGGCGACAGTGTCTTGTTCAAATTGGATCCTGAAGATATCCACCGTCTGCCAGTATATAGAATTAAGGAGTAATTAGTTTCTCATCATCAAATAGCAGGTTAAATAAGATTTGTTAGCTGAATCTTGTATTATATTGCATTTTCAGAATTTGTATTAAACTCAAAATATTTAATGAATAGGAGTCTGTTGTAATTGTATAATTTGTCAAACCTATTTCTCAAGCTGAAACTTGAAGAAAGGTAATATACTCGCTAGAGCATATATGCACAAACTTTTTTTATATTGAGCAGGATAGAAAAATAATTAGTTGTGGACCAGCATTTGCAAATAATTTGGATTAAAAATATCGTACTTGTCACAGGTCAAAGTTTTTGTACTCTTACCACAGAAATTAATCAGGTGGGCATCCTGGCTGTTTTTCTCTACTCACTGGCTGATGAACTGTAAAATGAGAAAGAAAAAGAAGGAAAACCATGTGATATAATTACTGCTTAGCTATTCTGTAAACCACTAAATAGTAATTTTCAAAGCAAATTCATTCTGTAAACCATTAAATAGTAATTTTCAAAGCAACTGAGTTTTGAAGTAATTGATGAGTTAGAAACTATTTAAACCAGGGGGTTAATAGGGCATATTTAAATACCGACAGCAGTTTCAAAAAATGAATGTTTTCTAATTTACTAGTGAAAAATTGTCGAATTCAATAGAATTTTTTTAGAAGCTTTTCATATTTGAAAAAATTCCAGTAATTTGATTGACTTGCCAAGTATATATTTTTTCAGAATCTCACTGGGTGCCTTGTAATGTTAGACTTTTTTTTTCGTTATTTTTGTTACATATTTGTCTATTTCTTAGTTTTTGGAACTCGTGTCAATTTTTCTTATTTTCCTCTTATTAGTGCACATTTATTCTTATTTTGACTGTCTCATCTTGATAGGACATTTTTATTGTGTCTGAGGGCAGTTTAATCTTGTGTCTCTCTGTTTCGGATTGGCTGGGCTGATTCTTCATTCTGTTCTCTAATTGGCTCTCTGTAATGAACTGTTAATCTATGACTTGGGTGTATATAACCCTCTGTTTGTGTCCATTTTATCTTTTTGACTTTGTTTTGTTGGTTTATTTTGTACTAAGGCAGGGCATCCAATGTATCCTCAAAACAGCTGTATACTGTTTTGTTTCATTCATTTGTGCATAATTGTGTTTGAATTTTTCTCTAACCTTTGCACAAAGTGTAATATACTTATTGATGTATAACTCAGAGTTTATGGTCAGCTCACAGAGTTTTGACATATACAGGAAGTTTTCTGAAACCAATCCATTCTTCAAAAAGGAAGAAAAAATTAGTAAAAATCCAATTTTTTTTTTACCTTGTGAGCATGTATTAATATTTAATAAACAGTTGTACTTTGATATTTCGGTGTATCTAAAATTTGAATTATGAAAAAAAAAATGGTAAAATGCTTGATTTTGTCTTATCAAAGTTCGAGTCATCAAAGTTTCACTGAACATAAATAATAAAATAAAATATTATTCAAAGTATTATATATTTATAAGATGTCCTTGTTAAAGTGAATATAAGCATTTATTGTTTGTTTTTTATATATATAAATGTATATTATATCAAAATAGTCAAGAACATTTTTAAACATTTAAAACAATATATTTTTTACAATATAATAATTTACATTTGTTGCAATACACAATATACAGAGATGCCAACTACTATGGATTTTCTGTAGTTTCGACGGAAGTGAATTGGGTACTACTACGGATTATGGAATCTATGATTTTTTCTACGAAAAAATACAATTTTATTTATTTTTCACAACACATCAATTTTTATTTCAATATATACAATATAAAGTCTCAAATCTGAAATTTTCCGGACTTCGAGGATTTCAAATTTCAGATTAAAACACAGTCTAAAAATTTGCAACATGTGTTAAGTCTAATCATAAGAAAGAGAATAAACAATGAATCTGACCTGGATACATCCATAACCCAATCCCAATAATTTAACCGACATCCTAGTGTTTGTTGGTCTGCTCCCTGTGTTTCTATTTTTAGAAACCAATTAGGGGGACTTAATGTTCTCCACGGACTCCCCAAAATTGGCCTCTGTTTCTATTTCATGAAACGATTTGCAGGTACTTTACTTGAATGCCTCAACGAAGGTCACATGGGAGGAGATTTAATCGTAATATAGTTCTTTCTTTGGTGCAGAGCAGGGACTGCAGTCTTGTTGTGTCTGGTTTCCACATGGTGGTGTGGCTACTTACCATTGCTGATTTTCTTGGCACAATTTTATGATAATTAGTTACAATGAGTAGTGAAAGTATAGAACCGCCTGTTAAAAAATTGAATTGTCAAAAGTTTAAGGAGGCATATTCTCGGGAATTTCTGTGCATCAAGCTGTCAAAAAATTTTGGAAAATATGGCATTTTGCTGTATATGCTCCAAGGACTTTAATATTGCACATGGCGGTCGCGATGACTGCCGTCATCATATTTTATCTAAGAAGCATTTGAACTATGCGGAAGCAGTACAAAAGACTGAAAAATTATATACATTTTTTAAAAACGATGTACCCATGAATGCCATAACAGCAGAAAGTCTTTTTGCCAGATTTCTTATTGAACATAATTTACCAATATCCGCTGTGGACCACGCAAAATCTTTGTTTTCATCTATGTTCCCTGACTCTAAAATAGCTCAAGATTTTTCTAGAGCTATAATAAAAGCTATGGCAAAGATTTCAACGGAAGATGCGTCTTCATTAACAGAACCTTTTACAATAAGCATGATGCCAATGATTACAAGCGCTACACGCTTCTTTCAATATATTTTGATAAAGCGAGAGAAGAAATTGTTACAATATTTTTGGCATTATTGTCATGCAGTGATAATACTGGTGAAGGCATTTTTAATGCTATTTCAGCTAAATTTGAAGAAAAGGACATATTGTGGAAAAATTGTGTGGCATTTTCATCGGATAATGCCAGTACAATGATAGGGAAATACAAAGGTGTGTCTGCATTTATATTGAAGAAAAATCTTTCAACTATAATCAGGGGGTGACACTGCTATCTGATTCTTATAGCTGCAAAGAAAGCTGCATCAAAATTCAGTGATATCATTGATGTGGAAATGCTATTGATAGATAGAACTTTTATCCAGGAAAAAAAAGAAAAAATCTGTTTAAAATATGCCAAGAGTCATGTGGTGTATTTGAAAAGACACAAAATTTTGAAATACACAAGCACTAGGTGGCTATCTTTAGTTGAATGCCTAGAATGAATTTTTGAGCAATGGGAGCCTTTGAAATTATTTTTCTGTGAAAGTCAAAACTCAGAAGATGCACAAAACAAATACTTCAAAAATGTTAGCACTTGTTTGAAGAGTGACACCACAAAGTTGAACATTTAGTTCTTAAATAGTGTGCTTCCATTGTTTACTAAAGTGAACACTATTTTGCAACAAGCTGCTCTGTATATACATAAATTATGTAGTGTTATCCATCAACTTTTTATGGATCTGCTAGTGAGATTTGTTCTTCAAACAGCAATTTTCAGTGACAATGCTGAACAGAATATTATGGATATAAATTTCAAGAGTAGAAAACCACAGAAAGATGATGAAAATTTGGTGATTGGTGTAAAGACAAGAATATTTTTCAATTCTGCAAATTTGACAGAAGAGGAGATTTCTAAATTTTATAACTGCATGCAAAGTTTTTATGTTGAGGCCTGTTCTTATATCCTTACGAAGCTGCCATTAAAAGACGAATTTCTAAAGCATGCTGAAATAAGTGATATTAAAAAATAAACTAAAATTTCTTTTAGTTTAGGTGGTATATGGTACAGCTTTTTTCTTCATTATTCAACGAAAATGAGATTGAAAAACTGGAAACAGAATTTGCCCGATATCAGTGTGACAATTTTGAGGATGTTTTAGACATTCCGTATATTGATTTAGCTTGGAAAAGAATATCTCTGTTGAAAGATTGCAATGGATGTTTGAAATATGAAGTTCTTCCCAGGCTAATGTTCCATATTCTTATACCTCATTCTAATGCTGATAATGAAAGAATTTTTAGTATTGTCTGCAAGAATCAGAATGACTTCAGGCCAAACTTAGGAGTTGAAACTCTCCAGGCACTATTAATAGAAAATATTAAGATGAATGTCCACGAAAAGAACTGCTTTGCTAAAGCATTTTCAAACAAAGAACTTAAATGCTTTAAAACAAGCTACCTCATCTGCAGTTGGCAAATCTTAAATTTAAATTTTCGCTTGAATCAAATTTTAACATATTAGATAAAGCACAAAGTTTTTAACTGTCTTTCAATTTCTTCTTTTTTATTATTATTATTATATGTTTTTGGTAAATGGGAGAGAGTGCGTTAATTTTTAGTAATGTGATATAATACTTTCATACACAATTATGAATTAATGATATATGCATGTTATGCAAACCGATTTGTTAAATTTTTACTTGACTACTGAAAAATTCTTAAAGCTACTGATTTTTTCATTTGGTACTACTGAAAACTTCCATCGCAGGTTGGCATCTCTAAATATAATTTGACTAGAAATTATGCACTGTCCATTAAAAAGGAAATATTGCAATGCCCTCTTGACAAGTTATGTAAACATGCTTCACATGAGTAGAGAAGATCTGAAATTTAAAAAAAAAAGGAATTATAAGACAAAGTTAATATTGAAAGTGATATGTGGTGGAAATTTTAAATGATGCTGTCGTGACAATATAGATTGTCAGGCATATTTTACAATTTTTTTAATTAAATTTTTTCAGCTTTGGCAAAAACAATTCACTTTCTTTGAAGAGACTACTTTGAATGTAAGAGCTTAAAAACATTTTTACTTTTTTTGTTCATGAAAATGAAGCTCAACAATGGAGGTAAATTGGATGCCAGGAGATTTCAAATTGTGTGATCTGTCGTCGAGATATCCTCCACATAACCACCTAGTAGAGCAATAAAAACTTTTCAAAGGGTAAGTTACCTATTATTTTGAGTAATTACCGATTGATGTTTTACTGCTGTGAAAGCACACAAAGTTTAGGAATTATTGCTTTTGGGCAATGCCATCCTTTTATATCCAAGCATTTTTGTTGCCAAATAGTCTATTCATGGTATTGTGCAAGAGAGACAAAATATAATAAAGCGGTTTCACCCCACCTCTTGGTCAAACCCAATTCAGGAATGTAGCTGAGAAAGTGTACCATGTAACCTCTACCTGATTAACATGGTAACAGGCTTGAAGAGTGATATATGAGTATCAGACTATCAGAGCTTACCAGTGGTCTGCGGGCTACCTCCCTGATTCATCAGAACCTAGCGTTGGTCGACAGTTTTTATTATGGAATCAAGATGAACACATGTCTTGATACTGTACTCGTCACACAATATATAGTACAATGAAATGTTGAGCACAGAATACAGATTGTAACAAAGAGTCTGTCCTCAGACAAAGTTGGTTCTTGTTTGAATGATATCACACCTGTCATGAATTTAAGGAAGTAAATACTCTTTATGTGTTGATAATGATTTACTTTGTATCAAGATTGTGATGGTATCTGATTTTATGCATTAAAAACTATATTATTATTACGAGCCTCTCCTCTGCTCAAAGTGGGAGCTATTAGAAGAGCAACTGTACATTAGGCAATCTGATGAGATTGCACCCAAATGCACATCTGTAATAAGCTTTTTCCTGCTTAAAGCTGGTGCTATAGATGAAGGAGATAACCTAGTGGAAATACCATATCAGTTTCTTCAATTTTGAAATGAAGGACAGTTGTGTAAACAAGAACTACCTATCCTGCACTCCTGATTGAATACGCTAAAACTGCAAAATAACTAGTGAGTGATGATATAATTGTATTATTAGTTACAAGAAATAATTTTAAAACCCATATTTGTGAAATATGAATGATTAGAAACTTTATATGGACTAACAAGATCCCTTTGGGCACCTGCTACAGATCAGCTATAACATAAGTTGTAATTGATTCTCAATAGTTATATTCTCTACATAATCTTGGAAATTCAAATTTGTAAAATTGCAATTTATGATAGCTGTGGAGTATAATGAAGAAATTTCATAGTGCATACCTAACATAAATTAACCACAAATTTAGTACAAAAATATTAATATCAAAATTGGTTAATGGGTTTTGCAGATGATAATTTATATAAGATTTGGTCCAATTACTAAAATTTAATATGGGAAACATGTCCATACAATTTGAATCAGTAAATATAATGCTTCTGTAAAATTGAGTTTACTGAATATCTCCAGCCAAAAATTTCAGTTGATGTTTATAATATAGGGCATGATAATTAATAATAGGAAGTTCAAGAACCAATATATTTTGTTAAAGATTGTTTTTATATACCCCTAAACTATATGTATATAAATATTACTAATGCATAAGTTGATAAAAAATATAAATACAAATGTTTGTATAACATAAGATGAGTAACTGTAAAATGAAAAATATCTTCAATAAGTAAGGTATTTGCCTTTGCAAAACACTGAATTTTATATAAAATTATTTTAATTTGAAAATATTTTATTAAAAAATTATCGACAATTAACTGATTCTTCATTGCCTCATATATTTAAATTGTTATTAAATGTATATAAAAAAAATATAAATATAGATGTCACTACAGTCACATCACAAAGGCTGGTTACACAAGCAAATTCACTAAATTGATGATGAAAAGTAAAATTTGAGAAGTGAAGGTGGATAATCCATATCTCAGGTAAAAAAAAAAACTAAAATATAATTGTTTTAATTATATTTTTTGAATCCTCTTAGATAATAATTTTCTGTGATAGAATGATTCCAATTTCTTATATTTATAAATTTGTTATGGAGGAAGCATCCTAAATAGGGTTGTATCCCAATATATATATATATCATTAGAATTTCATATATCTTTATTATATATATAATGGGAATACAATCCTATTTAAGATGCTTCCTCCATAACAAATTGATAAATATAAGAAATTGGACTACTAATCCTATTGCAGAAAATGATTATCCAAAAGGATTAAAAAAATACAATAACAATTATATTTCAGTTTTTTTACCTGAGATATGAATTATCCACCTTCACTACTCAAATTTTACTCTTCACCTACTTTGTGAATTTGCTATTGTAACCATCCTTCGTAATGTGATTGTAGTGAAATCTACACTCATATTTTTTATATAAATATAATAACATTTTGAATATATGAGGCAGTCAGAGACAGTTAATTGTCGACAATTTTTTAATAAAATATTTCTATGTTATTAAAATCATTTTATATAAAATTCAGTGTTTAATAAGTAAGACAGCTATGTGTTTTTATAAAGATATTTTTCATTTTACCATTACTTATGTTATACAAACATTTATATATATTTTTTTATCAACCTATATATCAATAATATACATATAGTTCAGGTATATAAAGACAATCCTTAACAAAATATATTGGTTCTCGCACTGCCTATTAATTATCACACACTATATTAACATTTCCCGGCCGTCCAAACGGTTACCTTACACCTTTCTGGTAGGTCAGACAGTCTGGGTCTCAACAACAACACTATATTAACATCAACTGAACATTTTTGAATACATATTTAATCATTCAAATTCTATGGATATTGATTCTTGGTCCCTGATTTAATTTTAGTAATTGGACCCAATCTCGGCTAAATTATTACCTGCAAAATTCATTAACCAATGTTGATATTAGTATTTTTGTATAATTTTGTGGTTAATTAATATTAGGTATACACTATGTAATTTCTTCATTATACTCCACAACTATCAAATTGCAATTTTACAAATTTGAATTTCTAAGATTATGTAGAGGATATAACTATTGAGAATCAATTACAACTTACATTATAACTGATCTGTAACAAGTGCCCAAGTGAATCTTGTTAGTCTATATAAAGTTTCTAATCATTCATATTTCACAAATGTGAGTTTTAAAATTGTTTCTTGTAACTAATAATTTCCATCAGGTTGTCTCTTCCATCTATAGCACCAGTTTTAAGCAGGAAAAGACTCATTACAGAAGTGCGTTCGGGTGCGAACTCATCAGATTGCCTGATATAAAGTTGCTCTTCTCCCTCTTTGAGCAGATGAGAGGTTCATAATAATAACATAGTTGTTAATATGTAAAATCTGATGCTATCACAATCTTGATACAAAGTAAATCATTATTAACATATAGAGTATTTACTTTCTCAAATTCATGACAGGTGTGATATTCAAACAGGAACTAACTTTGTCCGAGAACAAATCCTTGGTACAATGTGTATTCTGTGCTCAACATTCCATTATACTATTGCATGAGGAAGCACAGTACCAAGATGTCTGTTCATGTCGATTCCATAATGAAAAGTGTTGGCTCATGTTAGGTCCCAAAGAATTGGAGAGCCCACAGGCCGCCAGTCTAGCACACTCAAAAACTTTCTGCATGCTGGCTCTAAACCACATACAAGTTCTGATAACCTGATGACTTGCATATCACTCCCAGCCTGTTACCATCAGGTAGAGGTCATGTGGTACACTTTCCAAGCTGCATTTCTGAATTGGGTTCGACTAACAGGTGAGGGTGAAATCACTTTATTATATTTTGTTTCTCTTACACAATACCATGCATAGATTATTTGGCAACAAATGCTTGGATATAAAATGATGGGATTGTCCAAAAGCAATAATTCCTAAACTTTTAATGTTGTGAAGGCACACAATCGGAAATTGCTCAAAATAGTAAGGAACTTACCCTAAGTTTTTACTGCTCTACTGGGAGGTCGGATGGATATCTCAACAGATCGCAATTTGAAATTCCCTATTATACAATTTATCTCTAGTAAACATAGCTATCTTTGTTGGGAACAAAATTCTTACTTGTATCTACACTGTCCAAAGAATTCGTTGGTGTTGAGCTTTTCTGGGAATTATTTTCATAAACAAAAAAAGTAAGATTGTTGCAAAGTTCTTAATTTCAAAATTGTAAAATATGTCTAACAATCTATATTGTCACCACAGATACACTCAGTAACAAAGTGGTATGGCTGGCCAGTATATGTTTTCTTTAGGTACAACTAATTAGTTTCCATTTTATCATCAGTTAATAATATTATTTCAAAACATAATAGATCTATCGCATTATGAAAACACCTTTACTATAAGTTATGTAAAAGTATAAATTATTTATAAAATGTTAACAAATACAGTATTTACTGCATTCAAGATGAATTAAGATATTGCATATTTTGGATGTAAAAAATTAAATAATCTAATTATAAGTACTACTCTTAACCAGAAATAAATTGGCACCCTAATTCTTATCCTAGTTAACATGATACATTCACCCCACTAAATTTATATATATATATATATATATATATATATATATATGTACATATACATACAAGGTGTCCCAAAAACATTGACCTTGGCTTTTATTCTTTTATTGACATATATAATAAATTACAAAGTTGCATTAAAAAAGGTACAGAATTGTATGAAATCGATTAAAATTTTAAGAAATACAAAATTTTAATTTTTTATACGGTCCCCATACAAAAACATTTCCAATGAGTAAAATGTGTCCCATACACTAATAAGGTGATGTACAAAATTTCAGCATTTTATCATAAAAAGTCACAGAGATATGAAAAGGCAAAAATGCTGACTTAAACCACTTTTCGATGCATTGATATCGGTTCTCAGATGGGAAAAATCATGAAAGCATATTTTTGAAAAATTGTAAATAAGATCTGCCTCTTATCTTTAGATTTATTTGCCTATGATGCATTTCTGCATTGTGTCAATTGCACTCTTGCTGTAAACATTTACATTTTAATTTGTGATTAATCCCTCACCAATTTTGTTTAAACATATCTCTGGGACTTTTTGTGATAAAATGCTGAAATTTTGTACATCACCTTATTAGTGTATAGGGCACATTTTACTTTTTGGAGATGTTTTTGTACGGGGGCTGTATAAAAATTTAAATTTTGTACTTCTTCAAATTTAATTCCCTGAAGATTTTTATCGATTTCATAAAATTCTATACCTTTTTTTATGCAACTTTGTAATTTATTATAAATGTCTAAGATCAATATTTAAGAAATAAAAGCCGAGGTCAATGTTTTTGGGACATCCTGTATATATAATGAATTAGAAGAATCTTCAAAATCAAAACATAACAGGGCTATATTTTCTAGATGTAGATGAAGCACATGTTTTAGGTAGCAAAGTTCTATCTAAAACCAGTTATCTTTCTAATTTAGTAGAATAAAATGTGACATTAAATTAAAAAATCTGATGGAGGTAGCACATGGCTTTACATAAAGCAAGTACTTTACTTCTTTCAATGCAAAATAATATTGGACAAGATTCACAGCACCATATTTTTAACATTTATGTACACTGACATGTGACACTTTTCTAGATGACAATATGTAAAATGGTGAAATAACTTATATTTCATTCACATGTAAATAACTTGACAACTGGAAATATTACTAACATCTGCTAAACAATATACACCTGTCCCCTGATTTACACGGAAGATAGGTTCTGCACAAAACCATGTAAATTGAAATCTTGGATTTTGCTAAGTGTAAAACGAAAATAAGACATCTTAGAAAACTTAAAATTATACTTAGTTTATAAAACAACAAACATATGAATGTAGTAATATAACATATTTAATTTATTTTACATTAAGAACAAAGAACAAAAAAACAAAAAGACCCTTAAAAATTAATTATAAGTTTAATCACTGTCATCACTTTCATGTACTATCAGTCTTTTCTTTCTGATAGGTATGATGTCACATTCATCACTTGAGCTTTCTTGATGCGATTCTGGCTCAATGGTTGACGAATTAGGCAAGATCTCGGGTTGACAAGACTTTGTCATGAAATCGGTAATTAACAATTGCGTAGATTTTTTTGCTAAATCTTTATAGACCTCTTCATATTGATTTAAGCATTTACGAAGGTCTCGCTGGAATCGGAGAGCTCGATCAACATTTGTGTCATATTGTAAGAAATGGTTGCCCAATTTTCTTCCCAAATCAAATCCTATGCTTATGATTCTTGCTGTGAACGCAACTGGTTCAGATTGCTCTTCATCAGAATCATTGTCTTCATCATGTTTGTTTGTTTCACGAATCATGTTAATTAAATCATCTTCATTCAATTCTTCATCAGCCATTATTTCTTCAATATCTGCCTGAGCTAAATCTTCAAAATCTTCTCCTCCTATAGTATGGGCCAACTCAGTGATCTGAGAATATTCATGCTCTATTGGTGATTTATCATTTCCACTTTCAACAACATCCGGCCATATTGCTTTCCAGCAGGCGTTGATTGTTTGATCTGAGTGTGTGACAATCCAACATGCTTAACACAATCTAAAATTGTAAATTTCTTCCAAGCATCCATCAGAGTAAGAGATTCATCATTCTCCATTTGTTCTAAGATATACCTGAAGGTTTGCTTGATGTACAGTGCTTTAAAAGTTGAAATTATCCCTTGATCTAACGGCTGTAATAAGGAAGTTGTATTCTTTGGTAAAAAAACAACTTTTACATTTTCGTGTTGTAAATCTGGAGGATGACCTGGTGTATTATCAATTAATAGAAGAGCCTTAAAAGGCAATCCCTTTTTAGTTAAATAACTTTTGACATCTGGAACAAGGAAGTTATGGAACCATTCATTGAAAGCCATGGCAGTGACCCATGCTTTTCTATTAGCCATCCAATAGACTGGAAGGTTTTTGATATTTATTCCTTTGAATGATCGTGGTGATTTTGATTTGTTAATCACCAATGGTTTCATCATATAATCGCCAGAAGCATTGCAACAGAAAAGAACTGTTATACGACTTTTTGTTACTTTGACCACTAGCTGATTTGTGAGCTTTGGCTATAAAGGTTCTTTCCGACATTTTTTTCCAGAATAATCCGGACTCGTCAGCATTGAAAACCTGATCAGAAGTGTAGGAGTTAGCGGCAATGATTTCAGCAAGTTTTGCCGGATATTGTTGTGCCGCATCCGAATCAGCAGGTGCACTTTCACCTTTCATTCTCAGATTATGTAAAGAATGTCTTTGTTTGAATCTCTCGAACCACCCATGGCTTGCGGAAAAAGATACCTTCTTTTCATCGGACGAAGTCGACGGCGACTGATTCTTAAGTGATTGATAAATCTTCAAAGCTTTATTTGTAACAGCATTGGTATCGATCGGGATTCGCTTTTGAGTTTGGTCTTCTATCCATATCACTAAGGCTTTTTCCATATTTGCCATTGTAATATCTCTAACATATGAAGTCGTACTCATACTGCTGCAGGTTCCACAGCTGCTACACTTTTTCTAATGGAGTCTTCATTTTTTCTTATTGTCCTTATTGTGGCTTCATTCATGGAGTAAAATTTAGCAACATCCGTTACTCTCTCTATTACGTAGACGGTCTAATATTTGAATTTTAGTTTCTAAAGAAATAACTTTTCTTTTCATTTGATTTTTCTTCAAATCCTTTGACATTATAGAACCTTAACAAATTTACGCAAACTATAAAGATGCAAGAAAAATTATAAATGTTGAAAACTTACCAGTTCAAAAGATAAACGCACAATAATATAAGCTTTGCTGCTAAAATGTTTCTGCACTATGTACTTGCATGAACCAGATAGCTTTACCGTTGTGAAATACATATGGGGATTCCCCTAAATGTATATATTTTACAACACCGGGAATCCCCTGTTGTTTTCATCAGTGTTACCAAAGGAATAAAATTCAAAAATGTCATCAAATCTTTGTATAGGCTTATATGAAGCGGAATATACATTTTTATCAATTTTTTGAAATCTGTTAATTTATAAACCGTGAAAGCGAAATCGTATAAAACAAGTGCCATGTAAAACAGGGGATAGGTATACTCAATTATATTAAAATATATTCTGCTGCAAATAAATGCATGCACTCATAAAAAATTAAGCTACAGCAGTGAAACTCTGTGTACAAATGTCATTTTAAGTGTGATGCAAATGATCAAACTGTCAGTGATGTTAAAGGGCTCATGCAACTTACATGAGAACAGTGCATCATTTAAAATGATCGGTATTCTCACTCATAGGTAATTGGAACTGAATTTTCTGCTTTAATACTACAAGTTGTGTACAAAGATGCCTTTGAGATATACTCAACAGTATCAGATTATTTGATGCGACTGACAGTGTCAGTCGCATAATAGATCTAAGGGATGCTGGCTGGTCCAGCAGACGCATCAGTCGCCATCTTAGTCGGAGCAAATGGTAGTTGTTCAGTGTTGGCAACAGTGAATCAGACAAGGTATATGTAACCATTGCAGAAGCTCCAGACAGACAACTGCTCGAGAAGATTGTGCGGTTGGGAAAGGGCCCACGTCCACACCAATAGCATCACTATCAGCCATTCAAAGGCATTTGCAATTTTCCATGCATCCTGTGTTAAGAGATGCTATTTGGAGATGACTGGCAAAAGGTGGGTGTAGGTGTCAATGTCCATTAAGGCACCTACCACTGACCTTTCACCATAAGAGCTGTCTGGTTTGATGTCGAGCTTGGTCAGCCAGGACCATGTCCGATCAGAGGCATGTTGTCTTTAGTGATGAATCTCGCTTTCCTCTCAGTACTGATGATCACTACATACATGTGTGGAGGATGACTGGCCAGCTTTCCGATCCCACATTTGTTGTAGAATGGTACACGGCTATCACACATGGTGTGACAGTCTGGGGAAGCCATTTCTTGGGACAGCCAATCTTCTCTAGTTGTGTTGCAACCTAAACCTGATAGCTCACTTGAATGTTGATGATATTCTGCAACTAATTGTTCTGCCTGTGCTGTCAAGGCACCCAGGTTCCATTTATCAACAAGACAACACTTGACCACATACTGCATGACTTTCTCAACAATGTCCTACGAGGATTTAATACTCTCCCATGGCCATCCAGGTCCTCAGACCTATCTCCATTAGAACATGTTTGGGAAATGCTGAGATAACAATTTGTAGCCTTCTCAGAATACCACTGAATTAGCTAACCAATTGCAACATTTGTGGCAGAATCTTCTGTAAAGGGACATAACCAACTTAATTGACTCTGACTATGCCACACCTAATATTGGCTTGTATAGCTGCCTGAGAAGGATTTACTACTTACTAAATTGCAATTTTCTTGTCTTTAACCATTTCTTAATAAAATGTTTTTTTAATCCCAAATTCTAATCATTTGCATATTTCCTCAAACGATACATACATACATGATAAGTTTTGTGGCTGTATCCCAATTTCTTATGGATGCATATATATTTTTGCAACAGAGTGTATGTTAACTCTTACTCATCAATTCGGTGTCCTTTTCATAACTTGTATCATTTTTGCCATTTTGGCAACATGTTTATCAATTTAGCACCGCATTAAAAAATGGGCCGTGTGTTACATATTTGATGATACTTACTACTGTTCATTTTGATGAAACTTGATACATTTATTTGGAAAACATGCAGTAATCTTGAGAACAGTTCAAGCTAGCATTCTACAGGGTTACAATGCAAGTCCTTCCGCAGGCCAATCTCTCACAAACTATGGCAGCTAGCTATGTACTTCTTATGCCATTGGAAACCCCTATGGCCCACATAATGAGACCAAGGGGCACTCCGTGGCTCCCCATTTTATGGGACTAAAGGTCTCATCTCGGCCCCTTTTGCAGATAGAGAAGAAATGCCAATTAAAAAGTTGTAGAGACCAAACAATTTGGTACTAAATTTGACTCACTTTACAACTTTATCGTGATTTCTCCCAAATCACATCTTCTAATTTGATGTATAGTTTATATTTAGCATTGAGTATTAATTAAGATCTTCAATACACAATAAAAAATCTTACAGAAATACAGAGATATCACAGTTTTCTTGTTTCTGGTTAAACAACATAACTAAAGGGGGCCACTGCAATTTGCTTTCATTATGCATAATAAAAATCATAATGCTGAATTTAAGGACATGTAGACAAATAGTTTAGGGGGAAAAGCAAATTACACATTTGCATTCTTCAAAGGTAGTTTTTGCTTTTGAGGATAAAATTCTAGTAAAATTTTTATCAATTATTTAAAGCATTTCTATTTTTTATGCTGAATTTACATTTTATTTAATCTACTTATTACAATTTTAGATCTTATATTCAGTTAAAGATCAAACACCAGCTCATACATAAAAATAAAAAATAAAATTAATTATTTCTATAAACCTATACAAAAAAATATGAAACTTACCTTCTGCGAGATCCTGGAGTCGTCGGAACCATTTCTTTTTCTTTTTTATACTCTTCTTCAATTTTTGCATTAACAGTTTCCCATTTCACTTCAACCTTTCAAAATACTTTGATTGTTAGTTTTCTAATAGTTTATCATTACAATAAGAACAGCAACACATATTGAGAAGAACAAACACCAATTATATTATTATGACTTAGTAATTATTAATATGAGTCAAAATTATTAATATAATTATAATATACAGTCAAACTTGATTATAAAAGAGAAAAGTATCATAAGAATATTTTCATGGCTGGCAGCCAACCTGATGGAATGAAAACCCAAGATATTTTCCAAAGTTACAAATTTATAGTTAAAACTAAAAATCATTTGTGAGAATTTAAAATTTTGAATTTATGAAAACAAGCATTTTTAATTTCTTTAAGTACTATCTTAAGCTACTATAAGTAAAATATCTAAATTCCAAACA
Organism: Amaurobius ferox; assembly: GCA_951213105.1. Classification (NCBI taxonomy): domain Eukaryota; kingdom Metazoa; phylum Arthropoda; class Arachnida; order Araneae; family Amaurobiidae; genus Amaurobius; species Amaurobius ferox. The sequence goes on from OX578139.1 coordinate 61,491,146, forward strand.
AAGTTATTAATAAACCTAAAAACTTTAAAAATGAGATGTTCCAGCTTATGCAGTGTCAATGTATTATCAATCATTTTCATATCCAAATGCAGTGATACTTTTTATGCATATCAGTTTTGCTGATGAAAAAAATTATTCTAAAGTAACTTTTTCCTATAAATGATATCTAAAATTATGATCAAAATTCAAAGTAAGCTTTTGTTATCAGGCTAAAAGTTCTCCAATACTCTGCATTGCTATGTGAGATTATTAACAGTAAGTATAAATTTTGACTACAGATCATAAATTTTCTTTTTTGCATTGAAGTGTTTAATGTTATCACTTTTGTAATCATGACACATTGTAAAGTCCACAATGATAACCATTACAAAAACTATAAATACTGTCCTTTTTGGATCCAGTAATTAAAAGATATCCTTGAATGCAAGAAATTTTGAAATGTCTCATTTTTTCAAAATATGTTAATACAAAAATAAACACAAGAACATTGAGCATGTATTATTTTAAATAAATATATTATTATTCAGCAAAATAAATTAAATTTCATTAGTAATATATTAACATAAAAAATTCTAAAATGGCTAAAATCAGGAAAAATATATTAATTTGGAGAAAGGGTAGAAAGATGGGAGAGTTAGTAGGTTTGATTAAAGTCAAAATTTAAACGTTTGAAAAGTACAAAACATGACTTTGCACATTAAGTAAACTGCTGCTCAAATTAAATAATAACCACAGACGATTGTTTTGTTTAGAAATACTTGGATTTTGTTTTTTAGTGCTAACGAGACTAAAACTGAATGTCAAATGAGCTGTGCTAGCAAAATGGCTAAACTGCAGAACCTAGTGTGTAGTGCTAAATTGTGTGACAAAAAAGAAGTAAAATGGAAAAAAAAACAATAAAATGCAAAGATATAAATACGAAAAAAAAATTAAACATTGTCATGTCATAACCCTGATAAATAAATATGTTTACTCTATTTCTCAGAGTTATCTCATGACCATGTATCATTATTATTCATTTTCTTCTCTCTACCTTATTATTATTTTGCACTGTACTTTGGGTTCATATTTTCGGCATTTTATTGGGGGGGGGGGGGGTCTTGATTTACTTTATGTTCATCATACTAATTAGTGTTATCACACAAGGTTCTGTAATTTAGTCATTTTGCTACCACAGCATGGTTAAGCTCTTATTTGGCATTCAGCTCTGGGCTTATTTATACTGAAAAAAGGAATCTATTTCTGAAACGATATCTGCTGTTATTATTTTATTTGTACAGTAATAAATATATGTTGTGTTTAATTTATTTATAGGTAAAAGTACTTACTTGTCTTACTAGGAACTTCACTGATCTTATAATTTTATTAAAAATACCTATAATTGGAAATTGTGGTAAAAGTAGGAAAAGCATTATAAGGATTTATTTTTATTCCTTTTGTAAATGAGTCCTCCTGACATTATTAGCAAAAACCTCATAAAATTCTATTTCTCAATAAAATGATTGGCATAATAAAATTTAAAACTTTGAAATAATTGTGGAGCTAGGAGCCTGTGGAATATTCTAGCACAACCTCACACCAGTAATGAAGTTACCACATCCACATAATCCTTTATAAATTAATTACAAGTAAACTGCTTTTAGCACCAATATATATTATATATATATATATATAATATGAAAATCCAATGATAGAATAGAGAGAAGTTGTAACTCAAAAACCCTAACGTAAAATATGCCTACAAATTAAAAAGAAGTATTAAATGGAAAATCAACCATCATGAGAAAAATTAAATGCTTATTTCTAGTCATCAAGTTTAAGATAATCAACAAATATCAATGGTGTGGATTCGAAAATAGAAAAACTAAAAATAACCAAGCATTAAAGCCATACATGTGAAAAAGCACTAGGTCTAAAATTGTTCATTTAAAAAAAAATTCTTTTCAAGTCCAAATATTTCTTCAAAATGAACACAAAATACGCTAGTTTCTGAAGCAAGAGATAGATTTTATCTATAAACTAATGCAATTTGGACGACTACCATAAAGATTGAAAAATTATATAGGAAACACAAATACCTGAAATACACTGCAAATATCCTATCCATTCGAGCATTAAATGACGAGACCAATGTTGCCAATCGCAAAAGATAAAAGTAGAGATCTACTGTTGCCAGTCTGGAGAAATAAATAACAGTATTGCGAAAAGACTATAAAATGTGATATATTTTGAAATACAACTTCTCTCTATTCTATCATTGAATTTTCATATTATATTTTTATTATTGAAATCATTTTATTTATAAGCTGCATTTGCGCAATAAATTAAATGTATTTTGCATCGTGATCCTCTAATACTTTAATCACTTTAGTATTTCTAACTATTCATATTTGCAAAGTATCCTTAACTCTTTTAGTATGCTTCGATATATATATATATGTCATATTTTGCTCGTCATGGTTGCGCTGAAGAGGTGTGTTTTGAGGTATTTATGTTTCCTTTATTGTTCCAATCTATATGCTTGTCGTCCATATAACACAAGTTTATAGATAAAATCTATCTTGTGTTTCAGAAACAAGCATTTTTGTGTTCATTTCGAAGGGATATATGGACCCGAAGAGAATTTTTTCGAAATGAATTTATCGTAAGCCTAAATCTCCTCCATGTGCAAGCTTTTTTTGCTTGATTTTGTATTTTATTTTATTTTTATTTTTTATTTTTTTTTTTTTTTTCTTATTTGCATTCCTCATTTTTGAAATTTGTTGATTGTCTTTGTCTTTATGACTTGCATTATGCTTTATTATTTCCTCTTTTTGTCTTAATTTCTTTTATTTCTTTGTATTTTGTAGAAAATTTTGGAATAGTGTATTATGAGTTACTACATACATTCTAACTTTGGATTTAATAATATATATATATATATATATATATATATATATATATATATATATTCCCTGTGACTATTCATGTTAATGAAGTTTGGTTGTATAAAAATTAGTAAAAGTGAAAAGTCAAGAACTTACATCCTTCATCAACTGGAGAAAATTAGGTTTATCTTCAGCTACTTCAAGAGTTTCCAGGTATTTCTGCCTGAAAGCTAAAACTGTATCTATATGAATCCCTTGCTTCACTGCTAGTTCCAAAGCTCTGGAAAGTTTTTAAAATGTTGACCATGAATACATTCCATTTAAAAATATTTCATATATTGTAAATAACATTTATAACAACATATCAAATTTTTTAGATTGAGAACAGTTAATACTGAATTTATTGTTAAAAGTTTCATATTCGAGAAAAGTATGATTTTAAAATTGGGCAAACATTTAATTTTTAAATAAAACTAATAATAATGTATTTATATAATTTATATAAGATTTTAATGTCTATCAAGTGGCCTATGTAACAACTTTAAAAATAGCATATTAAATTTAAAAACAAATTCATGTGAACAGCAATACCAACATTCTATATATATTACTTATTTTCAAAATGAATTGTTTGAAAAAATGTAATATCTTTGGAATGTTTGATCTTGATTAAATAGGGTGCTAGTATTTGTAGACTCCAAAAATTGCACCATTTGTTTGAGAGATATTGTGTCCATACTTATATACACAGACATTACATAAAAAAACATCCCATTAGAGTTCATGGATGCTCAAAACAATTAAATCTGTCAAAAACTTAAATACAAATTTTCAACCCCATTCCATGCTTTCACTATACATTATACTATTCACTATTTTCACTAAAGTTCCTAAATATACAGGCTGGCACAACAATGGCCATTTTGACTCCCAGTTGAAAGGATGACTATACATGATGAAAAGATTGTTACTTTTTTTTCAGTTTTTAGGATCTTTTAGGAGAAAATCAAAACATTCTAGGCACATTTTTAATGATTGGTACAATTTTTTGAAAGCAGAAGGAACTGTTTAACAGCTAACTTACACATCAAATATATCAGCCATGTAACATGCACACACCATTAAAATAGTACAGGCAGACTAGACCGATTGAAGTCAAAATGACGGTTACGTCAGCTTATATATATAGGAGCCTTAGTTTACACAAAGTGACATCTTGAATGTTTACATCAACATCTTGGACAAAATAAATGTCAATGTGATAATGGATTCAGGGTTTATATTGCTATCAACTATAAAAATATGAAATTATGCCTTTGAGAAAAGTATATTGAGAAGTTACAGGAGGAGTAGATACATATTTGCTTCCTAGAAGCTGTTTTAGCAATGTACTATCATCAAATCAAGCAGCTTTCCATTCTTTGGATATTAAAAAGAAATAGTTTTTAGACATAATTTATTTTCAGTTGCCAGAAATAACTTTAGATAATAATTATGTTTTAAAAATATGTATTATGTATGTTACATAACATAAAATTAAATAAACATTTTAATTTATTTAAATGTTCTATATTTAGAAATGTAATAAAAATATGATTATATTAACAATTTTTTCATTAAAATAAGTGAGAGAAGGGTATGTTACTAAACAATATCATTCAATTTTTTTTAATGTTATGCCTCACTGTTTGAAAATTTTAATGGGAAATCATCAAATTTGACACATCCACTAGTATCTATCTCGCAGTGAAAAAATGTGCAAATTTTAAGAGATGTTCAAAATACAAGCGAGGAGTGGCATCTATTCCTTTCAATTAACAGCAGAGAGCTAGCTACTTGTCTCTTCTATGTGTTTCTTTCAGAAATCAATAAAATGCTATGTCAAGGTTTTCCCCTGTCAATTAGTGTATTATACTGCACAACAATTTATAATCTTTGTAAAAACAGCCATTGTCCGAACAGCAAGATATGGATACTCTAACATGAGGATCACTCACTCCATCCAATATGGTTGGCAGGAAATAGATTTCCGGTAGTGACATCATGTGCGAATGGCCAATATATGTAGAGAAAATAATTACAATTTCTTTAACAAATGCTGAGCATTTGGCTATGAAGCTATTAAGCCATGAGCTCCCCAGTATTTCTGCACAATATTTAACAAGAAAGATCAATCATGCTTAAAGCATTGATTATGAAACACTTTCCAACTTCAATGCAATTTTATTTAAAAAAGTCGAAAATGCAATACATTCCTCGGTAATATTTTAAAACTTATCACAATACTACATTGATTTATTATATTTGAAAACTTAAACCTTCATTGAAAAAAATGAACTTCATTCCAATGACGGCATTGAAATATAAATTGCCTGCTTTAAATATCTCTAAAATGCAATACATTCCACGGTAATATTTTTAACACTATCATAATAATACGATAATTTATTATATTTGAAAACTTCAACGAAAACAACTGAAATTAATTCAAATGACGTCATAGAAAAAATAACACGCCTGGATCTCTCTATAAAAACAGGATTTCATTCATAACTTTCTCCCATTCATTTCATTCATCAAAATACTATAATAATTTATTTTATTTCCAACTTCAATGCAATTTTAATGCAATCATTTCCAACTTCAATGCAATTTTATTTAAACATGTCTAAAATTCAATACAGTCCTCGATAATATTTTAAAACTTATCACAATACTACATTAATTTATTATATTTGAAACCTTAAACCTTCATCGAAAAAAATTAACTTCATTCAAATGACGGCATTAAAGTATAAATTGCCTGGTTTAAATATCTCTAAAATGTGATACATTCCTCGGTAATAATTTTAGAATTATCATAATACTACGATAATTTATTATATTTGAAAACTTCATCGAAAACAATTGAAATTCATTCAAATGACGTCATAAAAAAATAACACGCCTGGCTCTCTCTATAAAAGCAACATTTCATTCATAAATAATTCCCCCATTCATGTCATTCATCACAATACTATAATAATTTATTTTATTTAAAAATTAAGACCATTGAGCTACAAGTAAGTAATCTCCATGCGTAAAACTTCATCGAAAAATATCGTCCTTCTCTTTCTAAAATCAATAAATATTTCATTCATATCAGCTAAGCAGACTCCATGGACTAAATTATTTTGTGTTAAAGAATTACAGCGATTCTAATACAACTCATTCTATATATTTTGCTGTTTACATTTTACATAGGTGAAAAATAGGCTTAATAGTAGAAATAATCATATTTGGATGAGCATTTAAACTGAAATATATTGTCATTGCGTTGTTTTAGTATGTAGATGCACAGAATTTAGGCAAAAATAAAGTAGTTTTAAGACGGATACAACACTCAATATGAATTAAAAAGAACTTTAAAAATCACGATTTTGACACAAGATGGATGCCATATATCATTTTGAAGTGGGTCATGTGATCGTTTCATATCATGGACACGTGATCGCTTCATATAAGAGGTGTTATTATTATTTTAATTTTTATTTAAAAAACTACTGAATATATTTCGCTGAATTTTTTTTTATATATTTTATGGAACAATTTGAATATTGCCTAAAATTTTTGAAGCAATTTGTGAATTTTAAATCCGCTTAAAAAATGCTTGAAAAATTAGGTCCCATAGGGCTCAATGTATTCCATTTTTTCAACCCGGGTTCAATCCAAAACTAATTGTGTGATATTATTCATTTATATTCCCATAGGTCCTATAGACCGTCTGAACAACATACTAAAATTTCATTTTGATTAAGTCATTTTTACGGCAGTTATCGTGCTAACGGACGGACAGACAGACAGACAGACAGACAATGAACAAAGTCATAAACACTTTTCAACTTTGTTGTAAAGTGTTAAAAAGTTATGAAGTACATTGCACAAGTTCAAATGGTCAGCTTTCATAAGCTATCTTTATCAACATGAAACACAATAAAAGAAATTCAGGAAGTCCAATTTTAAAATTGTAAGAACAAAGACAATCAAGTTCAGTCAAATGTCTAAAATAAATCCTGGGAAAATCCAGAATCTTTTTAAGATGGCAGCTCCAATCCTTACCCCCAGCACAGGAAAACATTTCAGATTTGTATTTGTTCTTTAATTTTCTTTTTATTAAAAGTTTGGTAAAATTAAAAGTCATTGTTCTCTGTCATTTGGGTTGAACCAAAGTGCCCTTAACAAATAAATTGACGTTTTTTGTTATCCTCTATCCCACAATGTTTAGGTATCCACTGTATAGCTACTGACTAAATAGTAATTTAATTATTGATCTAATCAAATAATCACTTAAAAACTGCTGGAATAATAACACAATAAATTAAAACTTCATAAATACAGCATAAATATAAAAATAACAAAGAACCAGTAACATTATTATTTTTATATTTATTCTGTATTTATGAAGTTTCAATTTATTGTGTTATGATTCTAATGCTTTAGGTGTGAATGCAGGAAAATTAGCAATTGTTGGACAAAGACTACAGGGCTGATTTAGCGTTGGATAAGATGGCAGCTACATTGAAGTGGTGTAATCAGTTTTCACAGGCATAATGGTTTTTTATAGTTTCCAGAGCAACGGCTTGAATCTGTGGACACATATTTTATTTATTGCCATATTCAGAGTGAGATTATGTTAATTTATAAAATCAAGAGTACATAAAAGCAAAAGGATGATAAATTTACTGGTAATATTAAGTTCTTTTGCAAGTTTGAAAATTTAAATAGGCATAAAACTAAAAATTCAGTTTGAAAATATTTACCTGTCCCATTTGTACAAACGTAAATTCAGCATTATGGCTCTAAATGTCAAACTTCCAGTTAGTAAAACACTCTCCGCTTCTTTGAAATTTCCACTCAAAAGAGCCATTTCTGATACTTGGAGATCTTTGAGGGGCAGTTTTTTAATGTACTGGATGCATTCCACTTTATCCGACTGAATAAAAAAAAAAGAAATATCTATATGCAATATTAAAAGATAATATTAAAAAGTAAAAACATTGTAATAAAATCTACATATTAGAATTTTTAGTAAAGTTGGGTTTATAAATTTTTTAAATAATATGCATCCTAACCTGCTTATAGCATTATCTAAAATCATTATTTTCTTACTGATGGGAAATTTTATTTACTTTGTTATTGCTATATAAATTTGATATTTCTGACTTCATTATATGGCTGAATATCTGATAAATGTCAAATTTTAAGTTCCAGAAAACATTTTTTTTTAACTTTATTTTCTTGGTTTCAAGAAACTTTTGCTTAGATAAGTTCTTGAAAATATCTTTAAGATCTCTAATGGATAACAAGCTGTTTAATGTGATTAATGGAATATGCATATTCAATGCATACAATGGAATGCATAGTCATTATGTTCCTTTATTAGAAATGACCATGACAAGAATGACATATAAGTTTGTTTTCGTTTTATACAGATATTTAAACTAACATTGGGAAACAAAATATGTACAAAGCATAACTGACTTCTATGCACTATCGGTAGACATAATATTTTAATTTTTTTTTTCATATTAATAAAATCTAAATGTGTGTCGGGGTAACAGATAAATATGCTCATCAAATATGAGTAATAAAATTTTCACTTGCCTGTTAATAGTAGTAAAGTTCCCAAACTTTAAACATATATAGAACAAAACTCTAAATAGTGTTTGTCAACTGACTTAAAATCACTGCTGTAGCTATCTGGTGGATGAAAAGGACAATTTTTTTAACATTGTAATGTCAGATTTTCCGGGAAAAATGTGTATCATCAATTTTATAAAATAATATTAAAAATTTTTATAAATAAGAGAATTTTTACAAGTTAACATAATTTATTTCACTTCACCTATTTGTTTCCATTATTTATATTTTTTGCGATGTAATTAGGAGACGAAAACTCAACTCATTACTGGAGGGCAGTGACAAAAATGACAAATCTGCACTTTTATAAAGTCAAAACAACATTTAATATTACTGAAAAATAATTTTTGTGGGAAAAATATATAGAACAGGTTGTATTCTAAACAAATAGTACAAAACATATCTTATTTATTATTGTTTTTTTTTTGTTTTGTTTTTTGTAAAAAGTTCAAAAGGACACAAAATTGACAATTATCAGCTATTCAACCATAAACAACTGACTGTATAGGTTACAACAACTGTATATGATTGTATATGTTACTGACAAATATGCTACAACAACATGTAATCAAGCATTAAATATAACTTTGCTTAATCAGGTTACCATTTAGAAAAATTTTAAGAGCTCCAAAATCCTCTAGAATTAAGTGAATATTGAAAAAATTAAGTAGTTGTATTTTTTTTTTAGTCCTTTTGAATTGTAGTGATATTGAATTATCGTTAAGCTGGCAACATTTCCTCAAAATTAGCATGATATAGCACATTAATTTGCCACCAAGTGTGATAGACGGATATATTGGCTCTTCTCGTACATTTTAGAAAAAAACAAATTCAAACAATAAAGAAAAATTTTATAGGCATGTATTTCATCCAATTGCAAAGAGAAATGCTAAGATATTAAAAATGTCACATCATTGAAGAATATACTTATGGTCTAATACAGTAAATTTAAATTATTAATTTAAAATTTACAATACATGAACACAAAAGTATTTAACAAGTAATTAACTTAAGTATTACCTCTTTAATTGCAGCATAAGCAATTTCAGCAGTTTTCAAATCCTTAGAAGAAATGGACATAGCTGCTAAGCATGCCCATAGAGCATCATCCTTTTAAGAAAAACATTACTCTTAAAAACATATTAATTTGAAGAATTTTATAGTATTTTCCAATATGTTACAATAAAAGTTATTAAAATTTTTAGCTATTTCAGAGAACTTCTGTTAACTGAAAGCAAAAATGTTATACAGCAATTTAATTATTTATTTACTTATTATTTTTTGTTAAGAAAAAAAAAATTCACAAATAAAAGATGCAGAAAGTCTATTTCCTACATTATTGAAAATAATGTTTTAAAAATTCGCAGTAATATAAAAGTCACTATTTTATCCTTCTTAATATTCTTATTTTTTAATTCTGACAATTAGTTGATTTTTGTGATTTTTTAATGTATGTTACTGCACTTTTCTGAATAGTAGCTTTAGTATGGAATTTTATCTTATTTTAAAATTAACTGCATTGTACATTACTATTACTGAATAGATCAATGATGTCAAATGACTGAAATAAATGATTCATAATAATTATAAAAATAAGCTAAGTAAGATCTTATATGAATCAATATATCTTATATTTAAATCACAATGAATGAGATATTTATCATTACATCGATCAAGGGTAGGCAAGTTCTTTGATAAGAACAGCCACATAAAATATTTTTCATACATTTTTTAATGTTCAAGAGCCACAGAAACTATTATTTTGAAATTGTATTAATAAACATTAAAAAACTGTTAGGGAGGATAGCATGATATTTTAACTTGATAAATTTTATTACAGAGAAGAGAAAATCACATCAGAAAGTTGTCCTGAAAACAGAGAAGGCCAGTTTTCTAAAGTGGGATATTTTACTACTGGGATTTGTTTCCAAAAATCAGTAGGAGATGAGCTTTTATGTGCTACCCTCAAACCTGTATCTTCCTGCATCTCAATAAGCTGTTTCTATTAAATCAACATCCAAGGCAAAAGATGCAACAGGACATCCATGATTGATGACATCAATCAAAAAAGGATTCATTATAAATTTAAAGCATTTTTCGTAATCTATTAAAAATGGCGATTTCAATGTATACTTCTGAATTTTATACCCCTTGAGTTGACGGGAAACCTCTCCCCAGCTTTCAAAGGGTTAATATAAAATTTAAAAAAAAATTGCAATGAAACTCAATATCATCTCGCAGAGTAGCTTTGGGAGCCACATAGAGCTTGAGAACTGCAATTTGCCCACCTTTGAGATAGATCAATCTGATTTATGTAAATTTAATGAAAATTAAAAGGAATGCTTATTAAATCCAAGTTTTTGATATGCAAGATAGAAAATGGGGGTTGGTGAACATTTCAATCAGGCACGCAAAGACCTTTATTTTGTTTAAAAAATAATTTCTTTAAAATATTTACTACAATTGGATATATTGTAAAAAATATATTCTTACACGAGCAAAATTTTACAAACATAAATAGATTAAAGTAGCAGTCCTCAACCTGTGTTCACTTGAATACTCCAATTTTTTCAATTGTAACCCCTGACTTGATTGTCAATTTTTTTGTATTGTGCTTCTTATTTTTCTATGTCTTTCAACTGAACATCGTGACTAACCTGTCCATATATTTCAACTATACTCATTAACTCAATATCTTTCAATTGAACCCTTTCCCAAGTTTTTCAATTTAATAAATATTGCAAGTGGTTATAAATTTGATTTCCACTAAATAAAATTACTACATTTTACAAGTTTTAAAAATAATGCTACTAGATCTTTGAAATTTCTTAGATACAAAAAGAAATAAAACTTTAAAATATTAATAAAGTATGTATATGTCTATAAAGAACTAACATAAATGTCTAAAAAGGAAATTACATTATTGCAAATGTCCCAGAAAATGTTGAAAATAATACTCAGTTCGTTTCTGGAATGCAAATATAAGCATTATTCGTCAATAACAGGAGGTAACCAACTATTATCAAACTAGTAAGTCAGTTTAAAAGGATGCAAAGAGACACATTTTTTCAGATAGGACAAAATTTCATGAAGTGAGATACTTGAAATTATAATAGAGTACAAAAGACTGAATCATTTGTATTTGGAACTGAATAATTTAATGGTTCCATATATGTAGTATTTTAAATTTATTCTTAGTCTGAAATAATAAGTCTGAAAATAATCTCATTTTAAAAAAAAACATTTGCTGAAGTCTATCATGGGTGGAATATTTTTATGTATCCCAAACTACTACTTCCTGTACCCCAAACTATTCTTTCATGTACCCTAAACTATTTCACATACCCCAGGTTTTTGCTCATGTCCCTGCTGACGAGCCGGTCGGTCTGGGTCTTCAACATACCCCAGGTTGAGGGAGCTGTAGACCGGGGTTCGATTCCCACCACTGCCAAAACTGCCGCAGTGTTCATGTGGAGTATGATCACATTAAACGTGTGGGTCCGTAAGTCCTTCCGAGAGGTTGGTGGTAGGGGAAGGAAGGTACGGTCCCTGTGGATGCCTCCCCCACTGGGTTCCGGTCTAAGTTGGGTGACACTTCCTGGCCGTCCAAACAATTACCTTACACCTTTCTGGTAGGTCGGACGGTCTGGGTCTCAACAACAACCCATATTATATGAAGAGATCATGTGACTCATTTCAAAATAAAATATGGTTTAAAACATACCCCAGGTTGGGAAACACTGGATTAAAGGATTGAAAAATATTACCTTAATGTATCTGCAGAGTCTAACAGCATCATCCCATCTGTGAGATGAAACATATCCATGAAGGACGGAAGGATAAGGTGAAGCAGCTGATGAAACTAAGGATCCATCTGCTCTCCGGATACTTATGTGATTCCCCACAAAACTTATAATTTGAGGATTTTTTCCAAAATCACTAAAATATTATAGCAAAGATTTTCTGAGCTAAACATTTTTCACATATTAAAATTTTAATCACAGGGTGACTTTAAATTATATGTTACATTAATTATAGGATTGGGTCAAGTTTCTTGGAGTGTATAATTGTGTAAGCTACAGTTATTATGTAATTAACTAAGTATCATTAAAATATGTAATATTATAGTTACTGTAACATTTTCCCATAAATTACATCATAAAATATGCTACTTAATGTTATGTTAAATGATCAATGCTTTTCACTCTTATTTAAGATGTTTCTTTCTCTAATTCAATCCATCTTTTGCTTAAGCTTTATTGCATTTTGAAACTAATCAATAAGTAAAATTTTAAATTTTGCTCACAAAATAAAATTATCACTGACATTAAATGGGGTTTATTCATTCTGTGATTAGAGAGATATTTTAAAACAATCGAAAAAAAATGTTATATAAGGCACAAAGCGATAATGTAGAATTAATTCAAGCTCTTTACATGTGTAAATGGTCATTGCAAATTGCTACCATTAGAGTATACTACTTCAATTCTTCTTCAGATCAATTTTTATTCAAATGAAATTAAGATTAATATAAAGTGTATAAAATACAAATATCAGACTTGTGATTTATAAAAAAATACATAGGAATTTAAATTTAGATGATTCTGTGAGAATTTAAAAAAAAAAATAGAATACAGACACAGTAGCATGAAAAGTAACTATTACAAGTTACTTTTACTCAGTTAAAATACCCTGATTTACATGTTAGAAAAATATCATTGGTAAAGTACAGAAACATAAAGGAATGTATTTTTCCTGGGAACTTTCAAGGGAAATTTGTCAATATTAATACTGCATAATCAAAGCCTTAAACTGGAAAATCAGTTTGGTAGAGTCATAATTTATTTAATTTTAAATAAATTATGACTCTTTATTGTTGATGCTAATATAAACATTTAGTAAGCTGCTTTTCTTCAATTAAACAAAACATTCTTGCAATCATATTAGTGTACAGACATTTGAAAGAATTTGTTTTATTTTGTTATAATTACAAAAATAAATACCTGTCATCTTTTTGCATGATAGTGAGGCAGAGCAAGTTTTTATCAACAAATACTACAGCAGGATAGTAAAAGATTATTAATTTTTCATCCTGTAATGCTGATAGCATATTTGAATTGTCATTCCACTTTATTGAATGCATCATCACACCTAAAAAATGCAAAAAATAATATAAAACTTTATTTAAAAAATTGGTGGTGGCTCCAGTTTGATAGAGCCAAAATGGTTTGACATGAATATCATTTTGTAAAATAACACTCCAGTAAAGTTCAATAAGTTTATTCGATTTTTTCAGACTCATATGTTTTGTTTACAGACTTTCAAAGTGCTACAAATTACTCGATAACTGTTTATAGCTAGCTAGCACTTTTAGTTATTGCCCGATTTCATCTGGATACTCCAACCATTTACTTCACATCAAAATATCAAATTATTTTACTAGCTTGGCAGTATATAAATTAAACTTCTACAATATATCTGATGAGATTTTAGATTTAAGTTAATCTATAAACTTGCCTGGCAACACATAAATACATATATTTTCATCTATTCTGTTCAAACCTCATCAATTATTAAATATCTTAAATCCCAAGTGTTAAATGAATCCCCAAGTTCATTTAACATCCCAATTTTTTAAAAACAAAATAAAATATTTTGTCCTTGCGCACCAATATTTCTCCAAGAAGTTAACATATTGAGCTGTAACACTTATGCCATTCTAAATATTACAGTTTTCCCACCCATTGGAATAACACAGGTTAAAATACTAAAATAACAAATTTATAACCACTATACTTTGAAAACTAAGAGCTCAATCCACTTATATACACTCGTAGGGCTTTCAAAAAGCTACAAATTCTTGCTTATCATTTATAGCTAGCACCACAGGTGCCGAGTTTTCAAAATCTAAGGGGGAGAGAGCACAATCCAATAAAGTTATACAAAAGATTCACAAAGTAAAATTCTATAAAGTTATAATAACTTACAATACTTCCGTGAAGAAAGCCAGCATATGTCAGTTAGGTCATTACAATTGTTTTGGGGGCATTATAAGCCCCCTACTTCAGGCCAAAGAACAATATGCATTACTAAAAAGAAACTGCCTAACAAACGTCAATCTTGGTCCGAAACACGAAGTTTATGTCATCAAAGCAACTGTAGTCACCTGACATATACCGGCTTTCTTCAAGAAAATTGAATAAGTTATTATCTTATAAGTAGCAATTTTGGAGTGAAATAGCCCAGTGGTTAAGACACGGAGATTGCATTCAGAAGACCAGAGTTTGATTCTTGGCTCTGTCCAAACTGTTCCTGTGTTTACGTGAAGTAAGAGCAAGATAAACCTGTGGGTTCAAAAGTCTTTCGGAGAGGTTGGTGGCAGGGAAAGAAGCATACAGACTCTGTGGATGTCGCTCCCCCTTAGACTATTGAACTCACTATCTCAATGATATACCAAATACCATATCATCTACGCATTGCATTTTCTCCCTTCGAGGAGCAATTAGGCATTGAAAGTGGAGGGGGGGGGGGCTATAAGATACTATAAGAGTCCGTCATGTAATGCTCTCTAGCATATTATTAATTACCCACACCAGACCTGTATATGGCCAGTGGGATTTTTAGAGATTTCCCGATGGGCCAGGTTCATTGCATTTAATTTTTTCGTTATCAATGTTGTGTATGATGGGCCAACGTTGAAAAGAATGATCATGGCCCGTTTCTCCTGGGCTCATTTCTTGACCTGATAAAAATTTGAACTTTGAATTGAAAAATTTGTATTTTGATTTCAATAGCCTTCCTGAAGGAGCCTAAATTCAGCTCAAATACTAATATCTACAATTAACACATTCAGCTATTTTATTTTAAATAAAAAATTATTTAAAGGGAGCAAAATTCAAAAGACCAAGACATTGAATTACGAGGCACCTGTCTCTAGGAGACTCATCCCCACATTGGATATAGCATGTTAGACCACGAGGTGTGAATTCTATAGCAATATGGTCAGCAAGGCGCTCCACTATCCAGTGGGCGTGAAATTTGAAGTAGCTTGTAGTTTGGAGTTGGTCAGGTAATTTGGTGTCTTGACGATGGTTGATGCCTGCTCGGCTGTAAAGAAGGGGTGGGAGGGCAAGAAAAATGCAAGAGCGAGCCACATTAAAAAGTCCAAGAAGAGCTGAAGTTTATTTCAGCAGAAAAAACAAGGTGAAAAAATACAAGTTAAGAATTTACAGTTTACATTTTAATAAATAGTCTAGCATTTAAAAAGAAAGAAGTTTAACTTTTAAAAAACAAGTAAACAAGAATCAATTAAATAATTTGTCGGAGATTTGTTGAGTACAAAACAGGAGAGACTACGGTCAGCAACGACGGTGAATTTCTAAGTACTGGGCTGGCATCAAGGGTCGCGGGCAAATGCAAGCCATCTGAAATCCTATTGGTCAGCTCGGAATCCGCTGCCGGAACCACCTCTGCTCACCAAAGTGGGCATCTGTGGTGCCATCTACTGATGCCGAGGGAGACCAAAAGGGGGAAAGCGTTGAAATTTAATATTTCAACTGAATAAAATTTTGGGATGAAAGACTCTAGAAGACCTCGTCCTGAGAAACGATATACCTCGCTTTCTTCCACCTGGTTCACTGAGAATCGAGTAGAAGATGCCTTGCTCTGCGTTTTCCGCAATAGGAAAATGAGGTCAAAGCGTAAGTTTGGTCAACGCTTCTCATACAGGGTCTGCTAGAGTTTTTCTTGTAAAAATTTTGACAGAATTTCCGAACCTGCTCTGCAATGTCAGAGACTTGGAGGTCGTGATGAATAACTTCATTTTGGACGTACCTAGGAGCTTTAACAATACAACGAAGGACTTTGTTTTGGAAAACTTGCAATTTCTGAATGCGGCATTCTGCCGCAGCATCCCAAATAGGACTAGCGTACAGAAATGCCGGTGCAATGACCTGTTTAGAAATCAGCAGTTTATTAGGGCAGGATAGGTAGGAGTTACTACCGAGAAGAGGGAGAAGGGAAAGATGATAGTAACATATTTTATGGTTTTATAATACACTAGAAGTGTACTCAACTTCCATTGTGTAATGGGCAGGCCTGCATTTTTACTTATCAAGCAAAATATTTCTTTTGTATTAATTTTTTTTATTACATAGTGCTAATGTTAAAAAAAAGGGTTATATATTTAAACTGTACTAAGATTTCTAAAATGAATGTAAAACTGAATCATTTTAGCCCCCCCCCCTCCTATGTCTATTATTTTTCAGATAACAATAAAATTTACGGTGCACCAGAACCTAGAGACCTAGCTACATACTAAGCTGAAAAGAATAAGCAGTTCTTAGTTATATACCTACGATCTTATAATTTGCTTGTGAATTCAGATCCATAAAACTACATAAAATGCAAAAAACACAACAAAAAATTTTGTTGCTAACTTCACTCTGCGATAGAAATACTAATGGAGTCTGAGCTGGGGAAACTCAAAAACTTTTCAAATACAAAATTAAAAACGGAAATTACAAAATATGTATTTTTTATAATTTTACTCAGCAGACGTTCAAAAGTATTTTGTATTTTCTTAAATTTAATAAAGCATTTTTAAATTAAATAATAATAATAATGATAATAAAAAAATACAGTACAAACTCTCTGGAATAATTTCTTTACTTGAAGTTTTTTATTTAATAAGTAATAAAAATAGAACTTATTTCTTTACATGGGAAATAACCTAAGCAGTTTATCTACAAAAATTATTAAAACATTCACATATTAGATTTTCTGTGGCATTGACATTAAAACCCAACTATTATAGCACAAAGTATTAATCTTATCTATTAGATACGAAAACTGTGAATAGATTTTGGCCAAATTTTCATTTCCAGATTGAAATTCAGTTGACATGGATGTTAACTTTTAAAAAATTATAACATATTTTTTATTTCCTTTTACAGGGACTTACATATTTTGTATTATTTTCTTTTCCATGGACATTAAGTATTTTGTATTTTTTGAAAATGTCGATTTCAGAAGCATGTAGTATATTTATTTCCCAGCCTTGAAAAGTGTTACATTTTTAAATACTATATATTAACTTTTAAAATTATGAATGATACAAGCTTTTAAGAAATATCTATTTTTAGCTTGAAATCTATACGAGCCTTCTAGAACATTTCTGGGTTATGACATATGGTTTTGTAATTAACAGGAGTTCCAATACTCAGTGCCAGTAGCAGAGAGGTCATAATAACCCCCCCCCCCTCCCACATACACACACATTGGTAAAAACATCTCATTAGTTCTCTACAGCATGTTTCAAAAAGATTGCATGATGAAATATCATTTGAAACATTGATTGCAAAGCCATGGTTCCAAATTAAGAAATACTTCAAATAAGGTTGACTTTCCAACTATAACAGTTTTGGTCACATAGCATGTTTCAGTGAATAAGTACAAAATCCAACTTTTTATACAAGCCCTAGTTCATTAGAAGTTCTCGTTAGCAAATTGTTCCTCATTTATTTAAAGATCTTTAAAAAAAAAAGAAAACAGTTCTCTAATATGCCAAATTGGCCATAAAAAAATTGTCAAAGTTATAGGGTTTAAATCACTTTTCCCATTTTAAAGAAAAAGTGAAATCGTAGATTTCAGGCATCATACACAAATTTAATTTTATTAGATAAAATTCGCATTTAAAAATTTGCACGAGTACCTATTTTTAACAAAAGTTTTATGCACTCCTTAATTTTCCGTCGATAATTTTAATTAATCATATCTTGGGTAATTTCTATTGTATGATAATGGAACTTTTTTGTTTGTCAAATTGGACTATGGAAAACACTTTTATAATTAAAAAAATTTTTTAGGGTGGTGGGGGGCGTATAAAAAGTTACATTTTGCACCTTTTTATTAAAAGATGTTACATGGTCAAAATTTGCATATGATAATCTATCTTAATTAAAGTATTTCTTAAATTTGAACTATGTATCTACAACCAATCGTTCAAGAGATATTTAGTTGTGCAATTTTTTTAAGCACCTTGTTTAGGGTTCATATACGGAAACAAAATTTAGCAATATAGTCTCATTTGACCATAACTCCCTTTTAAAATCCCTATGCCAATATTCATATATGCTTAATTATAAACCAAATTTGTTCAGAATTAGTTTATAATTAACTAGCTGCACCATAAGCAGACAGTCAGAAAGTACAAAAATCAATTAATAAACTTCACTTACGACCTAAGGCTTGGCATCAAGCATTAATAACATTGAATGTGTTATTTTCACAATTAGGATAATGCTAATAATAATCAAATTGATACAATCTGCTCACCCAGTTTTGCAACCTTTTTTGAAGAACTCTGCAAGGCTCTTACATTTAAAAGATACAGATCTCTATTTTTATCTACTAAAGCTAATCTTCGACTGGTAGCTGCTCCACACTGGTCCAAGGCAACTTCAAGAACTTCCATCTTAAAAGTGAAATGATGCAAATGAGAATCAAGGAACTTTTAATAATTAAAATTAATAAACTTTTTAATTTGAGAGTTCTAAAGTTCTAAAGTTCTAAAGCAGCCACTTATGAAAATGTAGCTTTAGTTAAAATGTTTATTTTGGAAACATGCATTTCAAAATTTTATGAAACTACTTAAAAAATATAGAATACTTGGGGAATTTAAAAAGAGTGAAGCATTCTCCCTCTCCATAACTTGGGATGATAAAAGTTGAAACATGCATGTGGCTACAAGAGAGCTGGAAAGTAACCAGAACTTTGAGTTAAAAAATGAAATGCGATTTGCGATGATTGTGTGCTAGAAATGAGTGCAAGCTCAGTTTTAAGATCTTGTACTATTTAATATAAAATGGAACCTGAGGCTGAATATGTTTTTACTTTCCTACATAATTGGCACAAATTTTCCAAAATTTCATTGCAATGTAATTTACTACCAGAACACATCCTGTTAAAGCTCCTATATATAAATTTACTTTTAGGGGCCTTATTTTGAGTTATAAAGTGATAAAATCCACTTACCAAACATTTGACTTCAAAAAAGATTTCAAAAACTTGAAATAACTTTCTAGTAAAAAAAAATAAAATATGCTTATTGAACCTTT
Organism: Amaurobius ferox; assembly: GCA_951213105.1. Classification (NCBI taxonomy): domain Eukaryota; kingdom Metazoa; phylum Arthropoda; class Arachnida; order Araneae; family Amaurobiidae; genus Amaurobius; species Amaurobius ferox. Next base: position 61,510,809 of record OX578139.1, read on the forward strand.
CAAGTTTTTATAAACCTTTGTTTAACCTTTAACTATTTTTCAAAATATATCAATTGAATAAAAATTTAAAAATAGTTTTGAACTCCATCACAAATTGCACAGAGTACTACAGCGCTTGGGCATATCTCATTTCTAGTGTGTATTTCACTCCTGGTGTATAGAAGAAGAAATGTGTCCCTATATAAATGCATATATACAAGGTGTCCCAAAAAGATTAAAATCCACTTTAATTCTTTACCTGTTGGAGGTAAGTGGGCAATGTAAATTTCAAAAATGTTGAAAGTAAGGTAGGAAATAAGACTACATTAATGAAATGGTCCTCCCATTCATTTTCAAAAAGTTACACTTTTTAAAGTTTTATACGACCTCCTTAGACATATTGGGTTAATCACAAAATTGTTATTTTTAATGCAACAAGATCATTACAAAAACCACATATCTGTATCTCTAAAATCAATTGAATTATGATAAAGGAAAAAATCTGACTTATGCCACTTTTCATCAGTGAAAATAGGGATCATAAACAAATTGACGATGGAAATTGTTTAGATAAAAAAAAAGTACTTAATTATTGAAAAAGTACTTAGTTATTGAAAAATACTTAAGAATCCGTGATTGCAACGTGAGCCTCCGCGGAATTCGCAAAAATGTCTCCTATGTATTATTATCCAGTTTTATCTTTTTTGTAATATATCACAAATTTACATTTCTAATTTGATATATGGTCCCCATTCACAATGTTCAATTTTCAATTAAATATAACTCGCTCAATTTTAAATATACAGATATGCAGGTTTTTTTAATGATCTTGTTGCATTAAAAATAATAATTTTCTGATTGACCAAATTTGTCTAAGGGAATCGTATAAAAATTTGAAAAGTGTAACTTTTTCAAAATTAATGGGAGGACTATTTCATCAACGTAGTCTTATTTCCTACCTTACTTTCAACATTTTGCAATTTACATTACCCGCTTATCTCCAACAGGTATAGAATTAAAGCGTGTTTCAATCTTTTTGGAACACCCTATATATATATATATATATATATATATATATATATCATATAAAAGCTAGTACACAAATTCAAATAGAATTCCTATGCATATCCACAAAAATCAAAAGCACTACTCAGGAATACTACTCATAATACTACTCATATATATATATATATATATATATATATATATATATATAAATAATTAATTATAGTGTGAAAGTTATAAAATACCAGTAATCACTCAAATAAGGCGTGAAACTGCACTACAACGAGGATTCAAATATCACACCAGAAAAGTAGACAAGGAAATGGAAGCAATATACCAAAGATTGGACAGGGGGGGGCCCCCACTCCCAGGTTAAGCAAGCTTTTTGTCTAGAGAACACTCCCGGCAGCCGATATATTGCATAAGATTTGAATACCAAAGTATCAAAAATGTAAAAAGAGTGTACCAAATAACATGAAATCGTGGAAGAACCCACAAGAGTCGAAACCAAAAACCTGCCTTAAAGTGTCGCAATTCTACAATTTAAAAGTCAATAAGAATTGAAAAGTATAGTCTATAAACATGTAATCATATACTGTACCATGACATCAATACCTCAAAAAGCAAGTCGAATACGCACCACTCCATCCACACGTTTATATATATTATGTAGGAAAAAATACACGGCATATGCCTGTGCAAGGAAGGCTCGGACACTTAGTCATGATCAACCTTTTACCGGTCCTGTATCTAAATATATACGGTAGCTTTCAGTTATGGTTAAACCATAAAAACTACATATGATGTTGCTCAGAAAACACTTCAGAAATCCTTGTGCAATTGAACCATGGAGGAAGCCAATATCGCTGTTATAACCATCATTAACGTTACTGTTTATTCTTTTGCTTCGTATAAGTTGGTTCAATATGATGTTTCTGTACACATTCCGATGTAAACATGAATTTCATGAAACAATGTAATTGATTTAAAATTTAAAATCTCTACGTTTATCGTAGAGTCGAAATCCAGTGGAACTATCAGGAAGTTTGTACAGAGACAAATCCAGAAAATTTAGATTTTTATCCTGGTTATAAGGAGTTTCTGTTAACGTTAAACATTTTGGATAAAATCCAAAATTCAATGAAAAATGTGCATCATTGCAAGCTAAAAGGATGTCGTCAACGTAACGGATGTACAACACCTCGTTCAAAAGGTGTGTGCCTTCTTCATATTTGCTAAGGTAAATGTCAGCAAGAATGGAGGAACATCCCCCTCCTATTGGAATACCATGGAGCTGTTTATAGAAATTTGTACCATCGTACAAGACTGTTTCAAACAGTACAAGTTTAACCATAGACTTAAATTTACATCTGGTAATATGTGTCTGCATATTATGTTTCTCGTAAATTTCCATTACAATGGCGAACAAATCATTAATATCAATATTACTAAATAAATTGTTAAAATCATAACTTTTGTAATGTAAATCATCAGAAATAGTTTTGATTTTTTCTATGACTTCAAGACTATTACTTATAAAATAAACGCCATTATTTTTAATTTTGATCATCATGTCCTTTAAGATTAAAAGAAGTTTTTTATTTGCTGTTGTTAAATAGATTTTATAACCATTAGTAATAGGGTGGAATTTTACAGAATTTTTATGTAGTTTAGGAATTAAAGTAATATATGAAAATTTAATAGATTTTATTGTGTATCCCAATGATTTATAAATGGCCTTGATTCTGTTTTCAATTTCAATTTGTGATAGTTTTAAAAGGCTATATACATGATTTTCCTAAATATATATATATATATATATATATATATATATATATATATATATATATATATATACATATATATATATATATATATACATATATACATATATATATACATATATACATATATATATATACATATATATATATATATACATATATATATATATATACATATATATATATACAGCACAACCTCCAGAATCCAGACGTTTTCCAAATTTTCGGGGGGGTTTTCCCCCCCTCCGGACTGACGAAGTCGCGGATTTAAAACAACAAGGTAAGATTATTTATATGGAATTATATTTTATAAACAAATACCGTATTTTCCGGTCGACTTTCTGAACTCAGAAATGAGACGAAAGTTTAGATGGACTGCAGTAGATCGGCTCGTGGTTGGAGAGTGAATTACGTTGTTAGCATTAATCCCTCCTCCCCCTTATTCAAGCCACAACTCCCGATGAATTATTTCATGTAAAATATACATCGTTATTTAAATACAGAATTTTTATTATCAAAATTTCCTTTTCTCATTATTGAAAAAGACATTTTTCTGAAACAATGTAATTTTTAATATTAAACACTTCAAAACGTTATTGTAACATTTTATCACAGATTGTTCAATTAAATCTAAAAATCCCGAGATTTCATATTAAAGCTCACAGAAATTTATTTTGTTCACTTCGTATTACGAATTCCATTCTTCAATGTATTCTGTTTTGTCTTCAGAATCTCCTCCCCCTCCCGATATCTGATGATTTTTTTGTTCTCGTCGAACGTGTCAGCTTGAAATTGACTGTACATTTTGCCTTTGTTGTTTAGAAAGCCATATTTACATACTATAAATAAATAGCAAATAAATAACTAAATAATATCGTATCGCACAAAAGTGAGTAACAAGGTCATTAACACACAGACCTCTCAAAGAGGTCGGCTGCGTTTACGATTAGGAACTAAGCAAATTCCTTTCTTCGCTTTCCCTGCCCCTCCACGTCCCGGTGCTGCTGCAGCCTAGTAATGACTCATTGTAATTTAGAAAAATCATTGAAAGGAGAAATATTTTTCTTTTTTGGAAAAGATATTTATTTTACCTACTATGATATTTTTTACATATTTGACAATTACTAATAAAGTTTTTACTTTTTTCAGAGTCATCAGCCTTTTTAAACATAACATTATATAGATGCTAGAAAATAAATAAAACTTTTAAGTTCTTATTTTTTGTTTTTTGTTCGTTAATAACGAAAACTGTTTAAACACATTTACACCTTTAAATATATCGTCAAAAGTGCTAATCCTCGATCTTTATTAAATCTCGATACTTCATTAAATCTCAACAAAGCTGATATAACGGAAGTTCTGCACTGTGATGATGATGCACCAATCGTAAATAAACTGAGTGATGGCGAAATTCGCGATATGATATTAAATAAAAAAATCAAAGTAGCGACGATAAACGTGGAAAAGAAAAAATACCCATCGATAATCTTATGCAAACAATCAATCATGCAATTAAAGGTCTGGAACAAAGAAGCTTTATAACCGAGCAGAAATAATATCCATCTACAGGATCAAGAAAACTGCTTTCCCATAAACCAAAATTAATGAAATAACAAATGTTAATTCAAATATTTAAACGAAATGATAAAATGTAATTTTATCATTTCATTTCGTTAACACATTCTAAATTATTAATGTGTATATTTTTTCTTAGAAATTTCTTTTACCCTATTTTTTAGATTACATAATATGTTTTAATTGATTAACTTAACTTTTGCCAATATTTTTACTAAAAAGAGTGCTTTATAGTGTATTTAGTTAATATTAAATCTGAATTTTATTCATATTTATTCATATATACATATGTATATATATACATATATACATATACATATATATATATATATATACATATATATATAATTGAAGATTTTTATGATTATTTGTAATATATATATACCCGAGAGATATCCGAGAAATTATATATATATATATACATATATACATATATATATACATATATACATATATATGTACATATACATATATATATATATATATACATATATATATATCATATAAAAGCTAGTAAACAAATTCAAATAGAATTCCTATGCATATCCACAAAAATCAAAAGCACTACTCAGGAAAAGGCGCCAAGCCGCTCTATACTCCGAAGCAGAATGTAATCCAAGAAAAAGAAGAATTAAAGGAACTGCTTTGCATTAAAGCAAATGCTTTGCATTTAATGGTTGGGGAGGATTGCGACTCCCCCTCCCGTTTAAAGCTGCTTTTCCAGCCTAGGCAAACGCTCACGGTACCAATACAAAGCAAAGGTTGGTCCCCATTGCGTGCTAATACGAAGGCACCCGAATACGGAAGAACAAGACCAACCAAACAGAAGGAAACTGGACCAAAAGTGAATCTTTCCCAACTCGCTATCTTATATATGTTCAACTTACGCATGCGTGCAATCTTAGCAGGTACGCATAAACTTTATTTACCCGCAGATTGAAGAAGTAAACTGTCAAAATCTACCTGATCCTTGAAAATCGATCTATAACAATCCATATATATATATATATATATATATATACATATATATATATATATATATATACATATATATATATATATATATACATATATATATATATATATATATATATATATACATATATATACATATATATATATATATATATACATATATATATATATATATATATATAAAGACATAAATGGAAATATAAAAGAAGAAGGAAGGTAACGCAAAGTGCTTACACAATGGCGGTAAGGGGTAGTGACCTTACTCCCCAGTTATCAACATGCATGTCTTTAATGCCGCGGCATGCACTCCTGGACGCCAGCACTGACATTAGCCAACCTCCGGAGTGACAATCAAAATTATCACAAGACCCTTGAAAAAGGAAGGTGATATGAAAAAGTATGGTCCAAGTCATAGAGACAGCCAAATTCCTGCACATGCTACCTATTTATAACATCAAAACATTCAAATCAGCAGTTTAGATGTCTGTGATGTCATAACTTACAAAGATGTACGATCAAAATTCATAATGACCTCAAATATTTACACAAACTCAATCCATATATTTCATTTTTTTCGTAGTAATTTTTGATGTAATGTATCATAAATTGCTTTGGATATTTTTGCATGAATGCCTGTAGTAAGAATTTTTTGTCACTTTCCAGTCTGGTGACGTCACTGCTTACTATTCTTTTTGTTCTTGATAGACCACCATTAAATAAATTTCTAAATATATTCAAGTGTAAATTAGAGGTCCAATGTATGATTCCTGCTGTAGTAATATTATAAGTTATTCTTTTATCATATATATAGAATGAAAGTATATTATGGCTGAAATCAAGACTGAGATCTAGAAAATTTACTACATTATTCTGGGTTGGTGGATTTTTTTCCAATATTAAATTTGAGTGATAAAATTCAAAATTCATCTGAAAATTTTCGCTTTCATAAGCTATTAACAAATCATCAACGTAACGTATGTAAATTATTTCATTGTTAATATGGGACATTTTTTCAAAATGATCAAGATAGATGTCAGCTAAAATTGATGAGCATCCCCCGCCCATGGGGATGCCTTTGATTTGCTTATAGAAATTCAGTCCGTTATATAGGTAGTTTTCTTCTATAACAATCTTTATCAGAGATCTATATCTTTCGATTTCTATATATTTTTGCATTTCAAATTCCCCGTACAACGAGTTCAGTATTTGGTATAATACCTTGAGTTCAATATTGTTAAATAGTTCCTTAAAATCATAAGTTCTGAAAAATAATTTTGTTTGATGAGGCCTTAAGATCTCTATTACCTCGTAGCTATTTCCGACAATATAAGAAGATTCCCGATCTTTAATTTTCCTTAATATAGGTTTCAATATTGCGAGAAGCAATTTGTTAGCTTTAGTTAGGTAAATTTTGTATCCAACTGTTACTGATCTGAAGCTTTTTGGAGTTTTATGAAGCTTGGGTATATTTATTAAATATGGATATTTTATTCTTTCTGTATACTTAATACCTGCCTTAAGATATAAGGCTTTGATTCTGTTATTAATCACTTGGTTTGTCATAGTTATCCTGCTGTATAAAGCATGATTTTCATAATTTGCCATAAGGGTTTTTATGTAAAGGTATTTGCAAGTAAATGCATAATTACCAAGTACTTTATCGGTGTACGTTATTATATATTGTTCTTGCAATAACTTAAGATTCTTTATATCCAGTTTACAAGTATCTCAATTATCCAGTCAAGTCTCTCAATTACTTCATATTTCATAAATAATAGTTGTTGTTGTTGTTGTTGAAACCCAGACCGTCCGACCTACCAGAAAGGTGTAAGGTAACTGTTTGGACGGTCGGGAAGTGCCACCCAATTTAGACCGGAACCCAGTGGGGGAGGCATCCACAGGGACCGTACCCTCCTTCCCCTACCACCAACCTCTCGGAAGGACTTTCGGACCCACATGTTTAACGTGATCGTACTCCGCATGAACACGGCGGCAGTTTTGGCAGTGGCTGGAATCGAACCCGGGCCTACCGAGTGCAACTCCAGCGCGCTAACCAATGGGCTACCGCGCCCGCATAAATAATAGTTGTGAAGTAATTGAGATACTTAAAAATATTTCTGATGATTTACAATACAGGAGTTGTGATTTTAATGACCTTTTTTGCAATATCGATATAAATGATCTGTTTTGCATATTAATGGAGATGTATGAAAAGTATGAGATGCAAAACCTTATTAAAAAACATATTTACAAGTGTCTGATCAAAATGGTCTTGTTTGAAACTGTGCTTTATGATGGAACTGAATTTTATAAACAGCGTAATGGCATTCCAATGGGAGGGGCTTGCTCCTCTATTCTTGCTGATATATACTTGAACAAATACGAAGAGGGAACTCATATATTAAATGAAATTGTATACATTCATTATGTGGATGACATATTATATGCATGCCACGATGACCGGGATCACTTGGATTTTACTTTTTTTCCATCAAATTTGACATTGATAGAAACTACCCGTAACATTGATAATAGTATTAATTTTTTGGATTTAACTATATATAAACAATCTAATGGTAAAGTAGGTTTTAAATTATATGATAAAAGAAAAGACTTTAATTTTAAAATAAATTACATAATTAATTGGCATTCTTGTCTGCATCGTAATGTTTTCAGGAACATTATTATAAATTTTTTAACAAGAAACAAACGATTAAATTGCAGTGCAGAAAATCGTTATGTAAGTGATCTGGGCTATCTAAATGAAGCAATTGCAAAGGGTTACCCTTTACGTTTTCTTAGTGACATTTTATGTAAATTTTTCAGCATAACCATAACTGAAAGTTACAACTTATATTTAAATAAGGGTACACTTTCAGTCTGATCTAAAGATACGCAGCATTGCGGATGTCAATGTTTAACTGTCTGATGGAGTTCAATTTATACAAAGTAAGAGTCTATTACTTTTTGGAGGATAGAGTGGTAAAGAGTATGAGGGGCTTGTTTATCTTGATATATTGGTGTTAGATATTTGATATTTAAAATGTATTTTGTGTTTCTGTTTGGATGTAGTAAATCTCAATGTTTCTGTTTAGGTGTAAGTCAGTATAGGTCTTTCAACTTTTTTACATTTTTAGTTTTAGTATATGTACTTGGTTTGCGACATTGTATCCGCTTCCGGAAGTGTCCTCATGAGATGAAGCTGGCTAAACCGGGAAGTGGGGGTCACAATCCCCCCCGGCGAAATTTTGATACATTGTCATTCTTCATTTTTCTATATCTTATATGTATATATAATATATACATATATATACATATATATATACATATATATACATATATATATGCATATATATATATATACATATATATATATATATATATGTATGCATATATATATATATATACATATATATATATATATACATATATATATATATATATACATATATATATATATATACATATATATATATATATATACATATATATATATATATACATATATATATATATATATACATATATATATATATACATACATATATATATATATACATATATATATATATATATATACATATATATATATATACATATATATATATATATATATATATACATATATATATATATACATATATATATATATACATATATATATATATATATTTATATATATATATATATATATATATATATACATATATATATATATTTATATATATATATATATATATATATATATATATATATATATATATATATATATATATACATACATATATATATATATTTATATATATATATATATATATATATATATACATATATATATATATATATATTTTCAATCCATTTACTTAATAACTTTAAATTCTTTATTTAATAATATTTGCATAGTATCCTTCATATTTTAGTAAGCTATAGTATCTATATATATATATATATATACATATATATATATATATATATATTAAATTCAAATAACAAATACAAAAGTGCAGGAGTGTGAATGAGTAATCACAGTATCAAACCACGGGCATGCAATATAAAAGCGTGTATTGAATGCCGAAAAGCAACGAGAAAGGGCCGGAAAAGCAGAGCACGGAGAGGCCAGGACAAGGAAAATATATTCAAAAATAGTATATCTGCCAGAAACGTCTTCAGGGGCACATTCTAGACAGATATACTAAAATCCGTTGTTTCTATGATTGCATAAAAACACATGGTTAAAATTTTATGCAATCTGTGCCCAACAACGGAATAACGAGAATAACAGAAAAAAACCAAATAGGATAAAATCAACTATAAAACATAAAATACCACATAAACATGAAATATATAAAATATATATATACACCTGGCCCCCGATTTACACGGAAGATAGGTTCTGCACAAAACCGCGTAAATTGAAATCTTGGATTTTGCTAAGTAAAATCGTGCAAAACGAAAATAACCCCAAAATGTGCATGATTCAGTCATTTATTTAAGTAAAACAAAAGTAAGACATCTTAGAAAACTTAAAATTATACTTAGTTTATAAAACAATAAACATATGAATGTAGTAATATAACAAATTTAATTTATTTTACATTAGGAACAAAAAACAAAAAGACCCTTAAAAATTAATTATAAGTTTAATCACTGTCATCACTTTCATGTACTATCAGTCTTTCCTTTCTGATAGGTATGATGTCACTTTCATCACTTGAGCTTTCTTAATGCGATTCTGGCTCAATGGTTGACGAATTAGGCAAGATCTCGGGTTGACAAGACTTTGTCATGAAATCGATAATTAACAATTGCGTAGGTTTTTTTGCTAAATCTTTATAGACCTCTTTATATTGATTTAAGCATTTACGAAGGCCTCGCTGGAATCGGAGAGCTCGATCAACATTTGTGTCATATTGTAAGAAATGATTGCCCAATTTTCTTCCCAAATCAAGTCCTACGCTTATGATTCTTGCTGTGAACACAACTGGTTCAGATTGCTCTTCATCAGAATCATTGTCTTCATCATGTTTGTTTGTTTCACGAATCATGTTAATTAAATCATCTTCATTCAATTCTTCATCAGCCATTATTTCTTCAATATCTGCCTGAGCTAAATCTTCAAAACCTTCTTCTCCTATAGTATGGGCCAACTCAGTGATCTGAGAATATTCATGCTCTATTGGTGATTTATCATTTCCACTTTCAACAACATCCGGCCATATTGCTTTCCAGCAGGCGTTGATTGTTTGATCTGAGTGTGTGACAATCCAACATGCTTAACACAATCTAAAATTGTAAATTTCTTCCAAGCATCCATCAGAGTAAGAGATTCATCATTCTGCATTTGTTCTAAGATATACCTGAAAGTTTGCTTGATGTACAGTGCTTTAAAAGTCGAAATTATCCCTTGATCTAACGGGTGTAATAAGGAAGTTGTATACTTTGGTAAAAAAACAACTTTTACATTTTCGTGTTGTAAATCTGGAGGATGACCTGGTGTATTATCAATTAATAGAAGAGCCTTAAAAGGCAATTCCTTTTTAGTTAAATAATTTTTGACATCTGGAACAAGGAAGTTATGGAACCATTCATTGAAAGCCATGGCAGTGACCCATGCTTTTCTATTAGCCATCCAATAGACTGGAAGGTTTTTGATATTTATTCCTTTGAATGATCGTGGTGATTTTGATTTGTTAATCACCAATGGTTTCATCATATAATTGCCAGAAGCATTGCAGCAGAAAAGAACTGTTATATGACTTTTTGCTACTTTATGACCACTAGCTGATTTGTGAGCTTTGGCTATAAAGGTTCTTTCCTGCATTTTTTTCCAGAATAATCCGGACTCGTCAGCATTGAAAACCTGATCAGAAGTGTAGGAGATAGCGGCAATGATTTCAGCAAGTTTTGCCGGATATTGTTGTGCAGCATCCGAATCAGCAGCATGCACTTTCACCTTTCATTCTCAGATAATGTAAAGAATGTCTTTGTTTGAATCTCTCGAACCACCCATGGCTTGCGGAAAAAGATACCTTCTTTTCATCGGACGAAGTCGACGGAGACTGATTCTTAAGTGATTGATAAATCCTCAAAGCTTTATTTGTAACAACATTGGTACCGATTGGGATTCGCTTTTGAGTTTGGTCTTCTATCCATATCACTAAGGCTTTTTCCATATTTTCTATTGTAATATCTCTAACATATGAAGTCGTACTCATACTGCTGCAGGTTCCAGCTGCTACACTTTTTCTAATGGAGTCTTCATGTTTTCTTATTGTCCTTATTGTGGCTTCATTCATGGAGTAAAATTTAGCAACATCCGTTACTCTTTCTCTATTACGTAGACAGTCTAATATTTGAATTTTAGTTTCTAAAGAAATAACTTTTCTTTTCATTTGATTTTTCTTCAAATCCTTTGACATTATAGAACCTTAACAAATTTACGCAAACTATAAAGATGCAAGAAAAACTATAAATGTTGAAAACTTACCAGTTCAAAAGATAAATGCACAATATTATAAGCTTTGCTGCTAAAATGTTTCTGCACTATGTACTTGCATGAACCAGATAGCTTTACTGTTGTAAAATACTTACGGGGATTCCCCTATTATGGGGATTTCTCTATACGGGGATTCCCCTAAATGTATATATTTTACAAGACCGGGAATCCCCTGTTGTTTTCATCAGTGTTACCAAAGGAATAAAATTCAAAAATGTCATCAAATCTTTGTATAGGCATATATGGAGCAGAATATACATTTTTATCAATTTTTTGAAATCTGTAAATTTATAAACCGTGTAAAAGCGAAATCATGTAAAACAACTGCAATGTAAATCGGGGGATAAGTGTATATATATATATATACACATATATATATATATACATATATATATACATATACATATTAATATACATATACATATATATATATACATATACATATACATACATATACATATATATACATATATACATATGCATATATACATATATACATATGCATATATACATATATATATACATATATACATATATATATATAAAAATATAAAATTGTAAATCCAATGTTATATATATATATATATATATATATATACAGGGTATCCAGTGCTATTGGTGCCCAATGGCTATTTCCTCAACCATTAGTCACAGAGATATACTTCCAATTTCAAAAATGTTTTAAATTTTAAAATCTATTATCTTAGAAACAGTTTAAATCAATAAATACATTTGTGAAAGAAATACGAAATATAAATTTTTATACAGTCCCCCAGTCCTACCAATTATATTTAGGAAAATCATCCTCATACAATTTCATGCAAAATAAAAAAAAAATCTTCCTTTTATGACTAAAATTCACCGAGTTATGAAGCATTAAACTTTATGACTTAAGTCACTTTTCCATGCATAAAAATGTCCCGTTTCAGGCAACCAACCAATCAGAGACCGTATTGACCATTTCTCAGCACAAAAAGTGCTCCAAATTTAAACAGCTATTAGTCGTTCAATTTTAGTCATAAAAGGATGATTTTGTTTTATTTTGCATAAAATTGTATGAGAATGATTTTCCTAAATATAACTGGTAGGACCGGAGGACCGTATAAAAATTCATATTTCATATTTCTTTCAGAAATGAACTTATTGATTTAAACTTTTCTAAGATAATAGATTTTAAAATTTAAAACATTTTTGCAATTGGAAGTGTATCTCTGTGACTAACGGTTGAGAAAATAGCCATTGGGTACAGATAGCACTGGACACCCTGTATATATATATATATATATATATATCCAAACTCTTATGTTTAGTTTTAGAAAATGTTACAATGGATTAAAAATGCTGAAAAACCCAAAGAAAATTGTTTTATTTTTTATTCCACAATGATCTTGCACAGGGTTTAATAAAAATGTCATTCAAAATTAGTATTGTCCAGCATCTAATAATATCCAATTTATGGATCCATCAATAGTAAATTATTGAATCCTATCACAATGTTTTCTCTTCTTACATATTATGCATTATAGGGAAGGTAAACACCAAACATTAATATCTTTTTTATATGTTTTAAACTTACCCTGATTGTGAGTTCAAGCCAAGTTCCCAAATAATAGTAACAGACTAAGTGTGTTATATTTTCATAGTTCTGCAGCATGTAATGTAAATATAGTACAGTGTGATTTCCCTTACAAAGTTTTTCATGAATATCTCTTTTGATGGTAGAATCATATTAAATTCATGAAGAGAAGTTTTTATCCCTTTCTCTCCTCCTAATATAAATTGACCTATTAAATTGCTGCAGAGGCATATGTTTGCCAAACAAAAACATCAATTTATCAGAGAATATAGAAAAAGGCATGTACTTCTCATATATTTTTTTTTTTAATTTAAAACAAAAAATGCCTAAAATGCTATTAACATAAAGGTTTAAGGAAATAAACAGTATATATTTTTGTGAAGAGAAAATAATATAAAATACTTGCTAAGTAAAAGTGTAACATTTTATTCAAGAAAAATTTTCATACCTTATGAGTGAAAGGTTTTCCATCAGGAATATATTTTCCAGTGATAGCATCAAATACATGAACAACTGTAATACATCAATAATCTTTTAATATTAACATCAAATCTTTCAAAATGCATGCAAGATATAAAATTAATAACTGTTTTAATGCTAATGTTCCCACTTGGGAACATGTATTTCAGAAATTCATAAAAAATTCAGAAAAAGGAATAACTCTTAAAAGTTAAAGATCTAAGTATATTTTTTAAACAATTTTATTTCTTCAAGAAATATTACTTCAGATTAAAATAATTTTAATTTTGGTCTTTTTTTATAATTTTTACATTATGGAATTAAAAACAAAAAAAATCAGATTTTTTTTTTCTTTTGTCATAAAAGAATCTGAACAATCTTACAAGGGTCATTGTATGTGAAATACGAAATAATTATTGCAAAATATTTGTAATTACTTTCTGACGTTTCCATTTGAGAACCTTTGCCATTTACTATTTTTTATATACTTCTTATATGTGTTGTTGTTGTTGTTTCAAATGACCTCCTGTAATCGATACTTCTTATATGTCAATGTGCCTGCAGATGAAGCTAATACTTGAATTGCATTGGGGAACAATTTACAACAGTTTGGTATTTTTCATAAATGACTCAATATTGGTGAATCTATGGTTCTTTATTATAATCAATATACATGCAAAATATTTATCCATGGTAAACCAGTGAAATATAATTTTAAAATATGGATGTTGTGCTCATTTTCTGGCTATTTGTATGCAATAGAAATATATTCTAGAAAAAACTGACATTATGTGGACCTTCTACTGGAAAAAGGTGTTATGATACAACTAGTGTATTTTGTTGAATGACCTGGGAAACATACTGCACTTTAACAATATATCCCTGTAGTTACATTTGCTACAGAAATTAGCAGACTCAGGCATAAAAGCATCAGGAATAATACCTAAAAACTGGACCACACAGTGTTCTTTGCAAGATGAAAATACTATGGAGAATTATGTCTGTGGGTCTATGGATTATTGCTGTAATGGTACTGTATTTATATATCACTGGCATGATAATGCTGTAGTAACTGTTGCATCAAATCATCAAACAGATAACAAGTTTCAACTGCTAAATGCTATTAAGAGTTGATACAAGAAAATATAATTTAGAGACAACTTGCACTTTTATAAAAGTATAATGAAAAACTGGTAGGAGTTGATGTATTAGATAAGATTTTTTCATCTTATTCACCACAGCTGAGAAGCAAATAATGATACTGAAATTTCTTTCAAATGCAATCGATATACTAGCTGTTGCAACATCTTGGATTACGATATAAAGAAATCCATAGCAATCAAGCCATGCCCCATCTAGAGTTTTATAGACATTATTATGAACTTGCTATGCACTTGGCCATTTTGTTTTTTAACTGGAACTAAGGACATGAGCAAAACTGACAATCATTTCATAAGCGTGTACACAAGGACATTGTGCTTTATGTCAAAAGAACTAATAAAATAAGTGTGTAGAATATGCCAAATGGTAATGTAAAATTTGCTGTCCTGTTGATCATGATAAGTAAATTAAACATGGAATTAAAATCATTATGTGCTAAAATGCAATTGAAATAAGAAAACAACCCTATTATATATGTATACTAAAAAAACCAAGACTATTTTCTCAAGTTTTTAGTTAGTTTGAGTTATAGATTAATGATCCGCAAGCGGGGTTTCAAATTATGTAAAAACAGAATATGAAAGATGCCAATATTATCATTTGATAATATAAGAATAACAAACTTTTTTTTAAATATTTTATAAGAATATTAGTAGATATATATTTCAGACCCAAAACAAAGAAAAATATAAGTATCTATAATTCATCCTCTAAATGGTTAATGATAAAAATGATGATATAGTCAACAAAAACCCCATTACTTTGTTTTTCATTTATTTTTCCTATATAACCTTCATTCCATATACCAGGGTTTACAATATTCTTAAAATACCAGTATAAAACTATGCATAGAGAAAACAAACTTCTGATGACTTCTTAATCTCAAAAAAATACTTAACTAACTGAGCAATCTAAGCTGAATCAGACTAACTAAGCTATTCTTGCTGAATCAATCAATCCAAGAGGACATCAACAATTTTAATAATGCATATCTTTTCTGTGATAATTTTAATAGGTTGTAATTTTTGTAACACTAATATCTAATAATTCAAAAAAGGGTACCAATAGAAATGAAAAACATTAAGTTTTAAATGATATTTTGCGTATTCCATTTATCCATGATTAATTTCTTAAACTATAGTTTTTCATTTGATAATATGTGTGGAAAAAAGTCATTGTCCTATCAAAAATAAGAAACTTTTAAAAATCTCCCATAAAAAATTATCAGATTAAAAACAAAAGTAACATGTTTAAAACTATTATAGTGCTACAAAATTTTAGAATATAATTATGAACAGTTAGGATATGTATTCATTAAAAGGAAAAAAAATTAAGCATTGTCTATATTATATATGTATATGGACAGCTTATCATCCAAATAATTACATTTTTAAAATGTCTTAAGAAGAATCTCTGAGGACCTTTCTCAGAGGGAAGTGTACCTTTCTCATCTCCCTTGTTCCGTATTGCAACTGAGTCACTACTCAAAGTCACGGTTGACTCATTCAAGTAATCAGTTCTCATGCCAGGCCACTTAGGAGAACTCACAGGTCGACCATCATAGTTATATATGTATAAGCCCTGCCCATCAACAAATAGGAAGTGCCTATAAAAAACATCACATATGAAAAGTAAAATTACAAATTACTTTAAATAATCGAATACATAATACAAAAGAACAGGAATTTCTATTCATGTGCAGTACTTCAGTGTTGAAGACCCAGACCGACCGACTCGTCGACAAGGACATGAGTAGCCATTTGGTCGGCCGGGCAGTACTTCAGTGTGTAAAAAGTCTGAAGTATTTCAAATTATTTTTAATTATCTAACTTAATAAGTGTCTGCTTGCTTATTTGTGTACCTGTCTGTCAGTCACGTAGCAAAAACTCCAAATGACCCACAGCTAATAGGATTTTAGTTATTTTATGTTAAGGCACAATTTTGAGCAATTTTTCCACAAATTGGTTCCTTCGTGATCAAAAATACTATTATTACCGAATTTCCATCCTGACACCATTAAAAAGATTGAAGAGTTTTCCTTTTATTGAGCTTTGAACCAAATCCGTAGGATAATTCCTTCATATTTAAAAAAAAAAGTTTTGAAAATACTTTGAAAAATGTGTATCTTATGCAATTTTATTTTTATATTGTTGCATCAGAAAATTGATGATTTACTCAATTTTTGGCATGAATATGGAGTGGTATCATTCCATTTTAATGAAAAAAATATATTCAAAGAATGTTACATATTAAATCTCATTTATCAAAATTTTCTTGAAACACTGCTTAACTACTTAAAATAATTTGCATAAATATATGTTTGAAATAATGAAAAGAAAATGATGTTATAATGCAATTTAATAAAAATTGCAACTGTTAAAATTATACTAACTCAAAAATAATTTTTTACTTATGGTACTGAAAAATATGAAACAGTAGATTATGATTTGAGACAAAGATTTGCGTGTAATAGTAATAACTTTTAATACAAGTCGCTTATATTTTGTCACAGTTATTAGTTAGAAAAGACAAAAAATCTAAAACTACTTCATATCCACTACATTGCCATCAAAACCACATACAGTTGAAAATGAACCTATAAACTATTTAATGGTCTCGCTTTTCTTATAAAAATTTTTGAGATACAGTGAAGGATCATTTATATGCTTCTCACTTATATGTTTTATCATTCATGTGTCTTTTTCTGTTGATCCCCATATATTTTTAATAGAAAAATATTTTGGTTATACATATGAAATCATTCTAAAGTATCCATTTATATATTATTTCTTTTCTGATTCCGAATTAAAACCAAATCCAAAGAAAATACCAAATTATAAATTATTTCTCGGATGTAATTCTAAAAGATTGAGAAAACATAAGTATAAACTAAAAAAACAGCTTATTTTCAAAATGATTGCATAACATTAAATTGAGGAAAGCATTTCATATCAAATGATAAAAGATGAATTAAAATGTGCATTTTTAGAAACAATGTACATCGGATCAAACAAATATATTGGATGAATATAAAGTAAAGAATATTTTTCAATACAGATGATACAGAGTTGTTTCTTTCCACCTTAGTGATCAAAAGCGAAGAGGGTAATTAAAATTCACTTAAATTAGCAATTAATGCATTAATTAATAATTAATTAATTAGTAAGTAATTTAGTAATAATTAAATAAACCTACATTAGTAATTAAGTAATTAATTATTAATTAAGTAATTAATTATTAATTAAGTAATTAAAATTCACTTAAAATATTAACACTGTTCTGGAAGTAAGAAAAGCCCTTCCCACACTCTTAACAACAATGAATGTAAATTTAGTAATAATTAAAAAAATTAAATTAGTAATTAACTAATAATTAATTAATTAAGTAATTAAAATTCACTTAAAATATTAACACTGTTCTGGAAGTAAGAGAAGCTCTTCCCACACTCTTAACAACAATGAATGCTTCTTTTGAGGGAGGGGGGGGGGAGATCATTTTTTTTTACAAAAATTATATATAATTTAAAATATTACAATTCTCAATGATTATGTATTTTATTAAATGTATATTACTGTTTTCCAGGGGCAGTTTCTTTTTAGGTTTATGTGGTTATATAGAATATACCCACTTTTCTAAAGCATTTTTTGATTAATTTATTTAAAATTTGCCTGCTTTTCATATAAAATATTTCTTTTGATAAGAAAGTTGAACTTTCAAGAAAAAATTACAAAATTCAACACATTTTTACACTTATATCAATTCAGTATACATTTAAAACAGTGGAACTCCAATCATTCCTGATGCAAGGAAATAGGAACTCCAAATAATTTATTACAGTATTTCATTTTTGCAAGGTGTAAGTGATCTTAATGGCTATTCATCTTTTGAATTGATCTGTTGTATAAAGAAAACTGATATATAAATTATAAAACAACAAGTTAATTAAATGTGAATTAAAGAACCAAAGTAAAATCAAGTATTTGTTTACATTGACACTCAGCCATGCCCCTCAACACAATGGTGTTTATTCAACGTTCTTCCTCGCAAAATAGCACTGCTACTTTCTAATTATATATAAATAAAGAATAAAGTACAAAATAAAAATCTTATGACCTTGAGGTATAACTGACAATATATAATCATTTTTTGTTTTTTACAGGTCACTTGAGAAGCATATAAATGATGCTTTAGTGCAATGCTTCTTAACTTGTTTTTACTCATGACTCCCTTCTAAATTATATTTACAACCTGAGGGCCCCTTTTCCCTCTATACCTTAAACACTGTTTCAGTTTAGAATAATATAGTGTACAATTAGATATGAAAAAAATGACCTTGCTTTCTTTTTGATTGATCAGTTGAAAAAGTCTAACACAAGAATAAGATGCTGCCATAAGCAGATGTAGAAAACCCAGACCACACGACCAACCCATAGGCTAATGGTAGCTTTCTGTGTGGCCGGGCCATAAGCAGATGTGTAAGTTTTGTTTAACCAGTTCAGCACAAACTATATAATTATAGTAAAAATAAAAAAAGTATATTTTAGCTTAAAATAATGATTATAATATAAGCATCAAAAGTTCGACACAGTAGAGTTCAGATAATCCGAAGTAATCGGGACTGACACCAACTTGGATTAGTGAAAACTCAGATTAAACAGCATTTCAAAACATGGACATGATGGCTGATAAAAATGAACTTAAATATGAACCAAAATGATTTAGAAACAATTTTTTATGATCAATAAAATTATATGAAAACTAAATTAAACAGTGATTAAAAGACTTACATAACATTAACAATGAAAAAAAAAATCTAGTATTTTCTGTTTTGCCAAAAAAAATATGTATTAAGAGTAAAAACACGCTAAAAATATATGAATGACCTCAGTTTAAGTGGAACTCAGTTTACCGGAGCTCGGATTATCAAGACTCTACTCTAGTTTGAAATTATATTTTACTTACTTAAGTAGTTATATAATATTAATTTTATTTAATAATATGAAATGTATAATATGCAGCTAATATTGTTATTTTATTTAGTGAGATCCTTGTGGCTGATGCAAACAAACAAGTTTTTGAATGTGTAGTTGCAGAGTTGTTAGTGATAATCAAAGATCACCTCTGTTCACAATATTGAGATGTTTACGAGCTTATGATATTAGGTGAAGAACTTGACCGAGGCCAGATTTTTGGCTCAGTTTCTGTATTATTCTATTTTTATTCATGGCCCCCAAGAAATATGACATTGCTTCACTGAGATTCACTGCTTTAGTAGATATATTTTTATATAAAGTATTAATCTATACTATTAAAAGCAAACATTTTCAAACATTCTTTTATCCCCTCATAGCATTTTGAATAAACTATTTTTTATAAGTGATGAATCCTTTCTAAAACCCTTGTTGTACACCTGTCTTTAGAAAAGCAATAATATGAAGTGTATGCTGTAAAATCATAATTTTCATATATATTAACAATAACACAATGGATTATTTAAAAAAGTACAAATTACTTGAGACATTCTACTAGCAAGTAAAAAACTTCATTGCAAATTCATACTTACTTCTCTGCCTGAATAACAAGTGATACATTTCCTTCTTTAAGATCAAAAATCAAAGGTGTGTTCCAGTTTTTTGTACTGCAAGAAAAAAAAATAACCATATTTATTAAAATGGAAACATTATCATTTAACCCATTAATGCACAATAGATTATGTACAATCCACACTAAAAATAACTCGATCCTTTCAATCATAGATAGAAGTATATTTAATTGTGATCTATTTTTTTGTCACTGGAATCAACAGGTGCGCACAAGTTTAGCTGTTTCTAAATACCATGATTAACATAAAAAATCTAATATGATAAAAATGTTATTTAATATAATGTTTATATGTAAAATGTCAGGAAGATCTTTTATTTTATATAATTTGAAACTTCAAAATATTTGAAGTTTCAAATTATATAAAATATGGGTTTCTAAATAATGGGTTTCTAAAAGCACACAGAGTCACTGATTCATGGAGATAAAGAGAAGAAGTTAAAAATCCATGTTGGGGAAATGCCAAAGTTGTTTGAGAGAATAATTTAGGTCTGCCACTGGGGTATGATAAGTCCCATGTATTATATGTATTGCTATAGCAAAAGGTATAGAATTAAATTATATTTATTTCAATTGTTAAATTTGCAGAATCAGTGCAATACAAATCAGAACTCAAGCAATAAAGAACATTCCTCCAGATTCAAATTTATTTTAATTTTCAATTTATTTTTGACTAGCCGCCTTTGGCGACCAGCCTGTTCGCAACCCTTGAAAATGCTGATCGTGGCAAATTCCAACCGTGGCAAACTCGTTGGCGCGACCTACCAGAAATGTGTAAGGTAACTGGTTGGACGGCCAGGATGTGCCACCCAATTTAGACCGGAACCCAGTGGGGGCGGCATCCACAGGGAACGTACCCTCCTTCCCCTACCACCAACCTCTCGGAAAAACATACGGACCCATATGTTTAACGTGATCGTACTCCGTGTCAGTGGCGGAAATCGAACCCGGACCTACCGCGTGCAATTCCCGCGCGCTAACCACTGGGCTACTTCGCCCTCCGCGACAATCTCCATAACTTTCTTTTTATTCACCCAATTTAGACCGTACCCTCCTTCCCCTACCACCAACCTCTCGGAAGGACTCACGAACCCACATGTTTAACGTGATCGTACTTTGCGTGAACGTGGCGTAAGTTTTGGCAGTGGCGGGAATCGAACCCGGGCCTACTGAGTCCAATTCCCGCGCGCTAACCACTGGGCTGCCGCGCCCTCCGCGACAATCTCCATAACTTTCTATATATTCACCCAATTTAGACGGGAACCCAGTGGGGGAGGCATCCACAGGGGCCGTATCCTCCTTCCCCTACCACCAACCTCTCGGAAGGACTTACGGACCCACATATTTAACATGATCGTATTCCACATAAACACGGCGGCAGTTTTGGCAGTGGCGGGAATCGAACCCGGGCCTACCGCTAACTTCCCGCGCGCTAATTTGCAATTTAAAATGACCATATGCTTAATTCCATCATCCTCATTCCATTGTTTCATTGTTCCATCATTTAAAATATCCAAAAGTTAAAATATACATTTAAAAAATCCATATCGTTCCATCATTTAAAATATAAATATAATAATTTATATGGAGTAAAGGAGCTCTATTCAGAACCGTGACGTCACCTCCACCTTGACTTCCCCACCCACCACCTTCCCTCCTTCTGCGGGGGAGAAACGCCGGTTAAGAAGCGGCACGCCGAGCGGAACGCCGAGAAATTGAAATTCGGAAACTTTTAAAATCCCGATCCTGTGGGCAATACGGAATATTTCCTGACCAGATTGGACTTGTAAGAATGCCAGATGTTTGACCTTTCTAAAAATGTAAATTATTAGTCGAAATTATGAGTACTTTTTACTATGCGAGAATTTAAAAACCAAAAATACTTTTCTTGAGCAAAAAGTGACTTTTGTTTTAAAATCTTTAAAAAATATTAGAAATCAAAATTCAGATTTGAAATTGATATATTTTTACTCGCAATTGTCAGCTCTTTCCGATGGTGTGATTTGTTTTTTCCTACGATGTCTGGATCGTGGGAAAAAAAGGGCAAAAATGGCAAAAAACGGTCGAAATCGCATAAAACATTAAATAACAAAAAAAATAATTAAAATTTTTAAAATCGGTATTCACGAATCCCCTTCCCACCCACCCGGGTCTCCGATTGCCAAATTTCGTAGCTCTCCGATGCGCGGTCGCTGAACGTTCAATAAAATATCCATTCGTTCAATTATTTAAAATATTCAATATCGTTCCACAAATACATAAATATAATAAGTTCAAATACATCACCACAATTCAATCCACCATAATGCAATCATTTAAATTATTTAAAATATCCATAAATTAAAATATCCATTTAAAATATCATATAAATATAATCATTTCACCCGTTGTATACAACACATATCTTAATTCATTTAAAACCGGAAGAGCGGTCTCCGTGGAGACGGGGGGGAAAATTCAACGGGTGAAAATGCGGTTCGCCGAGAAATTGGAAATCCTTAGATCATTAAAATCGCGATCCTGTGAATATTTATAATTATTTCTTGACCAGATTGGACTTGTAAGAAAGCCAGATGTTTGACCTTTCTAAAAATGTAAATTATTAGTCGAAATTCTGAGTACTTTTTACTATGCGAGAATTTAAAAACCAAAAATCGTTTTTTTGAGTCAAAAGTGACTTTTGCTTTAAAATCATAAAAAAATATTAGAATTTATCTCTGAGATTTGAAATTGATATATTTTTACTCGAAATTCTCTGTTCTTTCCGATGGTGTGATTTGTTTTTTTCTACAAAGTCCGGATCGAGGAGAAAAAAGGGCAAAAAGGTCAAAAAACGGTCGAAATCGCATAAAACATTAAATAACAAAAAAAATAATTAAAATTTTAAAAATCGGTTTTCACGTGTCCCCTTCCCACCCCCCTGGGTCTCCGATTGCCAAATTTCGTAGCTCTCCGACGCGCGGTCGCTGAACGTATAGTGTATAAGACAGACACACAGACAGACACACACACAGACATTGCCTTTTATTATTTAAGAAGTCACATATTTTGTACCTTGTTCTACAACAAGGAATAAATATTGATTATGTCTACTCATAATGAGGGAAGTTTAATTTGAAATCAATCAAAAATGCATATACTAAATGCTAGGCCTCCCTGTTGTGTCAAATGAGAATAAGTGGGACTTTATTAAACTAGGTATAATTCTTAAAGCATTATGGTATTTTTAAGCTCTTTATTTATAGAGGTTTTATCTCCTTTTTTCTAACTACATGCACCCCTTATTATCCATCTCATATAAAATCCAATTATTATTTGGTAGTTAAATAATTTATTAATCTGTCCAAATCAAATGGGTCCATTACCAAACCTAATATATAAGCTATTTAGTTATTCTAAACAGAAACAAGAATAAAATGCATATCATTGCATCTGATTATTATTTGTTTCTAAAAGAATATTTTGTGATATTTTTTGTACAATTATTCCCTTTTACAGTGATTTAAAAACAAAATATCTAAATTATACATAGCAGAACCATTTGAAAGTTAAAAAAATTCCTGAATTTGATGATACTATTTTCAGATTTGAAAGAATGAAATATCTAAAAGAATAAAACATAATCAGCAGAAAAAACTACAGATTATAAAAAGCAGAACTTTGCAGATTGAATTTACAAATGGAAAAGCTGTAGTATTTAAACAACTCAATAAATAATAATAGAATAAACAAAAATATTTTCAAACATGCTATCAACATTTCGCAGGTTAGTATTTAAAATATTTTAGGATGTAAATTTTGAAGTACTTATATTATTTAATTGTGGAACATAAAATTTTATCCATTATATGTTGAAATTGTGATTATAATATTCATAAAAATACTATGCTGTTCTAACTCACTTCATGGTGAAAAATATATTCTTAAATAAATAAAGTGATATAAAGCCAAAAATTCAGAATTTAGCACAAATACATGAAGTGAGCATCCTAGAATATACATTGAACCAATGTACAGCTCAATAATTTGAGAGGCAAATTTTGAAGTTGTTCATATCAATGTAGGAAGGAGCAACACCTTGTGAGTGGATTTGGAAATGATGTAAACTGGTATAGTCCCCAAGTTGACATATTACTGCGACTTACCCTATATATTCTTACCTATAAATATAGCACTGAGTAGAAGTAACCACAAGAAGGTGATTATACTCAAAAGATACTTTAATGATGTTGTCTCGAAAATCCAGATTTTCCATCAAATCACTGCTCACATTTTGTACAGTTATGGTTTTCCTACCCCTCACAGTAGCTTCAAAGTGCTTCCATTCTAATCGCCTAAAAATTTCAAATTAATTTAAATAATAAATCTATACAAGAATAACATTTTCATTCTAATTTAGAACATCAATCCAATTTGTTCTCAATTTGACCTTACAATACATCAGTACTTTATAATGATACATTTGCATACAGTACTTACATCAATACAACATCTTTCAATACATATTGTATCAACAATTTTCCTCAATTTGTGATCATTTTTTTTTTTATTTTAGAAATTTATTGATGCTTTTCTTGAAGAAAAAAGTAACTCAACAAAATATAAGCCTTGTAAAGTTATCCTTGAAAACTTATTTGCTCTAAAAATGCAGAAAATGTTGCATGTTTTGAATATAACAGAATCAAGAAATATGTGTTTTAAATAGATCGATTAAATACAAAGTTTTATTCACTTTGTATAATTTTACGAATTTTTGTGAATAAGAATTATAAGAGCTGTGTATTAATAGTATTATGCAATTTGTAGATTTGCTAAATTTCTGAATTATTGGTATTTCTGTATATTCAGATTATACCCACTTATGTTTGATACTGACAAACATGATTCCAATATATTTATATTCGCCTCATTAAACTAATGATATTATAATCATTATGGTCTCAGATTGTGTTATAATTATATTTTATACATACATATAATTTTCATACAGTTTGCTTAAATGAAAATTATAAATTAGTTTCTAATTTATTAATTGCATATTCCAACTTTAAAATTGTAAAATACATTTCAGAAAATACATTCATGGATTATTCCTTTTTCAGAAAAATGAATAATCCATGTCAGAATATTGATACAATACAATAAACATACAAATATGCATCATTACACTGCATAAGCTTGTTCATCATTACTACTGAGTAAAAAATGTTTCAGAATATTTATTGCATTATTATGTAACACACTTCCATTACAGCATACTTTTTCAATTTAAAGAAAGAGAGCATTTTAAATGTGTAGTTGTAATCAATTCAATTCCTTCAGCAGCAACTTCAAGACTTTGCAAATAGCTATTTTTCTTGTTCCATTATGATATTCAAGGGGTAAGAAAATTATTATTAAATTGTGTTTGTGTTCACAAAAAGTCTCTAGTTTAATCTAAGTTCTTTATTGAGTAGGTACATTGCACTATGAACTAAAAGTAAAAATAAATAGCTTAAATAGCTAACATTTAAGTGCTTATTGTGACTTTCTGCACATAAGAACCAACATCACATATTATTAAGAGGCACAAGATGCATATTTATCAAAATATACATATAAAACTAATACATCAAATAGTAGGTATTGTGTAAATGAATAAAATTGTCCTACTACTCAAAAACATTAAACAAGAAAGATCAATCATGCATAAAGCATTGATTATGAAACACTTTCCAACTTCAATACCATTTTATATAAACATCTCTAAAATCCGATACATTCCGCAGTAATATTTTTAAAATTATCACTATACTACATTAATTTATTATATTTGAAAACTTCATCGAAGAAAATGAACTTCATTCAAATGACGGCATTGAAATATAAATTGCCTGGTTTAAACATCTCTAAAATGTAATACATTCCTCGGTAATATTTTTAAAATTATCATAATACTACAATAATTTATTATATTTAAAAACTTCATTGAAAACAAATGAACTTTATTCAAGTGACGTCATCGAAATATAAATCGCCTCTATATAAAAGCAGCATTTCATTCATATACATTTTTTTCAATCATTTCATTCATCACAATACTATAAAAATTTATTTTAATTAAAAATTTGAAAAATTGTTATCTACCATCTTTATTTTAAAATGTGAAACCTCTATATATAAAATAATTAAACTCTTGGAAAGATATTTATTATATAATATATCTTTTTTTTTCTTTCTGGAGGATATAGCAAGAGTCAGAATTTAATTGAATTTGTTTTTCTCCCTATATTAAATAATTTTTATTTAAAAAACTACCTAACATATTTCACTGAAATTTTTTTTATATATTTTATGGGATAATTTGAATATTTCCTAAAACTTTCGAAGCAATTTGTGAATTTTAAATTCGCTTAAAAATGTTTGAATAATTAGGTCCCATAGGGTTCAATGTATTTCATTTTTTCAACCCGAGTTCAATCCAAAACTAATTGGGTAATATTATTCATTTATATTCCCATAAGTCCCACAGACCATCTGAAAAACTTACTAAAATTTCATTTTGATAAAGTCATTTTTATGGCAGTTATCGTGCTAACGGACAGACAGACAGACAGAATGAACAAAGTCATAACAGTTTTCAACTATGTTGTAAAGTGTTAAAAAGAAGTATTTTATATTATTCCGAATGCATTGTAATTATACAATTTGACGAAAAATTTTAATGGTACAGTAAAAACTCAAGAAATAGAAATATCTTAATGGGAAAATATTTACACACATAATATCTACACCAAACTAAACTTTAACATTTAATCTCAAATAAGTATAACTACCAACTAAAAGCAAGATAAACCTACTCTCAGAATGATAAGTGATTTTAAACAATTCAGTTGTTATTTTTTATTTGTTTAGTTAGTATTTCTTTCTTTTTGTTAAAATAACATGGTTATTTAAATTGTGAAATCTCTGATGAAAGCAATTTGTGGGAGCCAAATTTGACTGTTTATACTCTGATGATAAGAAAAAACATTCTACTTTAAGTTCAATCAAAAAGAGTGGATTAAAATTGATATGATAAAACTCTTTAATGCGATAGTAATGTAAAAAATGTAAGATCAACACATAACTTTCACTACTGAGAGGGGGGAGGGTGTTATTCTTTAAATGTGCAAAAGAATTTTAAATATGTAAAACAGTAATAAAATCAAGTAAAAGTGTATATACCTTTCGACAACATGGGCAAATATTACATGACCATTACCACATCCTCCAGCAACCTGGGTGCCATCAGATGACCACTCTAAACAAAATATACTTTGTGTTTCTGGTTTGTCTAAACTATGTGACCACTGAAAGAAAGAGAAAGTTATGATCTTTAATCCAATTTGGAGTAATTACAAAAACCCTCAGTTCATTATAAAATAAGTTTGTTAAAAGGAGATCACTCAAATTTATTTTGAAATGAGAATAAAGTCATCTCTTAAATCAATGGTGGTTTTGTAGATGGACAAAATATCATTCTTCAAATTCAGAAACATAATTTCTGAATTTTTAAAATATTTATTATTGAGTTGTTTTAATTACTTTTTCATCTCAATATAACTTTTATAAAAACTAACTTTTATTTTAAAATAAGTGTTACTTGCATCATTTAAAACAAAAATAAACTCATTGCTTTTCTATTCAAATTGTTGACAGTTTGTTTGCTTTATATCAAGTGCAAATTGTCTATGCAAGATGTTCCGAGCAGGGCTATCAAGCTTTAGAAAGAAAGGTACATATTTCAAAGTCAAAAACTATCATAAAAAATAAAAAACACTGATATAACTTTCTTTACAAACTAAATATTCTCTTAATACTTATTATTGTTTATTATTTTATTTTTTACCAAAAAACATTATTTAACACCGGCAATGATGCTATTGAGCTAAATGTGTTTATTAAAGGAGTTATAATGTAATACACAAATACTATTTAGTAGCATTATACATATATTTATTGTCTATTTTATATAGTATAATATATTATGTTTTTTCTATAATATGTAATTTTTTTTCTATAATATATTATGTAATATATTATAGAAAAATATTGTTTTCACGAAAATTTTAGAATTAGTTTTTAGAGAATTTTAGAGATTCTGATGCTAATATAAAGAAACTTTATATCTGACATTGTTATTGAAAAGTTTAGAACTAGATAGAATTATTTTACATTCGAGCACAAACTTATTTATATTTTATAACACAGCAGCATAGGAAAAAATTTAACATAATCATGCATAAAAAGGTTTATGGGTCAATGATCACCAGACTTAATAATTTCAATCATTATTGTGAAAAATAGCCATGGAACACTTACTTTTTTTTATTCGTGTCGTCATTAGGGACTCTGTGCCTACTAACGATGCTCGCAAACCTCTGGGTGCTTTTAACACTTTTTAAGAAGTCCAATGAATTAATAATGATGAATAACCATTGTCAATTCATTATGATTATTATAACCATGGAAGAGGAGAAATATCTCTAACATTTTAACTGTCAGGATAACCAATAATCATGAAGTTTGTTTACATTTGAAAGTCGCTTTCATTGCAGTTTTATTGGTTTAGTGTTTGTTGGAGGATTAAGAACTAAAAACCATTCTTGTAACATGGTTGCAAGCTCTACCCACACTGTCATAGCAACTAATTTTAATTTCAAATGCACTAATTAATGTTATAGTCTAGTCTAGAATTAAATATTTAAATTTTTAATAGTTTCAGTGATTCAATAATTGAGTTCTCGGCTATCTTTGTGGCAATTCTGCCAGCAACCAATTACAGAGAAGTTGAAAGTTGGCTCAACCTTTAAATCTTTGCCCATACTGGTAATGCTAAATTTTATTAATTGATATTTAATTAACAAAGTATTAAATCAAAAGTCTTAGACCATATACACATCTACAGGTTCATATTAATCTATATGTAAAATTTCAGAACTGTGCATTTTGCCATCTATTCGCAATGCAGTTTGAAAATTTTGCAGAATGTTTTTTTTTTTTAAATATAGAGAGAAAACCTGTCTGCCACAGTGCTTGCTAAATAAAATGTGAATACAATATTAAACTTGATGCAATTTAAACCATGTCGAAAACCCAGAACACTCGATTCGCCCAGAGGCATGAGCAGCAAATTGAGTGGCCGGGAACAAATTTAAATCATATGTAGTACATGCATGCATACTTTTAAAAATCGCTATTCATCTAATTCAAGTCCAAATATGATAAACCTAAGTATGTTTCAATGAGAAATCTAAATTATATAGTAGATGTAGAATAATAAAACCTATTTCCTGCTTAGTAAATGCATATATGCTTTCAAAAAATCAAACATGTACTTTCACGGCATCAAAATGACAGAAGCCATGGGGAACAAAATACTGCAAACACACTAGTTTTTCCCACTTTTAGTATTCATACATACTTTACTATTTAAACATAACAAATAATAGAAAACAAACCTACCCCAGTTCGGTCACATAAACGCAAGGAATTGAAGGAACCGACACAGAATATTTCTCCATTAGGAGACCATGAAAGAGACGTGATAGGATAGTCGTTAGCTTGACTGCTGTAGAGAATTCTACCATAAGAGTCCCAAACCTGTAAAATATTATAAGAAACTTTTAAAATTCGTATTAAATATTTTAGGTGTTATGTGTAATGTCTAATTTGTAATTAGTGGGCATATCAAAACACTTGTATTCAGGATTGGGTAGTAACTGAGTAAAAGTTATGCCATTACTAATAATTATTTTTCATAAAGGTCCGAACTTGTTATTTTCCAAATGTAGTAACTGTAATAATACTTGAAAAAAAAAAACTAACTTGTTACTATTTATTACTCTTTATAATTTCTAACACCCAGTAATTTTAAGTTCACCAACTGTTAATACTTAATTTGTGTGTTTTAGCTTTAAATTTATTACCCTTTTATATTTTATCTTTAAAATCTAAATGCATAAAAAGTATTTTAATGAGCATGAGTCATTAATATATTCAGTGAACATTAATCATTTTGTTAATTAATTTAATGAATTAAAGTTAAAATATCTGAAGCAGTGAAAGCAAAAATCAAAGCATTTCTTCATTTTGATCAAAATATTGATAACTGAGGGGGAATTTAAAAATGCTATGGGAATTTAGTTATATAAAAAATTGAATATCCCTCTCTTTCTACAAGACACATTACAGTTTTACTATGATTTGCTTCAACTTATCTTTGTGAGACATTTTTAAAACTAGCTACAACAAAAAAGTAAATTCACTTCTGTTTAGATGCAGAAGTTGAATTTAACTTGTAAAGTATAGATTAACAACTAGAATGGCCACTTTTTCTCATCAGTCTGAAATGCATTCATATCATTAAAAATTTATGAATATTTTTAAATAATACTATTTATTTGTAGAAAAATTTATTATTTCTATTATTATACTCCAATTAGCATTGAAACATGTTTTATTTTCATATAAGTCAGAGGGTGCAAATGCTTGAGTGATTCAAAAGGGGACGGGGAGGACAGTAAGAAAAGCTTACAAGCTTTTCTTGCTGTCCTAAGTACAAGTACATCTCTGATCTTCAGTAAGTAAAGAATGAAAGATTGGTGTATTGATGACATCAACTATTAAACAATAAGATATATTGATACAATGAGAAGCATAAAGTATAGTTATTTCACTCAATAATATGTATCCAAATACCTGACAAATTAAACCATTATGCTTATAATAATTTTTTTAGGATACTCATCTTGGAGTACTTACTTTATATTTACAGTCTTCACCTCCTGATACTATGAGGTTATTACTAGGATTCCATGCAACTTTTAAAATGAGACCATCATGTGCTTTCCACTACAAATAAGAAATAAATTATCTTTTTATGCAATATATACAATGGATATAGTTATTTGTGACAAATAAGCTGCAGTATATATTGCAGTAAGCAAATTAGATAGAAAGTTTTAGAAGTATTTGACTGAAAATATTAAAATTTATAATTCTAAAACCTAGAAGACAAATTAAACAAAATTTTAGCTTTAGGGATTTTAAAAAATATAGTTAAGAATTCTATAACATCTTTAGCATGCTACAATCAATTATTTTTTAAAAGAATGGCATATTAAATTGGTTTTAATAAAAATTATGATTAAATTAACTACTCTGATATGGACTCAATCCTACTCAAAAGAAACTTAAAAACTATATTTTATATTTCACCAAAAGTGCACTACAGAAGATTCTTGAAATTTTTCTTGGCTAAACAGACTTTAAACCTTACTCACACACAGCACTCTCGATAACATTATATGAGCAAAAAACTGTGCTTGTGTTTATGTTAAAATTAGTTTAGCTATATTTTTATGTGTATTAAAGTAAACTTAAATTATGTATATGTGTGCTATACATCAATATCATATATAACCTCAACTCTACAATACACTTGAGATGAAGTGAAAGAATTTGCATGTGGTGCCAGTATGAATGATTTTCTGGACAATTTCAGTTTTTCAACATATATTAAATAGCCTATATCTTTTATAAATATTTAAATTAGTTATAAATGACATATATAATACAAAGAACATTAATTTATTTAATTTTTACATATATTTTAAATATAAACTTGATAGGGTGTTAGGCATAAAAATGACACATCTAGATATATTGGGAAGTTGGAAGCAAAGTAGTTGGTATAGTAACCAATAGAAATGGAGCACTTACACAAACTAACTTACAAAGTGAACTGATTTCCAATTTTTATTGGTTTACACATCAATGCTGTGCTTCTAACTTTCTTATGTAAAGACAGACCCATAAGGAGAAATAAAAATAGATTCACCTAATATTAAAATCACCCCTCAAGAATTTAACTAAACGGCTACATACAACTAAACGTTTACAAGAAACATGCTCTTACTTGCAAGGGCTTTGAGTTTGGTTGCAGAGGTTTAATAACTAGTTGACGACTTAAAGTATGCAATATCTGATCCGAATTTGGACCCCAAGCAATGGAATATACAGGGAAACCTGAGAAATGAATATACAGTAAGAAAACATAACTCTTTATGCATGTAAGATGAAATCTAAATACAATAAATTAGTAAAAAATTTGTTCATTAGTTTGTTTACAGTTTGTTTACATTTTAAGAACATGATAGCCTATTTATAAGTGCATATATATAAGACTATGGTCTTAATGCCTCCTAAAGATCAAATTCAAATACAAATTTTTAAATATATTTAGTCACATTATTATTCAAAAAGTCACTATACACAATAGTAAATAATTTCTTTTAAGTTATTGTATTGTAATAAATATTATATTGGAGTTTAATTAATACTAATTTTCTATATTCGAATTTATTATCGTAACATTTTTAATTACACAAAAACTTAATCAATTTTAAGGAATAACAAGAAAGATCAATCATGCTTAAAGCATTGATTATGAAACACTTTCCAACTTCAATGCAATTTTATTTAAACAAGTCTAAAATGCAATACATTCCTTGGTAATATTTTGAAACTTATCACAATACTGCATTAATTTATTATATTTGAAAACTTAAACCTTCATCGAAAAAAATGAACTTCATTCAAATGACGGCATTGAAATATAAATTGCCTGGTTTAAACATCTCTAAAATGTTATACATTCCTCGGTAATAGTTTTAGAATTATCATAATACTACGATAATTTATTATATTTGAAAACTTCATCGAAAACAACTGAAATTAATTCAAATGACGTCATAGAAAAAATAACATGCCTGGATCTCTCTATAAAAACAGGATTTCATTCATAACTTTCTCCCATTCATTTCATTCATCACAATCCTATAATAATTTATTTTATTTAAACATTTTGTTTAAGACCATGGAGCTACAAAAAATTAAACTCTATGCTTGAAACTTCATCGAAAAAAATCGTCCTTCTCTTTATGAAATCAATTAATATTTCATTCATATCAGCCATGCAGACTCCATGGACTAAATTATTTTGTGTTAAAAAAATACAGGAATTCTAATACAACTCATTCTATATATTTTGCTGTTTACATTTTACATAGGTGAAAAATAGGCTTAGTTGTAGAAATAATCAAATTTAGATGAGCATTTAAACTCAAATATATTGTCATTACGTTGTTTCAGTATGTAGATGCACAGAATTTAAGCAAAAATAAAGTAGTTTTAGGACGGATACAACACTTAATATGAATTAAAAAGAACTTAAAAAAATCACGATTTTGAAACAAGATAGATGCCATATATCATTTTGAAGTGGGTCACGTGATCGTTTCATATCATGGTCACGTGATCGTTTCATATAAGAGGTGTAATTATTATTTTAATTTTTATTTAAAAAACTACTGAATATATTTCGCTGAATTTTTTTTATATATTTTATGGAACAATTTGAATATTACCTAAAATTTTCGAAGCAATTTGTGAATTTTAAATCCGCTTAAAAAATGTTTGAAAAATTAGGTCCCATAGGGCTCAATGTATTTCATTTTTTCGACCCGGGTTCAATCCAAAACTAATAGGGTGATATTATTCATTTATATTCCCATAGGTTCTACAGACGGTCTGAACAACATACTAAAATTTCATTTTGATTAAGTCATTTTTACGGCAGTTATCGTGCTAACGGACAGACAGACAGAATGAACAAAGTCATAAACACTTTTCAACTTTGTTGTAAAGTGTTAAAAAGCATACAATTTTTAGCTTTCAGCTACTATGAAACTTCTTCTGAATTAGAAATCATCTTTTGTATGTAAACTGTACATAGGTAATAACAATGAATTTGTAATTAGTTTAGTTGCTGTTACTATAGAAATTGCCAGATATGAACCCATATGAAAGCTAATGCTAAGCAATTTGTTGGTAATTTAATATACGAATTAATTTAATATCAAGAAAATAATGTTAATTTAATATCAAGAAAATAATGTTTCGATAATTGAGTTCTGTAATTTACAGAACTAAATTACAGAATGCAAGTTAGTAATGGTTTCAATTTATGGTTTGGTACTATTAAATTCAAATTTAGTAAAATTTGAAAGTCAGCAGATTTAATGTTTCATTTGGAATACAGAATAATATATATATTTTTTTTAAGTGCTTCATGTATAGCTATATTCACCATTCAATGATATAGAACTTTTGTGATCATTAACATCATTATTGCAACATTATAAGAAAATATTTTTCACATGGCGATTTCATTTCATGAAAATGTAATGTGTACTGGTATAAATGGAGTTGTACATACACAATTATTTGTCCTTTTTTACTTACTATTTGATGCTAATGTAGATCTCAGCATGCCACTTCTAGACCAAATTTTTATCAATCCATCTTCACCACCTAAAATAAAATGATTACATAATACTGCTATACATGGTATATAATAATAAACAGTAAATGATAATAAACACAATAACCAGCATATAACAATTAATATAGTATGGATAACCAGAACAATATGGGATACCTAACATTTGGAGCAAATTTTGAAAGTACAAATGATAAGGAAAAAAATCAGAAAACAAAGTAATTTATTCAAACATTTTTAAACTTACATAAAGTATAAAAAAATCAAAAAGTTATTTTTATTAAAATGAAAAATGTAAAAGGTTGCACTTTGCCTCATTCTGCCAGATATGTGGGACAGAATATCTACATTTTTTTTCACTTTATGGTTGGCAAAGTTCACAAATAACTATAGATTCATCATCGTCACTTTCTTTCTTGGCACATGAGTTATGGACCCACTTTTCACACTCAGTACAGTAAACGGAACTTTCATTTTAGGTTGAATACAGAGTATTACAATATAAACATATGGTAACTTCATTTCCTTTGATTTCATCTATTTTTTATTTTGATTTCTTGGCTGAAATCATAGTTTTCTTGTCTTTCCTCTATCTAACAGCTTTCCTCTTGTTATAGTACTTTCTTTTGTTTGATTAATCTGAGTTTTTTCAATTGATTCATTTAGTTTGGCCTTGAAAGGAGAAGATACAGTTTTGATTCTCTTCATTGCTATTTGTTTCTGTCCCTGCTTCATTTTGGAAACAGGCATTTTCTACGGAAAGGGCTAGAAAACTTGACACACTAGAGTTATTGATATGAACATCAGGCATTCAAGAACACTAGTGTGGTGCACAATAAGATGACCATCCATCCTCTATTTTCAGAAACAGTCGCCGAAGCAAGACTTGCATCCTGGGTCATTTTAGTTTCAGAATTCATCCCCAATCCAGTATCTATATATACTAATTGCCAAGTGTCTGCCTGTCTGTCCGTCATGCTTTTTTTAAGCACTTCCTGAATAGATAGAGACTTGCAATTTGGTACACGGATCGATCATTTGATAAAAAACCCTGGAAAAATCGAAATTTTCAAAAATGTTCTATAGAGAGGTTGCCCCACACCAAAACGTTAGAAAAGTGAAATGATAGAAAAGCATACCTTGCGATGAAATAGAGATTTCAAATTTGGTGTATGAGTACATAGTTCAAAAGGAAGAAAATGTGCAATTTCAGATTTTCAATATTTGCTACTTTAGGGGGTGTCGAACACCAAAATATTTGATTTTCCGAACAAATGAGAAATGCCTGCTTTAAATTTTGAAAGAGACTTGAAATTTGGTGTATGGGCTAATCATTTGATGAAACCACCCAAGACAGAAAAGTGTTTCAAAAATGTTCGTTTAAGAGGGTGTTCCAGAGAAAAATGTTCAAAAGGTGAAATGATGAAAAACCTTGCTTCGAGATGAGATAGAGACTTCCAATTTGGTGTACGGGTAGATGGTTTGAAAGGAAGAACATGTGCAATTTCAATTTTCTGATATTTTCTACTTTAGGGGGTGCCACAAACCCAAATGCTCGATTTTCTGAATAAATGAGAAACGCCTACTTTTAAAATATAATAGAGGATTGATATTTGGTATATGGGACAATCGTCTGATTAAAAACAAAATAGAGTTTTTCAAAAATGTTCATTTAAAGGGTCACACGAAAACATTCAAAAAGTGAAGTAATAGAAAAAATATGCTTCGCAATGGAGTAGAAACTTCAAATTTAGTGTATAGTTCATTTAAAGGGGTGGCTACGTCACACGAAAACATTCAAAAATTGAAATAATAGAAAAAATATGCTTCGCAATGGAGTAGAAACTTCAAATTTGGTGCATAGGTAGATAGTACAAAAAAAATGAAAGTGTGCAATAGAAAATTTCCAATATTTGTAATTTGGGGCAGATCCGTACACCAAAACGTTCGAAAAGTGAAATGATAGAAAAACATGGTTTGAGCTGAGATAGAGACTTCAAATAAGATGTATGGGTAATGAGTTCAAAAGGAAGAAAGTGTGCAATTTCAGATTTCCAATATTTTTTACTTAAGGGGGTACACCAAAATGTTCGACTTGCTGAATAAATGAGAAACGTCTCCTTTAAAATTTGATAGAAGCTTAAAATTTGGCATATGGCTTAATCAATTGATGAAAACACTTAAGACAAATATAGTTTTTCAAAAATGTTCGTTTAAAAGGTGCTTCAGAGAAAAACGTTCGAAAGGTGAATTTATAAAAAAAAAATGCTTCGGGATGAGATATAAATTTCAAATGTGTTGTACTGGTAGATAGTTTGGAAAGTAAAAATATACAATTTCAGTTTTATAATATTATCTACTTTCCACACATCAAAATACTCGATTTTCGGAATGAATGAGACACACCCCTTTTTAAATGTGACAGAGGCTTGATATTCGGTATATGGGCCAATCATTTGATAGAAAACCCAAGAAAAAAGGAGTTTTTTAAAAATGTTCATATAAGAGGGTCGGTACTCCACACAAAAACATTTGAAAGGTGAAGTGTTTCGCAATGAAATAGAGACTTCAAATTTAGTGTACAGGTAGATAGTTGGAAAGGATGAAGTGTGCAAT
Source organism: Amaurobius ferox (assembly GCA_951213105.1). Classification (NCBI taxonomy): domain Eukaryota; kingdom Metazoa; phylum Arthropoda; class Arachnida; order Araneae; family Amaurobiidae; genus Amaurobius; species Amaurobius ferox. Next base: position 61,548,401 of record OX578139.1, read on the forward strand.
TTCAGTTTTCCAATATTACTTTCCTTATATACATAATGTATAAGGAAAGTATTGTGAAGAGGTCAAAAATTTCAATTCGAGTTTTTGATGGGAGAGCATGTTTCAAGCATCCCTGATCACGAATCAAACATTTTTGAAGTGATGTCTGTGTGTGTGAAAGTATGTGTGTGTGTGTATGTCAGTGAGTCTGTGGAGACGATAACTGACAAACGAATGGACCAATTCGAACGAAATTTGGTACAAAAATCACAATCCATAAACAATGGAAGCCTATTGTTTTTATATGCAATTGAATGTTCAGAAACCCCTTAAATTTTCAAGTGAAATTTTGAAAAAATCGTCAAAAAATCAAAACCACTAATAAAGTTACGCAAATAGAAATTTCTTATGTAATTCTTCATTAGGAAACGATTGACAGAAATTTTAGAACGCTAACATGAACCATTCTTGAGATATTGCACATTTTTCCAAAAAATTATCAAAAAGTCATATAAAATAAAAAAAAATATTTCCTATTGAGAAACATGTTCACTTTTCATATGTAATACCATGCGATAAATTGAGTGACATCATTCTCGTGGATCTAGCTCAATCCATTCATAAAAAAAGATACTTTTAGTATTTGTATTTGAATGCCAATAGTCATCTATCTGCTGTAAGAATAACTTATTTCTTCGTCCATAACACTTGGCGAGATTTTGGCGACGAATTTCGTGGAATGTCGCCAACTTGGCGACTTTTTAAATGTTGCTAAATTAATGAAAAACTCGCCAAATGGATAAAAATGATGCTAAATCAATGCCGACTCACTGATGATGACAACATGGAAAATGACGACTCATTGATGATGATGACATGGAAAATGATGACTCATTGACAAAAATTCAATATCTTGGAAAAAATATAAATAACTACTACAAAAATAATCTATTTTTTTTTTACTGTAAAAGTAGTAAATTCATTGCATTATATAAGAAAAGTCATGTGCTGCCCACATCAGATTTTTTGCTATTGTAGGTGGTGCGGCACACTGAAATATTCGATTTGACTAAGAAATGATAAACGCCTCCTTTCCAACGTAATAGAAGCTTGAAATTTGGTATATGGGCTAATCATTTGATAAAAAAACACAAACTGAATACAGTTTTTCAACAATGTTCATTTAAGAGAGTGCTACACAGAAAAAAGTTTGAAAGGTAAAATGAAAGAAAAAGCATGATCCATGATAGTGTTGGGGGGGGGGGGAGAAAGAAGGGCATTATGATATACTAAAAACAAACATTCTATCTCATTCTATCATTCAAAATATTCTAAATTCTCAAACTTGTAAAAACCTAAAAATCATTCTTCTGAAAACACTCAAAAATATCTGAAATTTGTAAAGTTCATCTAACATAAATCTGAAAACACTGAAATACTTCTCTCTAAAATATAAACCATTCTAAGTTCCTTAAACCTTTCTGAAATACACTCTGAAAAAGTTCTAAAGTTCCTAAAACCTAAAAACATTTTAGGAATATAACTGAATTCTTAAATAAACAGAAAGTGGACCTATTGACCAGTTTCCCTACGTGTACAAATATGTACTCTACATGTAATTAAATGGAACTTTCCTAAAAATAAAAACATTAAAATAAAAGAGAGAACACAGATTTTAGGTTTTCAAAATCTAACGTTTATTAAAATTTTAAACTTCATTTTTAAAATAATTTTCAAAACATTTTACAACATCTCATTAACTGAACAAATCAAATAAACAACTTAAATAAATAAATAAAAGGAATGGCCGGTCGTATAGTGGTAAAAAAAAAACGTTAGAATATTAAATTTTAAAGTTAACAATATTAAACTTATACAATTATTTGTCTAAACTAAAATTTGGGATAAAAGAACATCAGTTAGCCAAAAGGGAATTTAGAACAAAAGTTAAAGAAGATAACCACAGGATTCGCAACTTAAAATATATAAGTGAAAGGGGTCTTAGTCATGCTAATTTAACTTAACTTTAAATTTTGCAAAAGAATAAAATTACTGAAAAGATATCACCCATAAACGGGAAAACGCTGAACGGCAATAATAAAGTCCCGAGGACGAAATTGATGTCAGTCATCATCAGCTTGGGTGCAGTCCCTTCCTGCTCCAGAAGAGGCCAAACGGAGAATTACCTCCCGTAGGGCATCGGTACATCAAGTGAGTCCAACCATTCAAGTGGAATATGGTGTTCCAAAACTCCGCGAAAAGAACACTCCCAAGGCCTGATCTGCACAAAAACGGGCAGCTCCTTCACATCATAAAATTCTCAGCCGAGAGTAGCGGAGCGCCAGTGGACATCGCTCGGAACAAAAGAACAGACAGCTCCATCATCAAAACCGTGAAGTAAACAAATGGGAGGTCCGGTCCTAAGACTCGGAAAATTTAAACTACTCAGTTCACTATGAAAGAACAAATCTGACCTCCGGAAGTAAACAACTATTCCAAAGGCGCCGACGATACTTCAGTAGACATCAATCACTTCGCTCGCAACGTCATTTCAAGTAAAAAAAACACTCTGCTATCAGGATTCCACACACATTTACAGGCAGGCCGGGAAATAAGACGTTCGTTCCTCGGAGCGCATTTCGCTCGGCTCGCGCCTAGGCGCTGAAAACAACAACTCTATAAGACTACATTTTAGTTCCAATCAAAAGAGCAAAGAGCAAAGAGATCGAAAAAGTGCGCGATTTGCTTATATACTGCGAAACATCGCTGCCACAGATTGTAAACAAAATTATCGATGAACGATAAAATAATTAATGACAGACGATTTTAATATTACGATCAACCAATTAAAAACTCGAAATTTTAAAGAAGAGCAATGGAATTTTAGAGCAGACGAAAATTAAAAAGAAATGAAGTGAAACGATTTGGAAAATACGAATTCGGCAATAATTTAAATATGGACGATTCTGAAATATTTAAAAAGCTGAAAATAGAATAAAACTGTAAAATTGCGATGAATTAACCAATGTTTAACCGAGAGCAATAAATTTGGAATCAAATTAAAGGGAATAAAAAGGGCAATAAATGGAATCACAAATTAGCCAATTTAAATAAATTTAAATTGCTAAAACCTAAAAGAACGAACTTTCGCCGTTTTTAACACAAAACCTATGGAATAGAATATATTTGAACAAAGAATATCAAAAACCTAAACAATTGGAAGATGAATAACTAAATGAGAATGACTATGTAAATAAGACCCCTGAACACATTTAAACAAATAGCAAAACTCCTAAAAATTGTTAAATATCCAAAAGTATAACCCAACAATAGGAGAGTTCAAATTTGCTATACAGGTATATCGTTCAAAGGGAAGAAAGTGTGCAATTTCAGATTTCCAATATTTGCTACTTTTAGGGGTGTCACACACCAAAATGTTCGATTTGCCTAAAAAATGAGAAAAGCCTTCTTTAAATTTTGAAGGCTTGAAATTTGGTATATAGATTAATCATTTGATAAAAAAACCAAAACTAATAGAATTTTTCATAAACGTTCATTTAAAAGAGTGCTCTGCATAAAAATTTTCGAAAGCTGAAAGGATAAAATTGCATACTTCAGTATGAGATAAAGACTTCAAATTTGGGTGCGGGTAGATAGTTTGAAAGAAGGTGAGAAATTTCAATTTTCCAATATTTTCTTTTTTAGGGGGTTCCGCACACCAAAATTTAATGTGAAACGCGCATTACTCAAAAATTTACGTTATTCGGGGGTTGCTTAATGTGGGATGTGGGACTGTTGATTTTCAATTGGGTATTTAGCTAATTTCTTCCTTAACCCTTTCGTGATGGTTGGCACGCCCACGTGTCGGCTGCGAACTTGCATTCAATGACAGACGGTAAGCATTCGTGATGGAGAAAACTTTACCCTAAACAACGAGAGGCATGTACGCGTGTTTTCACATGAAACATTTTAATTTGTCTACTACATGGCGTTAAATGTCCGTGCAAACAACTTCAATGTATTTTGCAGATAGTTGACCTTGGCATAAGGAGATCCAATGAATTATTTCTCCATTTGGAGTGGTGAAACATGGTTTTATAAGATAAACAAATAGAGCACTTCTCGCAGCATCAACAATTTTATAATTGAGTTTCGGGTCTTGTTTTGATTTGAGCTTTATGATTTCGTTGGTGAATCATAGGAATATAAGAGAGTATTTTTTTTTTTTTTTTGGGTTTTAGAGGCAGTGAAATTATTCATTTATTTCGGATAAAAGAATGGGAGCAACTAACGAGTATTTTGCATTCAGATTTGTATGAAAAATATGCATCAAATAGAAAATAAATATTTCTTTTATTCCTGAAAAAAGTAGATTTCTGTGTTGAATAGGTGATTTTAGTGAATTTTTTTTTAGAGTTGGGTTTAGCGCAAAAAAATTGCCGTCCCGTGGGAACAGTTTGGAAGAGAAGAGCTCTGTCCTTTAGGCTGCGGCAATTCCGGAATGCCGCCGTCGCGAAAGAGTTAAAGTAATAAAATATTGAATGTGAGCCTGGAACCATGATTTTGCTACTAAATTAAAACTATTAAAATTCTACTATGCTGACATCAATGTAACTGTACTGGGAATCTATCCTTGAGGTTGTTTGTGAGAAACAGCAAATGCTGCTGTATTGCAAAAAATCACTCTTTGGGCAAATATACAGCAGTTAATTAGTGAACATTTATGCAAAACAGTTTTTTTTTAAGTTCATGATTATTTTTTAAATTAATTTATTATTGTTATTACAATAGAATGAGTATTATTTAAGGTCCCAAATCAGATAGTGCAATGACTGCTCATGTTAGAATACACTTCTCTAATGGTCAATAATAAATGTATAGGTCATTCTATGTCTGTGCAGTCAATAGTTGTGAGTAGTGACCATTCCATGGTAGTTAGTGCCAGTTTACAACATAATGGACTGAGATCCTGTCGAGCACATTTATATTGCCAATTAAAGGAATCATCTTCTACCAGGGATTAGGATGAGCCCTTATGAAAAGGGGGGGAATATAACGTCCCTGGAAATCTCAAGGAAACAATGATCAATGCTTATTTTACATCTTGTAAAATAATCTAAATAACAACCTTGAAACATAAGTACAAAAATTAAAATTGATTAACCTGTAACAAAAGCTGTTCCGTCATGACTCCACCGACCAGCAAGAACTGCACCTCTATGAGCTTCAATACTTTTTTCTATTCTACCAGTTCTGTTTATCAAATGAAATTTGCCTGAAATATGGAATTCAAGAATAACATATTAAAATTCAGATTAAAACATTACTACTTACAAAGAACTTCATTACTTTTACTAATTAAAAACAATAATGTATTAATATTAATTTCAGACTAATACTATACTACTACCTCGCAATTCCAAAGCATTCTGATTACTGGTTTGTTATTTACAAATTTTATGAGTTTATATTTGGCTCGTTAGTGCAATTTATGCAGAATTTTACTTTTTAGAAGTTCATGGACTGATGAAATTGGTCTAATTTTGTTGGACCAATTAGGGATTAGGAAAAACATGCAGAATTTTTATTGTTTGAATTGACTAACATTTCAAGCATTGTTAGTTAATTTTGTAATTATTACTAAAAATTTTACATACATTAAAAAATAACTATTTCTTACTTTTAAATGTTTTCTGGAGTGTTGAGAATTTTACCCATTTAAAATTTATCTTCTGTAACTAACTGATTTTGTGTGTGTGTGTGTGTGTGACCTTTTAAAGTGACATTTATCTATGCTACTGTTCTAAATTTATTTTTTAGTATTAACAACATTTAGCTATTTAAAAAATTCTTAAATTCATAAAATGCATGTTATAAAATTATGTTGATATAATCAAGGCTGAGGAACTCAACTACTTTTCAGATACATAATATGTATTTAATATTTTACTACTCAGTGAGTTTTTAGGAAGTATTGCATTTTCTTAAATTTACACAAGTAAAATAAAGAAAATATAAAAGAAAATACACTAAAAATTCTGATATAAATTATGTACTAAAATTTTTAAGTAGTATTGGTTAAAAGTAGTTAATATCTTGCATATGTAATACGTTGAAAAATAGAAATTAGAAGTGGAATTTTTTTTTTATTAAACACCTGTTATACTAAACATTCTGTTACTACCACAAGATTCAGATAAGAACATGATGTTTATTCTCCCATGGAAGAAATTGTAATCCAAAAGTATTTCTTGTTTACCGTCCAGTTTGTTCACAATTATATTTTTTTAACAAAAGTGCCTGACTCAAAACAACAAAAGAGCTGTAGGATTTGTTTGCATGTATTTAGGGCATACTTGGTTTCTGTGGAACTTTTTCTTTTATACCATACACATCCATTTAATTTACTTTTTGGAATTAACCAACACATTAATTTAAAGAGCATTTTCCAATTGTCCCGCTAAATATAAAGAGCTCTTTGACTGTAGAATAGGTTACTCTCCGGCCAACAGTAAGCAATGATTTAATGTCAAACAAATTTTAGAATCTGATGTGGGCATCACATAACTTTCCAGACTCAAATTCATTTTCTTTTTATTTCATGATACATTAAACTGAATTTAATTGCAGAAAATAACATTGATACTTTTCTGATCTCATATCTAATTTTCATTTTCAATTATTTTTTCAGCTAGAGTGGAAACATACAACTTTTGCTGGCCATTTCATAATAAAAAGACATGTTCCTTTTTCTGAATAGTACCAGAATCTAATCAGCATGGGGTAACCCACAAGTGAATTGCATATTAAATTTTAAGAAATTTGGTCAATTAATTTTTGAGTTTGAGTGTATACCTACATTGCACAGACAGGCACACCACTAGACACACACAATACAGACATTACGCTAAAATGTTTTTCATGTTCTAGAATGCTTGAAGCAGGTAGATTTGACGAAAACTCAAGTTGCTATTTTCAATATGATTCCAATACTTTCCCTAACATCACCATGTATTGTATAGAAAATAAAAATCATGCATTCAATAAAAAAAAATTTCATGTGGGCAGCACATGATTTTCCCTACAGACCTAGATTTTCCCTACAGTTTATTTTTTCTTTATGTCTTAAATAATTCATTGAGTTTAATTTCACAAAATAATGCACATAATTATTTGAAATTACGTTGAATTCGCACTTATAATTCAATTTTTGCTTTCATTTGATAACTAGATGTATTTTTCAAAGGTGAGCAAAACTAAAATATCTCAAGAACGGTTAGTCCTAGAGTGATGGGATTGGTCTTATTCTTTTCATACTCAACAATTACATATAAAACAAGCATTTAATTGATGCATTTGAACATGCAGTCTTATTTTAGATTTTAACAATATTTGAGGGCCATTTCGCAAAAAAGGCAGGTTTTTTTTTTCCTAATTGTACTACAATCTAATTAGCACCAAGGTAACCTACAAGACCAGGGTAACCTATGACTTATCTAGCAAATTTGGTAAATTAGTATTTTAACTAAATTGAATAGCTGAGATTTTTGCGAGCCATTTTGCAAAAAGGCAGGTTCTTTTATCCTGAATCATACCTAAATCTAATCAGCACCAGGGTCATCCACAAATAACTTATCTATAAAATTTTATGAAATTTGGTCGCTTAGCTTTCGAGTTAGAGTTGATACACACATTGCACAGACAGACACACACACACAGACATCACGCTAAAAATGTTTTTTTAGAGGTCCCAAAATGTGTACATCTGTAGAAAACTTAGGTTGTAATTTTCGACATGATTCCAATAATTTCCTTATACATTACCATGTATTGTAGGAAAGTAATAATACAGGGTGCGGCAAAAAGGGCGTACTGATTTGGAATGTCAATAAAAAAAATACAAAGCAAGATTGAGAAAGAAATCTGTTATACTTGAGGAGTACACAGTATGCCATTGTTATCCATTAAGTTTTGAAGAGTACATCAGTTAAATGGCGACCATCAATGTCGATGCAGTTTTGAAGTTTGTTTCGGAAATTTTGCAGTGATCTGCGGACCATGTCCCGCGGAATCGCCGTGATTTCTTGCATAATTGCTGCCTTCAGTGCTTGCAAATTTGTTGGTCAGTGTTAGTACACTTTTGATTTGAGATAGCCCACAGAAAAAAATCACATGGGGCCATGTTTAATGCAGCTGCGTGTTTGCGTGCAGATCGCTTGGGAGACTGCTGTATGGAATCTCTAGCAGCTGCCACATCTTCCGGTCTTGTTACGCTTCTAGGGCGGCCAGGACTCTTTCTTTTTAAAGCCGAACTTGTTCATCTAAAGTTTGAAACCCAATGACGAATTGTTTGTGCAGCCAGAACCGGATCATGACGTCCGAGCTGAAAGCATATTCGGAAGACCCATTGCATCGTTATCATAGCTTCACCGTTCGTAACAAACTTTTCAACAACAAAAGCATGATGCTCTCCGCTCCAAGCCTTGACGGTAACTAAAAATAGCATGTGCAAACAAGTCTAAAGAGACCATGCCCACTGCTGTACCTCTACTATGAGCGAAGCAACGCTTCTGCCAAATCAGAACGCTCTTTCTGCAGCACCCTGTATAACACAAGCTACTATAACTTCCAGTTGCACGTAAATTTTAGAACACAAAAACAAATCAGCAATTATGTAGTTAATCATGCAGTTAGAGGTTTATTCGAATACTATTATTCAGTTTTATATAATAATATATCTTTACACTATCTTTGTAGTCAAGTTTTAAAGAAAATCAAAGCTCTAACATTTACTTTTTAGAAGAAATTAACATAGGTGTATGCAAGTAATTTGTTAATAGAATGAATCTATGGAAATTTTCAGATATATTGAATATAGTTTAGCCTTTCTGAGGACATTTTTAAAATCCATTATTCAAATCTGCAAGCATGCTCATCTTCTTAAAAAATTATTTAAAAATAAAATGGAAAATAGAGAAGCAATATCTTGATACTTGAATGAAATAAATCAAAGTTCTGATGAAATGATTTTGAGAAAAGTACATTTACAGGACATAGCATCTTTGTTATTCAACTTAATGCTAAATATCATACATGTCCTTGATACTTCATTTAAACAAAAACAATAATTATCATTTGTTAAGTAACATACAACAAAAATACAGCAATAAAATAGTGTAGAAATACTGCAATTCTGAGGACATATTGAATATGAGATGATTCATAGTACAAGTAGAGTATATAATGCAATTATTAAAGTATATAAGTATATAATATATTAAAGTATATAATGCAATATCTCAAATACTTTGTGAAATAAAATACGGATGTTGGATATTTTTTCAATTATTTTATTTATGATTTTATTTTCAATTTCATGAATAAATGGATACCTATATTATTTTCTTGACTGAAATTATTGTACTAAATTTCTTATAAATCAGTTACTTTTTTCAAGATATAGTCCATAAAGTTAGATAGAAACATAGATATCTTTCAAACAGAGTTTATTTGTATTCAGGGATGCTTGAAAGATTGTGAATCTATTCAAATTACAAGAATTGAACTTTTGTACTTATCACAATTTAATGAATGAGCCTTCAGATGGTGGCAAGCACCACTTCATTTTTGATGGAAATCTTTCGTGAACCATATATACCTTTGGAAAATATTATTGAGCTCAATAGGCCCATATAATTTTATGCCTATACAATTGGGTCAGCAATGCTGCTTTGCATTGCATATATATTAAAGTTGCATATTTAAGGGTATCAATATAATGAGAGAGGGCTGGAAGTAATTTGTTTACAGTCCCTCCCCCATTTGCACCATCTGGCATTTTGGAGCTCCTTCCTCTCTGCTCTGCTGTCTGTTCCAGAATTGTGTAACACAATTCATACATCTCACAAATTTAACAAACATCTCACAAATTTAAACATACATCTCACAAATTTAATTCTTACAATGGATTGTGTCTCCATAAAAAAACCAGCTATCTTTAAATTTAAAATATTTGAGAATAAAAAAAAAATAAAAAATGAGTATACGTTTCATTTACATTTTTCTTACTGAAATAAAAATAAAAGCGTTTACATCCCTACAGCATTGGAATAATGACAGTTTACAGTTATAAATAGAAACAATGGAGTAGTTTATATGATAAAATCCAGGTGCCCTACTATTTCTAAAAGATTAAAGTATCTAGGTTTATCCCTGAAAATGAAATCGATATATGTACATAAATTTTAAAAAATGGGTATGAAATTCTTACATTACATTTACTTCAAATTTTATCGGATTTTGTAATAAAAATCGAGTGAAACTAGGAATGAAATTTTCCTGGTAGTCAATTCTAAAATAATTTTTACTGCATCTGAGAATTTTGATGTAATATTGATATGATGAATAATTCCTTACCATCTGTTGTAGTAATAATAAACATATCACCCCCAATCTGTTTCTTGATTCCAGCAGTATTTGATGTTCTAGGGAATATATGCATATCAGTTGGGTAAAGATCATTTGGTAACGTAAGCAGTTTTGTAGTTTCATTGTTTATAAGATTCCATATAAGAACTTCATGATCATCACTGCATGATAAAACTTCATCAGTTGTATGCCAAGCTACACAACTTACAATATCAGAATGTAGTATGTTAAGGAATATATATCTAAATCTGCAAATATGAACATAACATTGGGTAGTTCTAATATTATTAACAAATATGTTTGCAACTTTTTTAAATCATCTTGTAACAAATAAAATCAATATAATTTTTAGGAATGAAGATGTGCTTTAGGAACTTACATTTTCCTTTTTGTTCTATATTAAATCAGAATGTATAAATACATACTAAAAGGAACTTAAACTGCCAGCAATTCAAAAAATTTACTACATGAACGTAGCCATGTGTAGTATATATCTACGCACTTTGCATTTATTTATTTTTTCCAGTTTGTGCAATAAGACACTTAAAAACATAATACATGCAAACAGACACATTTATTTTACCATGACTAAGTTAAATTTCCATGCAAAAAAGGCGTAACGAATATAAAAGTGTACTTATAGTGAGATAATTAAAGGATATGTCGGGGTTCTTTCCCTAGATACGTTTTAAATCTCATGATCTCAAAAACAAAGGAACATTAAACACATGTGTGTTGAATAGTAGCTATAATCAAGTATTTTTCATGCCATTTCATTATAATTTCTTTTATTTACTATGCACATGATTTAAAAGTTATATAAACAAAAGAGCGACAATTTTCATTTATTTTCTTTTTAATTCACATGTTGCCATTAAGAGGTTGCCATGGAAATATTTCGATATCAGTTAATGTTCGATATGGAGCCAAAATTGTCAAATAGATTTCTCATACAGTTTGCAAATTTTAAAATTAATATTTTTTTTTTACATCTGAAAGATATTATTTCTGTCTAGAACCAGGGCTCTGTTAAATCAACTAAACTCTAAAACATATTTTCGCTCCCTCTTCAGCTTTGTCCTGAAAGAAATTTTACGCACGTGTGGTCTCCGGCCGTCCAAACAGTTACCTTACACCTTTCTGGTAGGTCGGACGGTCTGGGTCTCAACAACAACGCACGTGTGGTCTGGGCCTTCAACGCACACTGATTCCCGCGGGCGCGGTAGCCCATTGGTTAGCGCGCTGGAGTTGCACTCGGTAGGCCCGGGTTCGATTCCAGCCACTGCCAAAACTGCCGCCGTGCTCATGCGGAGTACGATCACGTTAAACATGTGGGTCCGAAAGTCCTTCCGAGAGGTTGGTGGTAGGGGAAGGAGGGTACGGTCCCTGTGGATGCCTCCCCCACTGGGTTCCGGTCTAAATTGGGTGGCACTTCCCGACTGTCCAAACAGTTACCTTACACCTTTCTGGTAGGTCGGACGGTCTGGGTTTCAACAACAGCAACGCACACTGATTCCCAGACCAACGGTCGTACCGTGCTGAAAACACCGGTTCTCGTTAGATCACCGAGTCAAGCAGCATCGGGCGCGGTTAGTACTTGGGTGGGTGACCACCTGGGAACACCGAGTGCTGTTGGCCATTTCGGGCGCAGTAGCCCTGTGGTTTGCGCGCTGGATTTGCACGCTGCCACAACTGCCGCAGTGTTCATGCGGAATACGATCACGTTAAACATGTGGATCCGTAAGTCCTTCCGAGAGGTTGGTGGTAGGGGAAGGAGAGCACGGTCCCTGTGGATGCCTCCCCCACTGGGTACCGGTCTAAATTGGGTGGCACTTCCCGGCCGTCCAAACAGTTACCTTACACCTTTCTGGTAGGTCGGACGGTCTGGGTCTCAATGCACACTGATTCCCGGCCGCCCAAATTGCTGCTCTCAGTCTTCGGATGAGTCGGTCAGCCTGGGCTTTCGACACTCCTTCGACGCACACTGATTCAGTTACCTTACACCTTTCTGGTAGGTCGGCGTCGGACGGTCTGAGTCTCAACAACAACAACAACGCACACTGATTACCCGACCATCCAAACTGCTGCTCATGTCCAAGGACGAGTCGGACGGTCTGGGCTTTCGGCGCACACTGATTGGCCCGGCTACTGTAAACCTCTGGATCAAGGCTAACTAGAAAGACTTTGGATCAAGGCTAATTAGAAGTCTTTCTAGTTAGCCTTGCTTTGGATCAGTCGAGTGGTCTGGGCCTTCAACACTTCAACGCACATTGATTGGGTCGAAAACCCAAACCACTCGACAGACCCGAGGGCTTACAGTAGCAATTTGAGTGGCAGGCATACTGATTAGGTGAAAGAGATCACATGACATAATAAATTTTTCGTCGGTCTCGGAAAACGATGAATTCTGATCCTATATTCAAACAATTTTATCCCCTCCCCTGGGAATGGAAGTGATAGCCGGTTCTGCCGAACTGGTTATTAAAAATATTTAGGGTTACCAAACCGGTCATTAAAAATTCCGTAAAATTCGGTATAGACCTTTACTCACGGAACGATACGCCTCGTCGAGATTTTTTTTTAATTCGAATAAGTTTAAAGGTTATACATTACATGTTTAAATTTAATAATCCTTAATAAATTCCTCTACCTCCTCTTGAATTTGATGCTATCTTAGTTGTTATCTAATCTCTATCTATAATTAATCTGGAAAAAAATGTAAATTTTTGAAACGGAAGTGGCATCTCCAGAAACAGAAGTGGAAAACCCTAGTGAGTACCTTATCCTCTTTAGAATTTGTTGATGGATCCATAGTCATTATCTAAGCTCTATAGCTAATCATGACAAATAGATGTTTCAATGAAAATTTTTAAACTAAAACTGGAAAAGGAACCGTATGCAGAAAATGCTAGTGAACCACCCTATCTCCGCCAGAATTTAATGCTGAATCTATATCAGTTATTATCTAAGATGTTTTTACAACCAATCTTGAAAAATAGATGTTTCAAGAAAAATGAATATTTTTGAAATTGAAATGGGAAAGAACATGAAGTTAAAATTCTTTCTAGATCTTCCTTTCTTCTCTAGAATTTGATGCTGAACACATATCAGTGATTATATAAGCTCCATCTATAGCAGATTCTGAGAAAAAATGCCTCAAAAGCAGTGGCGGCTCTTGAGCGACATCTAGAGGGGGCGCTCATCTATGCATTTATGCCTATATATGTGTTAGTAATATATATATATATATATATATATATATATATATATATATATATATATATATACGCATTTTGGGCATAGCGACGGGTGTTAAGTATATAAACGATGGATGTATTAAGCAAATAAACATACCTCCCACATGTTCGCTTGTTCATAAAAATACTGGACACATGTGGACGCACCCCTCCTAGTGAAAACATTATATAGTCCTAATTTACATTAAAGTAAAATTGTGGGGACTAGTTAAACTAAAAGTTCTTCCCGGGGGGGTTGACTCAAATATGCACATTCTGATGATACATACAGATGGTTCAGAGATTATAGCCATCATAAAATCAAAATCTGTGGATTAAGAGGTGAGATGGATAATTGTGGGGAGCTAATTAAAGTAAAAGTTACGTTCAGGGATTTATCACGTTAAAGGTGAGGCATACAGATGGTGCAACTGCAGCCATTAACAGAATCAAAATCGTTCAATTATGAGGTGAGATGGGAAATTTGGGGGGAAGATGGCTAACTGAAGTAAAAGTTATGCTCAGATAGTTGTCATAACAAAGATGCGTATCCAGGTGACCAGGCCCGGCCCTTGGGGGGGGGGGGAGGGGGATTATAGGCGGTCGCCTGGGGCCCCGCGTCTGGGTGAGTTTTTTTGTTAACTGTTTTTTTAGTTGTTAACTGTGTTTTAATTTTCAATGTTTTAAAAATAGAAAGCGCGCTCAATCGATAGGAAAATCATGAATATTCCTGTTATATAATTATTTAAACTGTTAGCCCATAACATTATAAAATCGTGAGATAAAATATTTATTTGCAGGTTACGCCAAATAGAATATTACCATGTCAGACCGTGATAAAGACAAATTCAGAAGGTATGCTCAAATAGAAAGCGCACTCAAGGAGCAGAAAAGCTACAGGAGCCGAAAAGGCCAGAAAAAAGAAAAAACTGAAGACTTTATCAAAAGCCAACCTGGATTCCTGAAAAAATTCGTTGTTCAAGTTCAGCCAAAACCTAAAGCGAATGATGACGCCTCTTCGTCTCAAATACTGAAGCGCAGACCAGATTCTCCATTGCAGTTCTTATCGCAATGATTTTTATTTAGTTCAAATGGAGTCTGAACAAAATCACACCGTTGAATGTGATCGTGATACGCAGTCAGCTGTATAGGTGCAAGTTCTAATGAAATTTTTAAGAATAAGTCTGTTGATACGAAAAGGGAAACTTCAACTGATCGCGATAGTTTTTATTCACGCAGCTCATAACACTGTGATTGTGTTTGATTACGATCCACCTTCTTGGGGGTAAATTGACAACAAGAAACGCAGTTTGTTGGTAGAAAAAAGGTCCCATTAGGGTAACAGATTCTGATTTCCTTAAAGACAGTGAAAAGAGGCATTTCTCTAGTTGTTTTTACTATCGTAGCCTTTCAAATGGAGAAAAGCAAGAAAGAAAATGGTTAGTCTACTCCAAGAAGGCAGATAAGGTGTATTGCTTTTGCTGTAAATTGTTTGATTTGCCTGCCTCTCACGACAAATTAAGTAAACTGTGCACATCAGGTTTCAACAAGTGGAAAATCATTCACTTTTTTTTGCAGTCCTATGAGTCCTCCTCGTGTCACATACGAAACATAATTAAATGGGCATAGCTTGCATCGAGACGTCACAGAAAAATCACTATAGACAAGGAGTTACAGGAAGAGTTGGAACTGGAGAAAACCCATTGGCAAAATCTGCTAACGAGAATCATTGCAGTTATTCAGCACTTGGCTGAACATAATTTAGTTTTCCGAGGGCATCATGAAAAGGTTTTCCAATCGGTCAACGGTCATTTTCTAGGATTAATACAAATGATCAATGAATTTGATCCTAAAGTAAAAGAACATCTTCGATGAATTAAAGACAATAAAAAGCACGTTAATTATCTTGGCCATCGGGTTCAGAATGAGTTGATTGAACAAATTGGGAGTGAGGGCCAGAAAATCACCCACAAGATAATTATGGATGCCAAATACTATTCTATCATACTGGATTTCACCCAGTCACCAGGAGCAAATATCTCTGGTGATTCATTTTGTATCAATGGATCCTGAGATTCAAATAGAAGAAAGGTTTCTACGCTACAGTTCATTCCAGTAACAGATTCAACTGGCCAAGGATTATCTAACGTTCTTATATATCAACTTTAGATGATTTAGAACTTTCTCTCGGGAACTGTAGAGGCCAAGGATATGACAATGGGGCCAATATGAGGGGGAAAGCAACAAGATGTTCAGAAAAGGATACTTGACATCAATCGACGAGTTTTTTTACCCAGTGTATCACTCGAGTGCAGTTATTTTTTGGAATCACACAACGGCTTTACACTATTTTTGCGGAATCAACAAAGGGATGAGCAATCCTAATCAAACATGTCAAAAGTTGCATTTTGAAACCCTCGTCTCAAACACGTTGGGAATGTAGGGTTGAGTGTAAAAGTTTTGAGATATCATTGTTCTGAACTGCTAGATGCTCTTTATGATCTTGTAGAGGTCACGAATGACACTGTAAAAAAAAGTGAGGCAGAACACTTACAAGCCAAATTGAATGTTTTGATTTTATCGTAGGGATTTACATCTGGTATGATATTTTATTCCAGGTCAATGAAGTAAGACTCTTCAAGCCCCCAGACATGCAGCTAGATGTAGCAGCAATACTTCTCAAAGGATTGTCTCGCAACTTAGGAAGTATAGGGAGTTAGGATTCAAGTCAACCATATTAACAGCTGTGGAAATAGCACAAGAAATAAAGATTCCGACCGAATTTAAGGATCGTCGGATAAGTAAGAGGAAGATGTACTTTGATAAAAAAGTAGAGCATGATGAGGACCTTTTAAGGAAATCTCCCTAGGAGCTCTTTAAGATTGAGTATTTCCTCCCTCTGCTTGACCAGGCCATCTCGTCTACACGTTTCACCCAACTAGATGATTTCAAAAAAGATTTTGAATTTCTTTTCAATCTTCGGATTTTGAAGTCACTGAGTGATGAAGATCTACTGAAACACTGTCAAGCTCTTGATTCTAAATTGACAGATGCTGCCGGCGAGACCCACGATCTGGACTTGGAAGATTTTGTAAATGAGTTGAAACTTCTGAGGGGAGTAATTCCTGAAGAAACGAAGACTGCATTAGAGATAATGAAATTGATTTCTCAAATGAAGAATTCTTTTTCGAATGTAAGTGTTGCATACAGGATCCTGTTAACTGCTCCAGTGACTGTTGCATCGGGAGAGAGAGGTTAAACTGAAACTTATCAAAAATTATCTTAGATCCACTATGAGTGAAGAAAATTGAATGGTCTAGCTATTTTTTCCATTCAGAAAGATATAGCCAGAGGCTTTAAGAAAACGGACATCATAAAGAACTTCGCAAACAGAAAGGCCAGGAAAGTGGATTCTAGTCACTGATTTATATTGTTCTTAACGTGTATATTTTTCATTTAAAACTATGTGTTGTTTAACATTTGAGTTTTGAAGTTTCCGATCAAGGATTTTCTGTAATAACGTGTATTTTCAAATCTTACTTTACATGAGTTTGGTATAAATACTGCTAAATCAGCAAAAAAAAAGGAACGAAGTGTCTTGGTTTATTAACTTTTAGCAGCATATTGCTGTGCCAGGCCTGGTTATGCTGCAAGATGTAAAGTACTAAGACGGGGTGGCACACATGTCCTTCCGAGAGGTTGGTGGTAGGGAAAGGAGGGTACGGTCCCTGTGGATGCCTTCCTCACTGGGTTCCGGTCTAAATTGGGTGGCTCTTCCCGGCCGTCCAAACAGTTACCTTACACATTTCTGGTAGGTCGGACGGTCTTGGTCTCAACAACAACACACATACATACATGAGCGGATCCATCATGTATAATTTATATAAGACATCATATTAGAAAATAGGCCCCACTCTTCTGGTTCGCCTAGGGCGGCCCCGCACCCCCATCGGGCAGGGCCTGAGGTGACATGCACAAATGGTGCAGGGACTATAGCCACTAGCAAAATTAAAATAGCTCAATTGGGAAACGAGATGTAAAATTGTGGGGCTAGTTAAACTGAAAGTTACACCCAGGCGGCTGACACAAGATATGTATATTCAGATGACACGTACAGAGGGTACAGGGACTATAACCAATATCAGAATCAAAATTGTTGTATTAGAAGTTGAGATAAGAAATTTGGGGGCTACTTCAAGTAAAATTTATGCCCAGGGGGTATATGAGCAATATAGTCGCCAGCCGGGAGCCAAAATTTCGAGAAAAACGACTTCAGATAAAAGGATCATGGTGAAAATTTAATTTTAAAATTTTTTAACGAATATTTAGAATGTTTTTAATTAAGTAATATTTAATGTTAAATAGCTGAAAATGTAAGACAGCTGGGTAGGTCAAGTGACCCCTCAAACTAAGTGTCCGGAACAACACAGTTCTGAAAGTGTCACTAAAAGTAGCCTATCGATCACGGGTATGCCAATAATAGGAAATTCGTGACGTTCAAAGAATTAATTTTAAGTCAAACATATTGAAATTCATCACCAGCAAATCAAAAAGAGCACAGAACTGACCCCCTTCCCATAGGACAGAATTCCGCTATATCAGAAATGACGAAATGAGAAACAACTTCAATAAGTAAGACAACTGGGTGGACCAAGTGATCCCTTAAACTTAGTGTCCCAGACAACATATTTTACTCACGATGGACAGAATACAGAACCCCCTAAAATATTATAAACACCCCTCCCCCTCCCACCAGATAAATTTAATCTACATCTACTCACTTGTTCAATGTTTATATGGGTTCAAATGTTGTATTATGTAAACTTAAAAATTTAAAAAAAAGAAGAGAAAGAGAACACACACACACTTATTTAAATGTAGGAAATTGAAGCCAAATTACAGAAACTGAGCCAATTTGAGAGGTCCCTCTTCATGTTTTATATTTTTTTATTTCTCTTTGGCGAAAAGTGCTCGCAAAACGCGACACATATCAAATACTAATACTGCACTGTCTGTTTTTTCGCACGCCAAATTTCTAAGATTGTTCCCATAGCATTCGTTCGTTCAGGACAAGGCGGTAAAAGGGATACGGCATTAAGCAAATATCCCTGTATTTTCCCCTGAAAATTCTATGTACTACAGTTTTCATGAGAGTCTTCTTTCTCTTAGGAAAGCTGTAGTGCTGCCATCTAGTGACATATTCCATCACTTATTTCCAATAACTCTTGATTTAATTGAACTAAAAATTCAGATTTTTGTAATAGACATTGTAGTAAATGTATATAGCTGAAACAATAATTTGGGGTGTTTTCTCAATAGTGCCGCGCATCCCAGCGGTCTTCCCCAATGACCGCGCTTGCTCAAAAGAAATTTTTGGTAAAAACAATGATATGGCAAAATTCTTGCCACCAATAAATTCCGTTGTTAGTTTTAAGAGTAAGAATATTATGTTATTTTGGTATTATATATTTTTTTTACCTTTCATTTCAACTACTTCGTAAAACTGCGGAAGTATTTGTTTATTGTCTATTTTCAAATGAATAGTTCAAGGTATATGAACCTATAATCTATAAAAATCTACTATTTTCCGAGGCTCCACAAAACCAGTTCCACTTCTTGAGGGGAATTTTCAGAATTCGGAATTATTCCAGTGTAGTGGCACGGGGCCGGCGGGATTTCTTCTTGTTATCGGGCCTAGATGCAGGATTCGTGACGTCACAACTTACATCCCATCCACGGCGTTTACACTTTGCTCCAGTTCTTAATCAGCGTCGATTATGGAGTCGATATTTTAGAGTGATAGAAGTTGGTTGAAGTAAAAATGATTTAATTGAATAAATATAACAAAAACAAATTATATATATAAAGAAGGAATATAAATAAGATTGTAAAGTAAAATACTGAATATTTCCGTCGTTACGAGTTTTTTTTTCTTTTCTTCCAAAAGATTCAATGCCAGGTTTTAACCTTTTGAATTTTATTTTTTCATAAAATTCATTTACTTGAGAAATCTGGCTTTTGTTCTTAAATAACCTAATGCACAGAAACACATTATGGCCTCTTATATATATATAATAATGCTTTTGGGCAGAGTTAATTAAATTTCTAATTACATAGTTCTCCTAAAACATTTTAATAATAATATACATACATAATAATACAGACACTAGATTTATATTTTAAGCGTCAATAAGTGATCACGCCCATTATGAACGACTATTTCGGAAGTTACATATGTAATTGACAGCAGGGTTGTGATATAAAAATATTTATTTTTCGTTATTGTGCACTTTCAGATTAAATTGAAATCCCTGTTTTGGTAAAATGAAATGTAGAGATTAGCGTGAATGACAGGAAAAGACAGTAGTCTCAAATAGTAATAATTTAAAAAAAACTAAAAAATCGCTTTCGGGTGATACGCTTTTTTACAACAGAAATAATTTAATCAATTTGAATAAATCGGTTAAATATCAAATATAATACTGTATTACAATGACAAACTATTTTACCAAACTTATTTTAATAGCTTGAATCTTAACTGTTTTTTTTTCAACGAAAATAATTTTAGACGTTACTTATTGACAGACGATTTTCACCTGTGATGTGAAGTTTTGAAAATTCTACTTTTAACACTTTAAGTTTGCTGAATGTTGTCATCTGCATTTTAATGATAACAATAATAAGCTAAATAATCCACGAAAAGTTTTCGGAGCCAATATGAATTTCAGTTTTTCCAAAAAACAAAATTATGAAATTCAGATTTTTTTTTTGTAATTACAAAAATGCATGTAAAAAAAACAGAAAAAAAAAACAATGATTTGTGTATTTCACATTTTTATATTTAATACACATGTGCATAAAATAAATAAAACCATTGGTTTTCAGTCTCTTTGGAGGTCAGATGATTAAAAGAATAAAGTGACATTATTCATTAATTGATAGTACTGTAGCAATAACATTCTCAATTTTAATCTTGCCTTTTGCTACGACAATATGACAATTGCCCATAGACCATTTACAAATTGCAGATCAATGATTCTTTTTTGACTCACTAATAAAAAATCAAAACGCGTACACAAAAAGAACAAGATAACGTAAAAATTTTATTTACATGAAATTTTCTGTACATTTACTTTATTAATTACTTACACCAAAAAATTTGAGGGTGTATAATCCATGATTTTTTTTTTTTGGGGGGTGTGTACCAAAAATTTTAGGGGGGATGCAACAACAATCCGCAAAAATGTCTAACTCTACACTTTACATATATAAATCGAACAATTGTTTACATTGATACCAACAAACCTTACTAAGAAAAATTTCATTATGCTAATGTATAATTAAAAAACATGTATTTGCATTCTACTTATTCCATTAAGGTATGCTTATTTATACCCGATTTCCATCAGCTTCTTACGTAGCAAAAATACTCGTTCAACGGACGAATTTGACGTTGGATTTGAAAAAATTACGCTGCCTAAAATCTTGACATCCATGAATCTAGTTCTAGATCCCTTCTAATCATATTCTAGATTTTAAAAATACACTTAAAAGAAAACCCCTTTCGGTGATACGTTCGTTAGACCTATACTGCATGTGCATCACTTTAAGTATCTTGAAAAAAGTGGACAAATTGATTACATTTTCCCTTAAATATTAGAAATTAACAACACCATGCATTATTATTATTACCTAGATAATAAAAATATTAACGATATAGCTTACCTTATTAGGATACATCTGCATCTTCGTCAATATTTACACGATCATACTTTCAAATACATGCTGTATGGCGATGTAAATAACTGTGTGAAACATTGTTTGAAGCGTTTAAGTTTTATTGTGAAGTTATTTGTTTTTAACTTAAATTCAATCAATTTTTTTTTTAATGTAGTATTATAAATGCTTGCTGATGACTTTTGCTAATGAAATTTCTAATGCCGAGGTTTTATAAGAGCTCTTGCTGGTTACAACTGTTCAAACAAGACTTGATATAACAAGACCGAACCTTTTAACTGATGCCACTCGGGGCCGGCGGGATTAGTTCTGCTCCTTATCAACAAGAAGATAACAAGAAGAAATCCCGCCGGCACCGGTGGAAGTCGATTATTTAAAGTGCATCACCGCCGCTGTGCGGGTGTATCCTGATTGTCTAAGGGAATTGAGATGCTTATGTATCCGCTATGATGGTGATTATTAACAAACAAATACCACATAGTAGCCATACAGTGTCCTGCATCCGTGTAGCGTTCCAAAGGCGCTTATTTAGGACGCAAACGAACCGATTGCTTATTTTCTTTAAAATGGTTTCTTAACAGCGAGCGGGTGGTGACTGCGCTTTTTGGAACATTGAATAAATTAATACACTCAAACCTATTTTTGTGCGGTTGATAGGGACCGCATAAAAGAAAACGCACAAAAAAATCGCACAAAATTTCACGAGTAGCTATAAAAAATAGTTTTCGCAACACAATTAAAAAGTATTTTTTTTATGCGGTGAATGGGGACCGCATAAAAAAAGTCTCACGTAGGAAATAACTCAAAACCTTACGAAATAACTAGGAATTGCTTTTTTAAACGAAATCAAGACACGAGGCTTGGCAGCTACTTGGAATCTCGCCAGACCTTTTGGAATCTGATTAAGAAAATACACATGCGAACATTTTTAAATATTTTATTTACATATGTACTTATTTTACACGTACAAAACTTTTCAAAACGTATAACCATTATCCTTCGTAGTCTGACAATACGCGAACTTTCATGTGGTAAACTGGTTCAAAATCGCTTTCGTCACTTGAAGATACTACCTCGCACTCGTTTAAAGTTGACTTTTTTTCAGTTACCATGTAGTCGGTGATCAGTTTTTGCGACGACTGTTGTTTCACTAGCTTGTATATGTCTCGGTAGCCAGATATACAAGATTGAAGCTCCTTTTGGAATTTTGAAGTTCTTTCAGAATTGGTATCGAAAAACTAAATGACCGATCAAACCTACTAATTATTTTTTATTGATAACTTCGTCAATTATGTTCCAATTTGATTGAAATTTTCATATACCGCACAAAAAAAATCGCACAAATAAAAAATCGCACAAAAAAGACCACACAAAAACAGGTTTGAGTGTATAGTTAATCTTTGCTTTAAATCCGGGGCAACGTCGGGTATACTTTCTGGTTCATATTAAAATATAGAAATTAAACGCAAGTGCGATATACGGAAAAGATATCAAGTTTAACTAAATTTATTATTTTACGGCACTGTAAATCACGTCTTCCGTGTAATCACCAAATGTGCGTAGTGTGTAATGATCGTGAGGTCAAGACGTTTATTAAATTTCAGTAATGAAAGCCCTAATATTGTTTACTTTGAAGTTAGATAAAGAATATTTAATTTTTAGCCATTTGCGGTATTCTTGCAATTTGATCATCACACCAATACCTGTAAAGATGAAATTATGTTTCTGTAATTGTATACATCGTATAACTGCACACAAATGAAAATAAGATTTAATTATACAATGACCCCGAGCGAAGTTGAGAATTTGTGCTAGTAAATATTAAAAACTGAAATTGGAATTTATATTTTGTATAAAATTGTACTTAAATTGTGCACCTTATTTAAAAATTTGTCTGATAATTAATTTTATTATAGTGTAGTGTAATATCACTATCAGTAACCAAATTATTTTTGTAGATAAATATTTATTATGTAATATTTCTATTGCAGCGAATATAATTCTCAATGAAAGAACAAAATTCACTCGCACATGCTGAGGCTCCGATATTTCTTTCTAAATAATAACGGCTACAAACAGAAATTTTCATCCTCTCTGACAAGCAATTATCTTTTCAGAACGTTTTCAATCTTTTTACTCCATGTTTTGAAAGAGAGTTTAATGAAACTGGTTTCTAACGAAACTTATTTTGAACAAGTGACAACATGTATTAAATTTATTCTTGTAATAAGTTTAAAATTTTTTTTTGTTAAATTCTTACTTATGAATCCCAAGTTATTGACATTGAAGTTAGTTAATATATTATGCAAGTGGCGAAGCATGGTAAAATAATTTTGGAAGATAGAAAACAGGGAAACAAATTTGCAAATAAAGTTTCATTCTATGTATTTTAGTTGGGTTGCAAAATAAATATTTAAATAAATAAATAAATAAAATATAGTGTTAACTTCCTATAATCCGGCATATTTGAGACTTTAGTGGTGCCTGGTATTCAAATTTACCGTATTACTGGATGTCGAACTAAATTGGGATCAAAAATAAGAAAAAACATTTGTATTTTAGCACGATTTTGAACGATTTTTACGCAAATCGGTTCCTTAGCGATCAAAAATACTATTACAGAGTTTTCATCTGAACACCATCGGAAAGATCAAAATCTATCTTTCAAACAACCTTTAAACATAATCCGTATTATCAATAGACGAATTTTTGAAATATACACTTCTGTATTTTGAAGACGCATCCGATTTTAAAATTGCGATATAAAAAATTGACTGACAATATGATTTTCATAATTCACCAGGTGTTCCTTTAAATATTACACACTGCTGCAATCAAATATTATGTTTCTGTTGTATTCCTTTCATTAATTATGATTTTTTATGTAAAATATATGAATTTTCAAAAAAATTCTAGCATTGTACGGGGTCAATGATAAAACAGGTTTTCCTTCGTCTTTGAGGCGGAATTTTAAGTTATTTTCTTGAAGCATGGATCTGGAATGCTCTAGGAAGGGCTAGAGCTCCTAGAGAAAATATTTTTCAAGACAAATGTTTGAACTGAAAGTGGAAAATAACCGATAGCTGATATCTTTAGTGAACTTCGTACCCCCTTCGGAATTTGATGCTGAATCTATATAACACAATATCTAAGCTCTATCTGCAGCTAATCTTGAGAAATAGATATTTCAAAGGAAATTTTGCGGCCTAAAAGGGAAAAGACACAGGAATGACCGACCATCCATCTTGCTGCTCTTAGTCCCTGGACGAGTCGGATGGTCTGGGTTTTCGATATGCTTAGTGAATCACCCTATCTCCTTCAGAATTTGATGCTGAGTCCATATCAGTTGTCATATAAGTTCTACCTGTAGCCAATTTTGAGAAATAGATGTTTCAAGAAAAATGGAAATTTCTTAACCGGATATGGTAAAAGAAAATACCGGAAGCAGAAATTCTTAGTGAACCCTGTCTCCTATCTTCTCCGAAATTCGATGCTGAATCTATATAAATCCTCAACTATAAGTTCTTTCTGTAGTAGATCTGGAGAAATTGGCCTTTTGCACGTGACCTCACTACCAACAAATCTACTTCCTGTCATCCGTAGCCCGTCCTGAGTTTGCCATAGGAGTATGCTTGTTTTAGGGGAATAACTTGAAAGCCGGAGTAGTCAGAAGGTTTAAATTCAGTAAGTCACTGTCTTCTGTGGTAAATGTTAATTCTTTGGATTTTGAACTTTATTGGGCTAGACTGTCTTTGGCCCGTCATAGGAATGTACTCGTTTTGAGGGAATAATTCAAGAACCGGATCAGCTTGAAAGTCTAAATTTAGCATGTCACTGTCTCGTGTAGTATATTTTAATTCTTCAGATTTTGGACCTTATCGGGCTAGCCAGTTTTCTTGGCCCGCCATGAAAACATACTCCTTTTAAGGGAATAACTCGAGAACCGGGGCAATTGGAAAATCTAAATTTAGCATCTTATTGTCTCTTGTGGTATATTTCAGTTCTTTGGGTTACGAATCTTATCGGGTTAGCCCGTCCTGAGCCCGCCATAGGAATGTACTTCTTTTTTGGAATAACTCGAAAACAGGAGCAACTAGAAATTCTAAATTTAGTATTTCATTGTCCTCAGTAGCGTCACTAGAAAGAAATTTGGAGTGGGGAGAAGTGAAATTTGGCTAAGGACAGTTTGGATCTGTAAGGTTTAAAATCCAAAGAATGAAAATATACAACGAAAGACAACGATAAAGCAAATGTGAGCCTTCTAACTGCTTCTGTTCTCGAGTTATTGCTCAAAAACGTATATGTTTCAATGACGGACCCAGGACGGGATGTACCGATGAAGTTCAAAATCCAAAGAATGTAAATATACCATGAAAGGCAACAATATACCAAATTTGAGTTTCCTAGTTGCCCCTTTTCTCGAGTTATTCTCTAGTTCCATTATTCTCGAGTTAAGCTTGTACGTTTATATGGCAGGCCCAGGACAGGCTGGAGCGGTACGGTCTAAAGAATTAAAATATACTACAAAAGGCAACGATAAGCCAAATGTACACTTTCTAACTGCTTCGGTTCTCGAGTTTTCCCGCATAAAATGTGTACCTTTTTATTGCGGGTCAAGAACGCGCTGTACGGGTGGGATTTTAAAATTCATAAAATTAAAATATATTACTGAAGAGAATTTAATTTCTGCTCCGGATTGATTTTATTTTTGCTCCAGAATATGAAGATATATTATATTGTGCATAATAATATAGATATATAATATGTAATATCTGAAGGACAGTATGCAGTTGAATTTACATGCATATCGTTGAAAATGCTGCTAGGAAGAAAATATGAATCTATATCCAAACCTCGTACACACAGTTTATCAAAATACCTTTCTCGAAGGCGAACATTTATATTTTTTATTGTATCTGTTAATGATATTATGGATGAATCCATAATATCATTATCAGATATGTTGGGTTGCTTTAGAATTTAGGTAATTTGGGGATTTGAAAATTTACTTTTATTTCTTTTTCCCTGGCTCAATATTCTTAATTTGGTAATATTTAAATAATATTTATTCGCTTTTTCATTTATTCTTTAATTAGAATATTTTTAATCTTCTAAATTAATTTTCTTTATAATATTCTTAGTTAAAAATGTTCCATTCCTTAAATTAGTATTACTTTTGATTTGTAAATTTTAAAAATTATTTATTTATTTGATTCCCCTTAAAATTCCCTTTAATTTGATGTCCCATTTTCCCATTTTGGTTAGAAATTCCGTTTGTTCTTCAGTTTCAAGTTATTTCCATGTCTCACTGCAATTCAAAAATTTCAGTTGCGGCCATTTTCGGAATTCTGTTTTGCGGGCTTTTTACTGCGATTAATGCGCCACCTAAGCGTTTTTCGCGCCTCTTTGGAATTCGTGATTTATTTTAATTGGTTCGCATTTTTACGGATCGTCTGTTCTCGGAATTATGAGTATTATTTTGGCAATTCTAATTTCGGTAAGCGAATTTTAATTGTTGCCATTTGTCTAAACTCCGCCCTTTTTGCCGCACGTATAAATACGCGCGCAGAATTTTTCAGTTTCAGTTTTTTGTTGAAATCCTTCGTCGTGTGTTAGCGCGAGAAGCGCGTTGTTGATTTTCGAATGGAACTTATGTTCCACGCGAGCTTTTCTATGGAACGTTAAGTTCCTCGCGTTATTTTTTTTAACATTGTTGTTTTAATTTAAATGATGGTTTTTCGAGCTTTTATCGCGTAATTCGTGACGTAATTCTCCGGAAAAGTGTGGTGAAATTCCTTATGCGAGCTACGTGAACGTAGCCTCTGACGAGGACGGCCGTTCTATAAAGATCCGAGTGTACCAGAAGTTTCTGTTAGGTCCGATTTCCTGAGCTCTGATGTCTTTCAAGAAAGTGCTGAATCCTCTCCTGACTAAAGTTTGTTGATCTCCTGATCCCAAGAAAACCAGTGTAGTTTTATTCCTGTCAACTCTACTATTAGAACTTTTTGTCTCCAACCAGTGCAGCTCTAATAATTGGAACTTTTCTCCCCTGTCTGATGACCCAGCTGGTGAATATTGTTGTTATATTTAAACTCTTAACTTCTTAAATTCTCAATATTTGAAATGTATTTAATCAAAATTTATTCTGTAAATATAAAATTCTAAAACTTCATTCTGAGAGCGAATTTCTAAACCTTCATAAATTTATAAGAGCCTGGGTAAATTCTAAAATTCTTTAAATTTAATATTTTTGTTAATGATTTTCTGATGGAATTTAAAATAGATTGTTTTGAGTAAAGTTTTTATGCTAATTCCTTAATTTTAACTTAAGTTGATAAAATTCTAAAATTCTAATGTCTAAAATTCTAATGTTAATTCTTCCTGAGTTGCCTGCCTGTGAGCAGTGTTTTTGTATTTGTTAATTTGAATTAATTTGAAGTTACAATTTAATAAACTAATTTTCTTTAAACTAAATATTATGTCTTCCTTTATCTCTTTTAAACACAGCAGGTTTTATTCTATCTTTCAAACACAACAGATACAATAAAATAAAGTAAAATATGGACGTCATAAACGTGACCACTCACATGTCGTGGGTGGTCAAGTTTATGACATCCAGTATGGCGATGTAAACAACTGTGACATCCCATTGTGACGCACATGCAAATGGTCAATAGTTGCTTAAAAAAAATTTAGTATAGACAATAGTGTGGCAAGGTTTTGCCACTACCGAACTGACCCAAACCATTCCCTATTTGAGTGAGACCGGCGACTGGTATTGACAATAAAATGCCTGAATGGAAAATTCCAAAATACTTCCTATACACACATGTGATAAAAAAAAAATCTAATGAATCCCCATTCAGTTTGTCGTTCTGAAATTCTTTAATTATAAAAAAAACCCGCTCCAATAAATATAAAATAATTATGAAAAAGTGGAATAAGTGTTGAGGTTTAAGAAACTAAGAATTAAGAAAAAGTTCTTCGTCTACTGCGTCATTCCAACAGGAGGGAAATTTTCCTACTGCAGTAAAACCCGAAGTCTCCAAATTTGGAAAAATTACGGTTCCTGAAGCTGGTAGAAGAAGCAAAGACCCAAAGTCAGTTAGTTATTTAGTGACGTGTTATATAGTCTGCACGGGTCTAATATAAAAATTTTACCTGGCTCGAAAATATTAAAATTTGACTCCAAGAATTTCTTTAAATAATTCACCCGAGCCTAACCCGTCCCGAAAGCACTCAAAGCCAGACCCAACGCGACTCAGCCCGAATATTTTTGCAATACATTAAAGTCTGTTACCTCGCATGATGATTTAAATTTGCATTTAAGGAATTAAACACACGTTATATTACATATAGTAATACATTGAAAAGAATCCAAATTTGAAAAATCTGTACAAATCAAGAATAGGCAATGCAATAAAGTGTGTATTTATTTATCATTTTGGTTTGATAATAATATCAGAAATTAAATGAGAAAATGACTCTTTACTGAGATTATGTTTAAAAAAAAATGCTTTATTCACTTATTTAAGTTGTCAGTGAGCAATACAATGTTTTTGTTGGAGCTCATCAGCACAAAATAACCTTGACTGCAGTGAGTAAAACAATATGTCATATGCCACAATTGTTAGTGTTTTTAAAAATATTTCATTGCGATTAAACTTTTATGTATGTATATACAGATATTACTTTCTTTGTTATGACCAGAGATCGAGCTAGAATTATTCCAAAAAAGTAAAATTACTCCCTGACTTAATTTGAAGGAGTATTTTGATTTCCAGAGGAGAATTTTTTAACAAATGTACAATTACCCTCACATTTTAAGGTATTTATTAAATTTATTTTATTTTGTATAAGAAAAAAATTACAGGGTTATCGTCCAACAGAATATAAATTTCTGACCTTTCTACGTTGAAAAAAAAAAAAAAATCTGTTGTGGGCAACACATGACTTTTCTTATATAATGCAATGAATTTACTACTTTTACAGTTAAAAACGATGTTATTCTTATAGTATATACTTATATTCTTTCCAAGATATTGAATTTTCTTTAATTAGTGGTCACTTTCATTGATTTAGCGTCATTTTTATCTATTTGGCGAGAATTTTGTTAATTTGGCAACATTTCAAAAAGTCGCCAAGTTGGCAACATCTCGCCAAATTCATCTTCAAAATCTCGCCAAGCGTTATGGACGAAGAAATAAGTTATTCTTACAGCAGATAAATGACTATTGACGTTCAAATACAAAAGTATGACTCAAAGTATAATTTTTCATGAATGGAACGTGCTAGATCCACGAGAATAATGTCACCCAATTTATCGCATGGTATTACATATGAAAAGTGAACATGTTTCTCAGTAGGAAATATATTTTTTAATTTTATATTACTTTTTGATAATTTTTTTGAAAAATGTGCAATACCTCGAGAACGGTTCATGTTAGCGTTCTAAAATTTATGTCAATCTTTTTCTAATGAAAAATTACATAAGAAATGTCTATTTGCGTAACTTTATTAGCGGTTTTGATTTTTTGGCGATTTTTTCAAAATTTCATTCGAAAATTTAGGGGGGTTCTGAACATTCGATTGCATATAAAAACAATAGGCTTCCAGAGTTTACGGATTGTGATTTTTGTACCAAATTTCGTTCGAATCGGTTCATTCATTCGTCAGTTATCGTCTCCACAGGCTCACTGACACACACACATACACACACACACACACTTTTACACACACACACATACTTTCACACACATACATACTTTCACACACACAGACATTACTTCAAAAATGTTTGATTCGTGATCAGGGATGCTTGAAACGTGCTCTCCCGTCGAAAACTCGAATTCGAATTTTCGACCCCGTCACAATACTTTCCTTATACATTATGTATATAAGGAAAGTAATAAGATTTAAGAAATGTATTATACTCTTTATTTGTGTTAATGAGCAAAATACATTGTATATTTGATAGCATAATTAATATACCTTATAAACTTTATGAAATGAGTTTTAAAATGTTTACTAAATTTTGGACTTTTAGAATCACATTTTTTAAAATTTCCTGTAAATTTTCCAAATAGAGTTAGTTCTAGTATCTTGAATTATAAATTCGTCATAGTATAATTAGCAATGTCTTTTTTTTTCATAAGAATATTTAATCATATAATTCATGATGAAATATCTTAAAATTGTTACCTAACCTTTGACTTAGTTTCTCCATATGGTTGTAAACATAGAAGGGGAAAATAAAATAAAAAAAATCTGATGTGGGCAACACATGACTTTCCTTATATAATGCAATGAATTTACTACTTTTACAGCTAAAAAAACGTTATTCTTATAGTAGATACTAATATTCTTTCCATGATATTGAATTTTCTTCATTTAGTCGTCATTTTTATTGATTTAGCGTCATTTTTATTAATTTGGCGAGATTCTTGTTAATTTGGCAACAATTAAAAATGTCGCCAAGTGGGCGACATTCCGCCAAATTCGTCGCCAAAATCTCGCCAAGCGTTATGGAGGGAGAAATAAGTTATTCTTACAGCAGATAAATGACTATTGACGTTCAAATTCAAAAGTATTACTCAACGTATCTTTTTTCATGAATAGAACGAGTTAGATCCACGAGAATGATGTCACCCAATTTATCGCATGGTATTCCAAATAAAAAGTGAACATGTTTCTCAATAGGAAATATTTTTATTTTTTATTTTATATAACTTTTTGATAATTTTTTTGAAAAATGTGCAATATCTCGAGAATGGTTTATGTTAGCGTTCTAAAATTTATGCCAATCGTTTTCTAATGAAAAATTACATAAGAAATGTCTATTTGCGTAACTTTATTAGCGGTTTTGATTTTTTGACGATTTTTTCAAAATTTCATTCGAAAATTTAGGGGAGTTCTGAACATTCGATTGCGCATAAAAACAATAGGCTTCCAGTGTTTACACATTGTGATTTTTGTACCAAATTTCGTTTGAATCGGTCTATTCGTTCGTCAGTTATCGTCTCCACAGACTCACTGACACACACACACACACACACACACACACATTTTCACACACACACACACACACACACACACACACTAACACACACACACACAGACATCACTTCAAAAATGTTTGATTCGTGATCAGGGATGCTTGAAACGTGCTCTCCCTTCGAATTCGAATTTTCGACCCCGTCACAATACTTTCCTTATACATTATGCATATAAGGAAAGTAAAAACCTATTAAGTAAAATAATTTTTATTTTTTCCTTTTAAAATTCCAAACTTTTGTGCTTTTGGCTTTTCCATAAATGAACAGCTTTCTCAAAATTAAATTTACATGCAACATTTCCATTGTTTTCACAAAAGTTTGAACCCAGTTCTGAAAAACGAATTAAAACATCCACATTTTTCTCACCCAGTCTTTTTACTTTCCTTATATACATAATGTATAAGGAAAGTATTGTGACGGGGTCGAAAATTCGAATTCGAGTTTTCGACGGGAGAGCACGTTTCAAGCATCCCTGATCACGAATCAAACATTTTTGAAGTGATGTCTGTGTGTATGTGTGTGTGTGTGTGTGTGTCAGTGAGTCTGTGGAGACGATAACTGACGAACGAATGGACCGATTCGAACCAAATTTGGTACAAAAATCACAATCCGTAAACATTGGAAGCCTATTGTTTTTATACGCAATCGAATGTTCAAAACCCCCTAAATTTTCGAGTGAAATTTTGAAAAAATCGTCAAAAAATCAAAACCACTAATAAAGTTACGCAAATAGACATTTCTTATGTAATTTTTCATTAGAAAACGATTGACATAAATTTTAGAACGCTAACATAAACCATTCTCGAGATATTGTACATTTTTCAAAAAAATTATCAAAAAGTCATATAAAATAAAAAAAAAATATTTCCTATTGAGAAACATGTTCACTTTTCATATGTAATACCATGCAATAAATTGGGTGACATCATTCTCGTGGATTTAGCTCATTCCATTCATGAGAAAAGATACTTCGAGTAATACTTTTGTATTTGAACGCCAATAGTCATTTATCTGCTGTAAGAATAAATTATTTCTTAGTGCATAACGCTTGGCGAGATTTTGGCGACGGATTTGGCAGAATGTCGCCAACTTGGCGACTTTTTGAAATGTTGCCAAATTAACGAAAATCTCTCCAAATGGATAAAAATGACGCTAAATTAATGAAAATGACGACTAATTGTCGAAAATTCAATATCTTGGAAAGCATATTAGTATCTACTATAAGAAAAACCTATTTTTACTTTCCTTATATACATAATGTATCAGGAAAGTATTGTGACGGGGTCGAATATTCGAATTCCAGTTTTCGACGGGAGAGCACGTTTCAAGCATCCCTGATCACGAATCAAACATTTTTGAAGTGATGTCTGTGTCTGTGTGTGTTTGTGTGTGTGTGTGAAAGTATGTGTGTGTGTGTGTCAGTGGGTCTGTGGAGACGATAACTGACGAACGAATGGATCGATTCGAACGAAATTTGGTACAAAAATCACAATCCATAAACACTGGAAGTCTATTGTTTTTAAACGTAATCGAATGATCTGAACCCGCCTAAATTTTCGAGTGAAATTTTGAAAAAATCGTCAAAAAATCAAAACCGCTAATAAAGTTACGCAAATAGACATTTCTTATGTAATTTTTCATTAGAAAACGATTAACATAAAATGTAGAACGCTAACCTGAACCGTTCTCGAGATATTTTACATTTTTAAAAAAAATTATCAATAAGTCATATCAAATAAAAAATATATATTTCCTATTGAGAAACATGTTCACTTTTCATATATAATACCATGCAATAAATTGGGTGACATCATTCTCGTGGATTTAGCTCATTCCATTCATGAGAAAAGATACTTCGAGTAATACTTTTGTATTTGAACGCCAATAGTCATTTATCTGCTATAAGAATAACTTACTTCTCTGTGAGTAAAGCTTGGCGAGATTTTGGCGACGGAATTGGCGGAATGTCGCCAACTTGGCGACTTTTTGAAATATTGCCAAATTAACGAAAATCTCGCCAAATGGATTAAAATGACGCTAAATCAATGAAAATGAAGACCAATTGTCGAAAATTCGATATCTTGTAAAGAAT
This sequence comes from Amaurobius ferox, assembly GCA_951213105.1. Lineage (NCBI taxonomy): Eukaryota > Metazoa > Arthropoda > Arachnida > Araneae > Amaurobiidae > Amaurobius > Amaurobius ferox. The sequence continues at coordinate 61,581,928 of OX578139.1, forward strand.
ATAAGTATCTACTATAAGAAAAACCTATTTTTTGTACTATAAAAGTAGTAAATTTATTGCATTATATAAGGAAAGTCATGTGTTGGCCACATCAGATTTTTTTTTACTGTAAAAGTAGTAAATTCATTACATTATATAAGGAAAGTCATGGGTTGCCCACATCATATTTTTCGTTTTGATTTCTGATTCTATTATTCGTTGAAAATCCTGTCTCGCACACAGCTGTTGAAAGAGGAATAACCAATGATATTTGAGCAAGTGCTGAAAATCCGGGGTACATTGGCATATCACCTACTGTGGAGGACAAAATCAATTTGCAAAACTCATTTAATTTCATGCTAGGATTTCGACAATATAAAGACTGCATTTGAAAAAATTATTCTCGTAATTCCTCCTCTGTTGTACCAAAGTATGCAATAGAATTATTTTCAAGCCAAATCTGTTTAATTTGTAATTCTAAAAGGGGAGTTTTGTTTACAAATCGGCGGCATTAATTAATTTATAAAGCGTATTTGCTTATTTTATAGCGTGAAATACGCCTATAAAGGTGTTATCTAGATCTTTGGTTATGACACGTTATTTTATATATTTTTATAAATATTTTTAAAATTTAATTATTTTAAATTAAAAGTGATAAATGTTTAGTATAAATAAATTCGAGGACGATATTTCGTCATGTTTATATATTAATTTTAAATTATAACAGCTCAAATAACTTTTCATTCGATATTTGTTATTGGAAAGAAATCGAGGGAAGTATTTTAATTTAAGAATATAATTTATTTAACTTTTAATAATTTAGAATCAGTCGGAATCTAATAATTGAAATTAAAATCACAGAAAAAATTGAAAATAAAATATTAGTGTTAAGTTTTAAAGTAAACAGTACCTATTGGATTTCATATTTTTATCACCAGTCAAGCAATCACAGTAGACAAATGATTAAACTTTTTTGCGATAAATTAAAAAATATAACAAATTGCAACTCGTATTGATCAATAATAATAAACTCAATGATCGTTTCCTCAAAAATGAAATTAATGTATTTCTTCCCTATTAAATTTATATCGCAGGATGCTACAAAACATGACATCTGGTACATAGGCGTCGTATATTTATTTTGTTGAGTCCAAGCCAGAACATATTTTCTGTAGTTTCAAATAACTTTAATGTTCTATTTTGACTTCGGAATGTCGTCGAATAAATAAGTCTTCAATTTTTTTATATGAAATTATAATTTTTCTGTAACCGGTTCTAATTAATCCATCTCCGTTCTCCGTACAGAGCAAACTTTTATTACTTAATATGGGACAAGGAAATTTAAACTAATTTAAAATTTTGTTTCATATGTAATATCAAATTTTTCTGTTTCAATTTTCGTTTATATTTAGCTTTTTTATTTATTTTGACGTGGTCCAACCCGACAATAATTTAATAAAACGTAGCCCGAGCCCGGCCAGTAGGCCAGGTTGGGCCTAAGTCCACGGGCCAGACACGAGCAGACCCCTAAACCCTTGAGATTGATATTAAAAACTGACCCCCCCCCCCCCCCCCCAAATGGAATTTCAAAATACGCCACTGATTCATTTGCACTGTTTTAAAACTGATGTCAGACGACTATGCAAAATATAAAAGTAAGCTCTAGAACAATTAGTTCTTTTAGCTTGATTTACAATGTTTTGCAGGTCAGTGCTGTAATCACTATGCCTTGGGTTATTTAAAAATGCATATTTATGCATACATACAAACTTATGCGTTCACTCACTTACTATATCTGTAAATTTTTACTCTATTTCATTAATCAATGCACCTTATTCTTAAAGGCATGCCGTAAAGCAACGGCATTACAATAACCGATTAAGAATCTTATTTCATCTTCCGTATCAAAACCAAAATTAATTATCTCGAATCCACAGAAAGCGCCCTCTAGTGTTTACTGCAAGAATTAATAGCGTCCCATTACGATATTAGGCAACCCTATCTTGTTCATCATTGTCTTCGGACATCTTCAGCATCTCTCTCCGCGGGAGATGGCAACAGAAGGTCGCATCACATTGCCTTGCCCCTTCCTCCCCTTTTGCAGGATGTCACAGGCAGCAGACGTCGTATGCGCTGATACGACAATCGCTCCAGCATCGTATTGTCTCTATCTTGGTTTAGGGTTACATATAAGGAACAATAAGCAACGTTAATGACTACAGACGTCCTGCTGGGTCCGAGGAAGGCTTGGAATCCACTTAAATGGTTTTGGTCGGTTCTTCCTTCTGTTCGCGAGGAACAAAGGGCGCTGTAGCTTTTGTGTTTGGAGAACAGAGAACACAAAAAAACAGAAACGAATTGATGGAGAGTTTAGGTTGAGGTCTTGATGAATGGAGAGGATTCATTAAAAGCATAGGTATGTGATTCGATAGCGCACAGCTTCGACTGTTGATGGTTTTGTAGGAACAATAGAACACAATGTTTTTGTCAGTTCCGATGAATTCGATGAGTTCTGGGAATGATATTTATTTGGACGTTAATAATCTTTATCGTTTTGTTCCCAGATTCATCCAAGTTTGTTTGGTAGTGTTGGGGGATATTTTGCAAATGGGAGGACTGAAAAAAAAAAGTGTGATTTCTTTCTGTGGTTCTGAAAGAAATGAAAACGCATTGCAGACGATTTCGTCCGTTAATTACGAGTACGGATTATTCCACAATAGAAAAATTTATAGTAAGCAAAATTCAGCGAATTTAGCATTTTATTTTAAATCATCATTAATAAAATATTTTAAAGATTTAAAAAAAAGAAAGCTGAATTGATGTTTATTATTTTTAAATAGAGGAAAAAGAGAAGTTTTCGTAAAATTTATTTTAACGGCAATAAAAAATTTAATGATAGAGAATTTTGTAATTCTCTTTTCATAGGAATATTTTTAATACAAATTAAATAATATTTGAAATTTATAATTATTGCTCATAATAAATTTTATTTTTATTATGGGAATTTATAAAATATGTTGTGCGATAAAAATAATAATATTAAAAAATAAGAACACTATATAAAATTTAAAACTTAGATAATTATTTCTAAAAGAAGCTCAACATATAGAATGCTGCATTTTTCAGGAAACTCAAAATTTAATAGTTTATCTAATACATCTACATTTAACAGATTAACAAATTATTTATTAAGTAGATGCCTGTTATATGATAATACAAGTATGATTTTGCAGTACTTTATTGATGCAACCGCTCTTAAATATTGCTATTTTGTTTCGAGCTACATTTAAGATTTATATTTTATCGTCTGGGTATAAATTTTCTATTTCAATATAAAATTTATTTTAAACATAAATAATTTATATTTTTATGGTATCATCTTGCATAATTTAAAGATATAAAAATTGAAAAATGAAGCTGTGTCATGGAATATTTCAGTAAATGATTTATTCTAAATTTTATGCCTATTCCCAATTCGTTAAGAATTATACTAATGAATTTCAACAACTTGATGTATATATATTTTTTCAATATAAATCGATAAAATTAAATGAAAGTATGTACGATTTGTACAATCGATAAATATCAATTATCTTTTAATTATCCGCAACTCTGCAAGCGCTCAGGATAATAGCCAGACGACTTAGCTGTCATATTACAGGGCATTGCTAAAACATGTATGCGAGGAAAAATAACCAAATACAGTAGCATTGCCAGATTTTGTTTTCGGGGGGAGAGGGGAGGGACTATCTATCTATATAATATGCACTTATTTCAGTGCATATTATATAGATTCATTAAAGTTATAGTTTGAACTATTCTATGGATATAGAGAGATTCGAAAAGTTTTTCAGACCCTCCAGAAGTACCTATGATAATCTAAGGCTGAATATTTGCACACACAGTATCAACTATTACACAGAATTTAACGTAGCCGGATTTCCAATTTATCCCAAGTGGGTAAAGAAATAGGGCTATTTCGGAAAGTTTTTTCACACCCTCTTAAAGCCCCCGTGGTGAACTAAAAGGCTGAATTTTTGTACATTTATAGTATTGACAATCATACAGGGCCTAACATAGAGGATTTTCGCCCGCCCCCTTCCCGCCTGAGGACAAGGTTATGGTATTTTAATGACATGTTAGACTTGCAAGAAACCCCTCCCCCCCCCTCTAGTAACTTAAAAGGCTGAATCTTTGCACATTTATAATACCGACCACTGAACAAAACCTAGAGCAGCCGGATTCTTGATATTTCTGCTGGAGTAAATAAATGAAGAGGAAGAGGGGGGGGGGAGGGAGTGCTAAAGTATCCCAGAACCCTCCAGAAGCCCCCACCTGGGATATAAAAGGCTCAAACTCGATCAATGGGCAGAACCTAACTGAGCCAATTTTCAACTGAGGCAACTATTTTTGAACTCAGCTCAGCTTATTCAGGGCCGTAGTCAGAGAAGAAATTGAAGAGGGGCTGAAGGGAAATTCAAGGGCGGGGGGGAGGGGGGGGGCAACAGTCAAAAGGAGAGGCTCACCAAACTCATTAGCATTTATAAACCATATTCATTACTCATTGGCATTTATAAACCATAATAGTTACTATAATATTTTTCATTTCATATAAATTATTAACAAATAATTGCATATTTATATTTGCAAGCTAAGAGCTGATTATTAATATCCGTATGTAGCTACTATACATCAGTATTAACATATAATAATTACAATTGATTTTAATGTAAGCATTAACTACTAATAAAGCTGTTGATAATTTGCAGAAACATTCTGAAAGTTAATACAAGTCAATATTTAACATTAACTCTTAAGTACTTATCAGTTGATTTTGACTCTTTAATGTATAACAGCGAACTCCGCAGTAATACAAAAGCATCCTACATACTATGGTTGCAATTTAAAATTTTTTAAAATATTTTAAAATTAAATATGTAAATAAATTGATCATCAATATAACCACATATTCAGTTAAATTAAAAAATCTTTAAAATGAAGTAATTTATAAAAATATCTCAAAAAAAAAAAATTTATGCAAAATTTGAATGACATTTTATATGAAATTTCATATCACTACTCAAAATTTAATATTTTTATCAGGACGGCTGAGTATACCTATTGGGGGGGGGGCTTAGCCCCCCTCTGGTCCCTGTCTGGCTACGGTCCTGCACTCATTGTTAAGCAAGAATTAAAAAAAAACTGATGGAGCTGAATTTTTTAAGACTGTTAGATTTTTTCTCTTTGTCAGGCTTATATACTAGTACACTGTATCATATTTGGAACTAAATGTAACCCCTACTTCAATTCAAGTGAAACAAACCAGAATGAAGTCAATGAGTACCAAACGATTCTGGACCAGAAACGTTGCATCCCTTTCATTTCGTTGTCGGACAACCATCTCGCTTATCACTTTCATAAACTAGACAGCACTGCTGAAATCAGAGGCCATTCTGGAGCATCAACCGTAGCATATTTTCTTCTTCCGTCCACTTTAGAGGAGCATCCTTTAGAGTGGGGGCGCCCCCTTTCACTTTTCGAGCATGTCCCATTTTACGAGCACCTCTTTCCTGCCAAGGAAAACAATCCCGAGGCATTATACCGGGACAGAGGGACCCCCGGGGCCACCCTTTCTTCCTTCCGGACTCTCAGTGATGTCATGGAGACCTAAGTGAACGGCGACGCTTTGTTGAGGGAGATGAAGTCTATGTCGTCATGGAGCTTTCAAAGCAGACTTTGTAAATTAATTTTGATATTGCTTACCCGACAATATTGCAAGTTAACTGTAGTGTGTCTCAACTCAACTTTCTCATACCAGAATTCATTTTTTTTTTAGTAAATATTTTTTTTTTAAATTCTACAAGAATTTTTTTCGAAAAATCGGTAATGTGAGTCGAAATGATTACAATTATAGCGTGTTATTTTCACTTTGCAGAGCTTGAAAAAATATTTCTATTGATACTATACTTGACAATGTATCTCTAAGGGGGGGGGGGATAATGACGTCACGAACAAAAAATCTGTATTGAGGCTATATTTCATAACTATGATTGAAACTATTAGGTCTCGTGATCATTGAGCGATAAATAAACCCTTTTATGCATGATTATATCAAATTTTACCCTATGCTGCCATGTTAAAAAAAAATATAAAATTTCAAAGTTTTCGTTCAAATTAAGGGGACGGTGGACGTTGAATTTTTTATTTATTTATTTATTGACTTAGAAACGTGAAAATTTGCATAAATATTCCTCTTAACGTTAATATATACAATACCATTAAATTTTTTTTCAATTTTATTACAATTTTGTATTCTTTTTTTTTGTTTAATTTTTTTAACGAAAATTTGAAAATGCTCCTTGCGTGCCATTTGTTCACATTTTTGATTAATTTTACATTATGATCACTCAAAAACACATTGTGAACAAATTTGGGTATTTATTTTTAAATCCCTCGAAAAGTTAATTTTTTAAAAATATTTTTCTGCATTAAAACTTAATTTTCACCATTTAATTAGGTTCTTTTATTCACTTTTAATTACCTTAATAAAGTCCAATTATAAAATGCATGCCCAGTTTCATTAAAAAGTATGAGAGGTGTCTTCTTGCCAAATTTCATGCATCTCAGACAAAAATTAAAAGGCATGGAGCATTTTAAAAATGTAGAACCTTTGAAAATTCCGTTTCGAGAAAAATGCATTCAGCCTTTTGCTTACGGGTGGGACAGCGTCCATCCCAAACGAAGAGCCTCCCAAAAACACAGGTATTTGACATACCCTATCCCAAACAGTTCGACCCCCTTTGCAGGCATTGGCGTCCATGGAAATCGCCGACAGAAGCATTGCACCTGCTGCAGCAGGTTTTGTTTTGCAACTCTTCGTTTGGGATTGAAGCTTCCCACTCGTAAGCGAATGTTAAATGTGTAAAATAATGTTATATATTAAAACTGTTTTTAGTCGATTTTTGCTTATTTCAACGTCCACCGTCACCTTAAAAATAATTCTATCTAGTTCTAGATTATTTGATAACAAAGATTAATATTTGTGGCCACTATCATGTACACAAGAAATAGACCACAGACATACAGACAGACTGACATTACTCAAAAAATAGTTAAAACGTGTTCAGGCGGTCTTAAAACATATATTGGCGTCAAAAGCTACAAATTCGAAAAATTTCGTGAAAACAATACTTTTTCTATATTATATTGCATTGCATGAGAAGGTAAAGGTTTCGCAAACTGAGGTCAAAAATACGCGTGGATTAATAACTTCATTAGTTACAGACATTGAAATAAGAAATAAGATAGAGTCAAAGGTTATTTTCTTTTGGGCATTTTAGAACAAGAAATAAGTTATTTTAAATGTAATGTTTCTATAAGTATGTGTGTTTGTTCCATAGAGGTAAAGAGAAGGAGTCGAAAGTGCCACAATGAATAATAATGGCTAGTGCCCCTCCCCCTCCCCCTCCTCATGCTTCATATCAATGCCTATTAAGGGGAGAAAGTAGCTTTCGCAAGTGTAAACCACATATGTTTTGCAATGACTTTGATTTTGAAAAGAAAACAAATGGAACAGGTTTTTTATATTATTAAATTAAATTTTTATACTTCAACATTTGCATATTATTAATATGAAAACATTACAATTTTATTATCGCAGATCTTGTCTTATCTTTAAGCATATAATTTCATAGATATGCCATGGCTCAAAAAATGAATATTAGTGAGTTTTGTATCTCAGCAAGATTATTTTTTAATTAAAGTCATCAGAAATTTTTTTTTCATTCTGAATGAAGCCATTTAATGCTTCTAAACTTAAAATATCTGAAAATAGTTTACAAAAGAGTATTTTTGAAAAATCATACATCCAAATTTTCTTATTTTCTTTTAAAAATCAAATAAAATTATTATTATTATTATTGTTATTATTTTCAAAAATTAAAAATTTTAAACTTAGTACGTGAATATGTATTAATTCAACATATACAATAATTTTTAAGCAAATAGGATAATATTTTCTTGCAATTATATTTTTTTCAAAAATTAAATATTTTAGGTTTAGGGCATGGATATTTATATTAATGCATGAATATTTATTTATTTAACATATACAACATATGTATATTGATTTCTAAGCGAATAGGCTATTTTTTCGCAATTATATTTTTGTTCCAAAAATTAAAAATTTTAGATTTAGTGCATGAATATTTATTAATTCAACATTTATATATTAATTTCTAAGCAAATAGAATATTTTTTGAAATTATATATTTTTCAAAAATTAAAAATTTTAGGTTTAGTGCATGAATATTTATATTAATGCATGAATATTTAATTATTCAACATTTTTATATATATATTAATTTCTAAGCAAATAGGACAATATTTTTTTTGTAATTATATTTTTTTTTTCAAAAAATAAAAATTTTAGGTTTAGTGCATGAATATTTATTAATTATATTAATTTCTAAGCAAAGAAGATAATATTTTTTGTAATTAAAACTTTTTAAAAATTTTAAGTTTAGTGTATGAATATTTATTAGGTCAACATATATATATTAATTTCTAAACAAATATTTTTGTAACTATTTTTGCAACATATTTTTGTAATTATACGGGCAGACACAAAAATTCGAAACAGAGAAAAAGGGATATAAAGAAACGTTATACTGGGGAAAATAGTAATGCACTTTTAAATAAATGCATTTTTCATTGTTGTATGATTAATTTGAGTTTGATTTTGATGCGGTATGCGATAAATAAATCCTAAAATTGTAATATATTTAAAAAAAAAAATAATAAAATTTGTAAAATATACTGTATTTTTAAAATAATTGTGAATATTTTGGAAATGTGCTTCGATTTAAAACAGCATGAGTTCGTAATGTATTCTAGAAATCTTCATGACACCATTTTCAATTCATTTTCCACAGTGTTTATAGTTTCATTTGTATCCTAATTAGTATCAGAACGAAAAACAAAAATATTTTTTCAGAATTATTTTTACTATGAAGTAATTCTTTTAAGATATGTCGTAAAAACCATTTTAAAATTTATTCCATCATATGCAACACCTTAGTGATATCGATGAATGCATTTGTCTTATACACGTGGCTTGTCTGTTTTAACGTAAACTATTTTGAAACAATTATCATCAATTTGGTTAAATTCACAATTTAGTACACATACTATTATTATTTTCAAATGGCCAGGCGTTTGATCTTACAAGTCATTCACCCAAATGCAGATAAGGAATTAATCATTTAGATGTGAGAAACGTTGCCTTGCTGCAACATAGGAGGCGGCTCATATTGTGCATTTTTGGACCTTCAGTTTAAATTAGATTCCAAACCGCTACGAACATCCATGTATACTCAGTCCCCCTCCCCCTCGTACCCAGGATTTGAACCAAGTACAAGTAATTTCGAACATCAGCGTGCTGACTGATGAGCCATCAGAAGACACCCATTAACTATAATACCATCATTATTCCTGGATTTGCCATAACTTTTTATAGTAAATAATGCTACGATAATCATAAAACTCGAATAATTCGATTTCTGATCTTGGGAATTACTTAAAATTCCATCCAATTCTTGGTTTTCATATAATATATTTACACATAAAATTTGATAGCGACACACACACACGCACGCACGCACACACACACACACATTTACAAAAGTTTTCGAAAGGGATTCAATCAGTCTTAAAATATTTTTATCCATCAGAATGTGTGATTCGAAATTTTTTAGGAAACAATGCTATGATAAATATAGCATGAGAAATCAGTAATCAATTTAGAAAAATATGTAGACTAAGAAAAGTTAAAAAGTGCATAAAAAACTGGACTAAATTGTCTAAAGATAGCGCTTACAACTTTGCCTGTAAAACATGTTTTTCCACACAGCTACTTTCAAAGCTGAGAAGCGACAATAACTGTGCGGGACATTTAAAGGGACTGCACAAACACGTAGCAAAATAAAAAAAATATGTGTTCAAAAAGAAAGGATATAGTTATCTTTTGGCAATAAAACATGCAGATACGATGAGTAACACTTTTAAAAGTAGAATTCTGCAATTTTAATTTCCTGTATGGTTGAATATTTGATAATTATCAATTTTATGTCCCTTGAGCTTTTTAAAAATAATAATAAATAAGATAGATACATTTTTTGCAGTATTTGCTTTCATTTTTGTTCTAGATATTTTGGTATTTTAAATAATATTAAATGTATAGTTTTGAATCCATAGAAATGCAAATTTGTCATTTGTATCACTGTCACCAAGTGACGAGGTTTTATTTCCCAATTCCACTAGTGAAAAACATAAATAATGGAAATAAACGGATGAACTTAAAAAATTTCGACTGTCACTTAGAAAAAATATCTTATTTGCAAACACGTTAGTAATATTACTTTGAGAAATATCTAATACGTGTTTGTCATCGAGAATCGGTGACATGAACGATGTTATCCGAAATATCGTCAATTTTATCCACTAGATGGCGACAGCAGTGATTTTTAGTCAGTTTAAGAACACTGTGTTTAGTCAGTTCATATATGTATATTCTTTGGTTTAGGTTCTGTTCCGCATCTATTTCAAGATTTGGAACTTTGTTATTAACAGTTAAATTGAAAACACAATTTCATAATTCATTTTTGATGAGTATATTTGTTACCTGAGATCCCTGACACTCATTTAATAATTTTTAATATGACTGAAAATTTAAAAATACTGTGTATCTCCTGTTGGTGCATAAAAGCATAGTGTATACTTTGTTTCCCAATATTAATTTCGATTTTTGTGCGGAATAAAATTCAACCCATATCTCATTCCTGACACTGGAAGGTAATGAATATGCATTAAAATTTCATTAAACGTATTAAACAACTTTATCTCCCATTGGAAATCTTAGAAGACATTTCTAAGAACTTATTCCAAGCAAAATTTTCTGTGAAATATTAAATTAAAAATATATTTCTTAGAACCTGAAAATTGACAATTAACAGATATTTAGCCGTATCATATATATCTGTAGAAAAAAAATAACAACATATTTTTCGAAAAACTCGCATTTCATACAATAGAAGAAACATATTTAGAGACGCCTAATTTTTACTTTCTCCTACCATTGCATAAATCAAAAGTACTGTTTTCCCGAATATTTTTCAATTCGATATTTTGAAGGATAAACACGTTTTAAACCCAATTAAAACACTGTTTGAAAAATGTTCGTGTCTGTATGCGTGTACGCCCGCATGAGTGTCTGTGTGTGCGTATGAGTGTGTGTGTGTGTGCGTATTAGTGTGTGTGTGTGTGCGTATGAGTGTGTGTGTGCGTATAAGTGTGTGTGCGTGCGTATAAGTATGTGTGTGTGTGCGTATGAGTGTGTGTGTGCGTATAAGTGTGTGTGCGTGAGTATAAGTATGTGTGTGTGCGTATGAGTGTGTGTGTGTGCGTATGAGTGTGTGTGTGTGTGTGCGTATGAGTGTGTGTGTGTGCGTATGAGTGTGTGTGTGCGTATAAGTGTGTGTGCGTGCGTATGAGTGTGTGTGTGTGTGCGTATGAGTGTGTGTGTGCGTATGAGTGTGTGTGTGTGCGTATAAGTGTGCGTGCGTATAAGTATGCGTGTGTGTGCGCATGAGTGTGTGTGTGTGCGTATGAGTGTGTGTGTGTGTGCGTATGAGTGTGTGTGTGTGCGTATGAGTGTGTGTGTGCGTATAAGTGTGTGTGCGTGCGTATAAGTATGTGTGTGTATGCGTATGAGTGTGTGTGTGTGTGCGTATGAGTGTGTGCGTGTGAAAGGTGGACGCGATAACGAATGAATGCCCCAAGCTCCATAAAATTTTAGGTATAGATACATTATGTAAAAACTGGTAGAAATTTTAGTCATTCTCATGATTAGAACTCAAATTATTTGAATTTTAAGGTTTTCATAGTAATATTATTTTCTATGGAAACATTGGGAATTCTCGAAACTATGATGGTAGTGTATAATATATATGGGGAATTGGATAATTTGAACTAGATTATGGATATTAATGATATATCGAAACAGTTTATAAATAGCTAAAATAAGCCTATTGCATCCATTTCATTGATATCACCAAATTGAGGCAAATTTAAAATTAGCTAGAGTGTGGCTCAAGTGCAATTTCTCATATCAGAATCTATTTTTAGTAGCTTTTTTCTTTAAATTTTACAATCAAAAATATTTGAAAAATCGGTACCATGGATTCAAATGATAACAGCTATAGCGTGTTACTCTTCACTTTAAAGGGCTTGAAAAAAATCTTTCGGTTGATACTATACTTGATAATGTACCCCACGAGGAACGGGTAACTTGCCCTCCGAGGGGAGCTAATGACGTCATGAACAAATATATATATATATATCGCGGCTATTTTTTACAACTATATTTTTAACAACTTTCTATAAAGTCTCGTGATCAATGAGCCATAAATAAACTCTTTTATGCATAATTACGCCAAATGAATGTTAAATAAATATAAAATGTCGAATAAATGCCGAAGTTTTTGCTGAATTTAAAAAACATTCTATATCGTTTTAGAATTTTTAATAACAAAGTTGGATATAAAGTTTCGTGAAAATCCATTAATATTTATGGCTGATATCGTGAACACAAGAAATCGACCACAGACAGACGGACATCACTTCAAAAATAATCAAAATATGTTCAGGAGCTTTTAAAGCATATATTGGCATCAAAATCCCGAAACCGAAATTTTTATGAAAGCAATAATTTCTCAATACTGCCATGAGAAAGTAATAATATTTTTTTAGAACTCTATTTAGTTTTGATGAATACTTTTCGTTAGGTGCCCTGGAGCGACCACTCCATCCCGTTCCATAACGGCAGGCCAGGCTACTGGCCAAAGGTTCGAATCTTCCCTTGGCATGTCTTCAAAAATATTTACCTACGAATTTCGGACACAATACGTATTTTCGTTCTTGTTCTGGTTCTAGTCGGCCAGATAGGAGACTGGGACTACGGGCAGTTCCCATTTCTTTGTTTCGTGACTATCTCGAGAAAAAAAAAATCCTCTGCTTTTATTTGTATTTAATAAATATTTTACGTAGACTATTTTTGGCGACGATACTGTTTTATACTGTATAGGTGTCACATTTAGTGACCAGATATTTTACCTATACATTATACTACGCATGTAGGGACAGTAAAATGGGGGTTATCCTATCTCGAGAAAAAAAATCCCCTGATTTTATTTGTATTTAATACATATTTCATGCAGAAATTTAATATGTTCAAAGTGAATTCTAATTTGAAAAGCAACAAGAACCCTTTGATGAGGCAAAAGAACTTCTAAAAATATTTCCGCAAATGCGGACAACTGTTAATGCATAGACAGCAAACTAGCGCCAAAATATTTGTCTTATTATACATTTGCGTAAATGCACACATATATTCCCTCGAAAACACGTCAATAGTGCACTTCAATTTCGATATATCTGTTTAGCAGCATTATCTCCACCAATCCTACAAATGAGGCCTTTGAGAGACACACGCACTTCCCACACGCCCACCCCCACCCCCTTTTCACCTGCCTCTTCCAAATCATTTATATTTTTTATTCATTCGAAACTCCTCAAATTTATTTTTTCTCCCTCTCACTCACTTCACTCCTTCGCACGCGCGCACTCTCTCTCTCATTCCCATCCCATCCATTGTAACCCAGAATGTGGAATGAAAACCAAGGGAAGAAAAACGCAGGAATTTACATGAAACTCCCATTTGTGGGACATTATTAAACAAACTGCTGAGCCCTTTGTGGAGCTGCAAGGAAGGCCATTTGGCGAGGGGGCACGGGCCCTAATGGCCCCCGGGAGGATATTCTAGGGCCACTTTCATCAGCCCTGGCGGCACTTTGAGGCCCCACAATTGCTCGCATTAAGAAAAATTCTAAGCAGACAGTTCGACGATATTGAAAAGGTCCGAGTTCTCAGAATATTTTTTTTTTCACTTCGCGTTCCTTCTTTTCTATTTTAGCATTCTTTATATATTCCTTTTCCGATGCTTTCTTCGAAGTGCAGGTCTCTTTTCTATTTTCGCGCATTTTACAGAGCGCTCGGCTAGGTTTTATTTGGCTGTTTGTTTATTTATTTTTTTATTTATTTCCCAAAGCTTGTTTGTATGATAGTTTATTTCTCCCCTACACACTTCCGCTGGATCTGATATGGAGGGGGCTCATCTGTAAGTGCAGAAACTTTCGCCTCGCTTGCGTGGACGTTTTAGCTGCACATATTTCTTCGAGCAGTTCAATTTCAAATAAAATGCACGCTTATATAGTACGTCATGTGTTTATATAACAACTAGAATATAACCCTGACGCCCATGGTGCCCGTTTTAAATTTGTTTTGAATGTCAAAAACTATTTTTTTACTTTGTTTAATCTTTTTAAATATAAATTTAAATCTGCTGACACCACTCAAAGAAAGCAATAAGAAGAAAAGAAAAAAAGTCGAACCGTGTTCAATCAAAAATTTAATTAGCTAAGAAGAACGCTCCGGTTTTTAATAGGAACACTGAATTCAAGCAGCAGTGAAGGTGGAAAGTCAGTGAGTGATCGGAAAAATTTAGTGTTCACGTGGAGGGTTTTGAAAATGCTAATGGTCTGGGTTAGTATCTAAATTAAAATGTTTATCCGTGATTGAAACACGTTTGGCAACATTTTGCAGCAGCGTTACTCAGAGATAGATAGATAAACAGACAGATAAATCAAAATGTTTATATTATTAATTAATAAGGCATTTCTCGATAATTAGACAATATACATATTAAAAAATTCTGTGGGCAGCACATGGTTTTTTTCTACACAACTTGATGATTTTATTTCATTCACAGTGAAATAAGATTCACGGTACAATGTTTTCAACATTGTATCAACTGTACACTGACATTTGGCACTTTTGCAGATGACACCATTTAAAACTATTTCGAAGAACCAACTTAGCTGATACTTTGCGCAAATTTAACTCGACAGCTGATGGGAATGTTGTTATCATCTGCTAAGCAATATAAAGCAACCGGATTCGAATTTTGGTCTGATAAATTAACACTCTGGTATACTCCATCAACACTATCCTGGCCATGATAAGCAATATAATGCGACATGATATTGTGACATATAGCAAGTTTTCTTGCTACCATTACGGATTATATCTATTTCGTGCAGATAATTGCAATCGAGAGCAAAATTGATCCACCGAAGATGATGGTTGATGTACTGCAGTCCAAGCTCTGGAACAACTACTATTGGCGAGGATTTAACTGCTTTTTGTTGATGCCTGGCAATACGATGTTATTTTCTCAAATTGATTTTAAAGGATTAAAAAATATAATAGGCAGCACATGATTTTCATCATAGACTCGTTTTGTTTTCTGTTATTTAAATTTATTAAACAAATTTTTATGGTGCATAACAATTTATAAATTATTATATTTTTTTAATTTGTATAAATTTCTTCTCTTTTATTATTTCAATTTTAATGATCCCGAAATAGGTAAGCATTTTGACAAGATTTTATCCTAGCGTGTTGAAAGTGGGTTTTCCTTTTCATCAAAAATTACATGCAAAATAAGTATTTTTCTTCTTCTATATGGTGATACAGCCAGCTGCAGGCATCGACTATTAAATGACAAAAAGATGTATCGTTAAAAACAGCATTCTGAAATAAAAAAATATTACAGTTTTTTCAAATACACCAATGCTACGGGAATATTTTTATTCGCGTTCTCAAATTGGCTTTATTAATTTAAATACACCTTCATAAATATCGTAGCATTAACCCACTATATATATATCAACCAGCCTTTTAAATGTAAAGCAACGTATTTTGAGATAGGTCCGTCTGTAATCATAAGATCGAGGTAAATGCGTCTCTATCATCTCTTATGCAGAGCGACAAGGAAGGACGACTGTCTGCAATCCCTAGACTCCAGAAGTCTGTAGGTTCATTATAGAAATATTTTTCAACCTTTGTGAGACTACGGCCTGGTAAATTATTTTCTTATAAGACGCGGGTCCAGTACCAGCAAATTGACTCGCTGATTGCGGACGGCAGTGGGAGCTGGCAACCAGGTTCTTAAAATGTGAAGTACGAAGCATGAATTGGAAATGGGGTATACGGTTGCAGCCGACAGTAGGAAGAACGGCAGAAAAAGTGGACCATGTACATTCTGATTTATTATTTGTAAATTACGTTAATAGGTGTTCACTTTATGATTTTTCGCAGTTTTAAGAATAAACTTGTTGTTTTTATCAAAGATGCCTGCGTGTTCATTGCGCCACCTTTATAATATTTCTATTTTTTTTAAGTTCAAATATTAAACTAACATAAGTATTAATAATTAATCATGGCACAATCATAAAGTATATTAGTAAACACATTTATGTATACTGTGCGGCATGTTGACAAATATAAAATGCATATAATTCCTTACTAATTGGTTTCGATGATATTCCAAACTATAACACCAGGCGATAAATACACCGCCCGTGTCGCTATTCGATGTCCGAAAATTCCCGATTATTCTTGAACACTTCCATTACATGTTTAAAAATAAGCGGCTTGGTCACTGATATTTGCTACACGGATGTTATTTACGTTTCCTGGTTCTAAACTTTTCGACACATTCACGAATATTATTCTCCTTAGGATGTTTCGACTGTGAAATATTTATTCTTAAAAAATGCTTCGAAAACTAAAACGACAAATTCCAGAAGAATCTCTTGCGATCCGGTATAGTAGATGCTAGGGCCCAGCGGTTGATAAGAACTGCTTTACATCACTGTGCAATCATCTTCCTGGATCTACGATCATCTTGTAGGGAATGAGATCCTCCTCTTCTCCTGGATCCCTCTGGCTTGGTAGACCAATTTTTTGCTGGGATTTGAGCTTTGGGATCTACATAATTTTCTCAGCCATCTTGTTCTACCAACATTTATAATTCTAATTATATTTGTCTCATTATAGAGTTTGTAAATATGCTTGAAGCATTTACGTCTCATTTCATTTTCGCATACTGGATCCAAGTTTTTTTGGTGATTTTTCTCTCAAATATGTCATGCTTACTATCTCCTATTTTGTTAAGTATGCTGTCATATAAAACGATACGGCAGAGAAACTTTTATACATTTTTAGCTTGGTTTTAAGACCTATTTGTTGTGATATGAATGGCCTTAGTAAGTGATGACATCTGTCTGCCATCATCAGCCTGTTGGTAACTTCCTTTTTAAGGTCATTTTTACTGGTGATAAGGGTAACCTGGTATTTAAACTGGATAGCACCTTTAAAAGTGTATCTATTTATATGTAAAGAGTTTGTATATGTGTAATTTAGGTTTACTTTTATTAATAGTGAGTCCTATTTGTGTCCATAAGTGTACCTGTTTAGATATTCTTATGATGTCAAATTCATCTGAGAAAGTCAGAACTTGCAGTGACTTATTGAAAATAATTCCCTTTCCCACCATGCCAGAGTTTCTTACTGCCTTTCTAGTGGGCATCTTGAAGGCGTGCATCCATATTTTTTATCTTATCTGATAATGATATTATTGCTGCATGCTGGATCTGTTATAACACCCACGTTTATGTACCCAGTACGGCGATGATGTACACAAACGTGACATTTCAGCCTCAAGGTTGTTGTTAATTCATGTAGCTGCCCCGTCATATATTAACACCCTTATATAGGCTACCCTATAATTTATTTTATACACAATTTTAATATTTCATATCAGACTATGACAGTGATCGTAGTTCAAATAATTTGATTATAGATTACATTGTAAATGTTACGTTAATATTTATTACACTTAACATTATGCGATTAAACTTCACTTTAAATTAAATATAAATTAACTGGAAAATGGGTCAACTCGCCTTTTTCCTACCAGAATTCATTTTTAAGTAACTTGTGATTTTCTTTCTTTCTTTTATTTATTTATTTTGCTAATTTTGTAAGGAAAATTTAAAAAATCTGTATCGTTGGTCTAAATGTTTGCAATTATAGCATTTAATCTTCCTTTTTAAGGGCTTGAAAAAAGCTTTTCGATTGATACAAGTTTGACAATGTACCCCCTTGTGGGGGCAACTTGACTTCGCAACGGGGGCTAATGATGTCACTAACAAAACAAATAATATTACCGCAGTTATTTGTGATCACAATGATTGAAACTGTTCAGTTTCGTGATCGAGTCATAAGCAACCTCTTTTATGCATAATTATGTCAACTTTTGTTCTGTGCTGCCATGTTAAGAAAATATAAAATTTGAAATAAATTTCGAAGTTTTCGCTCGAATTTATAAAAATTCTATCTGGTTCTAGATGTTTCGTTAACAAAGACGGATAAAAAGTTTTGTGAGAATTCATTAATATTTGTGGCAGCTATCGTGTATACAAATAGACAAAAAGTATTTAGGATGTCATAAATCATACATTGGCATCAAAATCACTAAATTAAAAATTTTCGTAAAAACAATACTTTCTCTATACCACTATAGTCTATAGTAAGAGAAAGTGAAAATGGGTTAGATTTGCTTGTCATTTATAACTGTTGTAATGATAACCGTCTTCACCTCAATGCATTGTTGCTTCTTTGCTCGTTGAAATGTACCTATTTAATTTTTTTGTGGTATTGAAAACTCTTTAAATAGGAATTTCTCTGTTACTGATTTTGGTGTTATTTATACTTTTGTTTTCCCTCTTTCACCTCATATTTCTGATATTTGTGTTAAATCCTATACGAAACTCGGTTACATAAAGATGGTTTTTGAGGATTTTATAAATGTGGATACCGTTATTGTTCTCTTTAATGCCCTGATTAGGTCGAGGCTTGAATATGCCTCCATTATGTGGCGGTCTTTTAATGTTAATATTGAAGTTATTCAGAATAAATATTTTAAGATATTTATATTATAAGAAAACTGGTACTTACTGTTACACTTCATCCGCGATCTTTGTAAGAAATATGTTTAATGCTAAAAACTTACAGAACAGAAGAGACTTCATTCTATTTTCTTTCTCCAAAAATGCGTTCAATAACAGAATTTATTATATTCCTGTTTGGAATAAAATCGGGTTTCATGTTTCTCTTCAACTAGTACTATGTGTCGATTTGTTGAAAGGAAATTTAGTACTAATATCGATTGTTATTGTATTATTAATAATTTTTGTAAATTTAACAACAGTTTTCCCGATAGTTCTGATGTTTTTTTATAAATACTTTGCATTTCAATGTATTTTACAATATTTTTGTCTGTATATTTTTGTACTGAATTTATTTTGCAAGCTGTTGCTGGGATTTTATCCTGTAGCTTATATTCTTTTAAATAAATAAATAACTTAATAAATAAAAAATAATTTAGGTCGACTTATATCATAATCCGTATAAGAATAAAAAGAATATGGAAAGTAGGTTCATAATGAACTTTTCCCGTCTATTCACGTTTTATACTTTTACGTTTATTTGTACTATAATTAGTACCAGACAGAAAAAAAAATGTATCTTTTATTTGTACTCTTTAAATTTTCTAATCCTTTAAAAATGTAAAAGGCTACAACAAGTCAGTCAAGTCGATAAATGGAAGGCATTTATCTGATTTGTGTTAATGCATACTTTTTTTAATTATTGCTTTTAAATGCATAACGAATATCAAAAAATCATGGGAATCTTACATTGTTTATAGTACTATCTTTGTTTTGGAAGTTATTACTTACCATAGGGAGAAGTGAATTGGCAATTTGAAATTTCAAATAATTATTGCTTCAGTCATGCGAACTTACACAGTCCCAAACTACCGAAGTTATAAAATTGAAATACATGCGGGATTAAAATATCCAAAGTTTTCTTAATTATCTCTCTAGGTGTACAATCAATCGTTTTTGTGATAATTTAATTTATAGCAGAAATTTTTACTTTCTTATAGTATAGAGTCGGTATTGTTTTCATGAAAATTTTGGATTTCGAGATTTTGATGCCAATGTTTTAGGACCTCCTGAATACGTTTTGACAATTTTTAGACTAATGTCTATCTGTCTGTCTGTCTATGATCAATTTCTTGTGTACACATCAAATTCATTTGTTGTCACAAATATTAATTTACGAAGCTTTACATACGGTTTTGTTAACAAAACAGCTAGAACTAGATACAATCTTTTTGAAATTTTAGTGAAGCCTGTAAAAATATTAACTGTTTGAAATTTTAGCGAAAAACGAAACATATTCGAAATTTTATGTCGTCTTAACATGGCAGCATAGGACAAAATTTGACATTATGCATGAAAGTCGTTATTTATAGCTTAATGATCACGAAACTCAACAGTTTCAAACATTGTAGTGAAAAGTAGCCGTGATACAAGTTTTGCGTTTGTGACGACATTAGCCCACCAATGGTGGTAGATTAATCCCCGAGGGCCGAGGGGGTACATTGCAAAACTTGGTATCAATTGAAATATATTTAAGTTCTTTAAAATAGAAAGTAACATGCCATAATTGTACTCATTTGGATCAATGATGCATATTTCTTAAATTGTTGCTTGAAAAATTTGCAAATATAGTCTGCTCTATAGTATTTATAGTAACATATGCTGTCATATCTGAAACAAACATTTGTTTTTTTTTAATTTGGATTGGATACACAGACTTGATGATGAGTCTATCTAAATTAACCTCCACATTAAACCTAGTGCTGTTCATTTCTTTTTTTGGCACGGCATTTGCAGTTTAACTGTTTTGGTGATTTTATTGTTTTGTCATTACTTAGTATTGGTTATTATTTTATCTTTCTTATATATATATATATATATATATATATATATAGTTTATAAAAATCCAAAGATATATTAGAGATATTTCATAACACATATAAATCCATAACTAAAAAATATGGATTTATACAGATTTATGGATTTTTTCGGCACGGCAGCTACAGTTTAATTGTTTTGGTGATTTTATTGTTTTGTCATTACTTGGTATTGGTTATTATTTTATCTTTCTTATTTATATATATATATATATATATATATATATATATATAGTTTATTAAAATCCAAAGATATATTAGAGATATTTCGTAACACATATTCCATTCGTAACACATATAAATCCATAAGTAAAAAATATGGATTTATATAGATTTATGGATTTTTTCGGCACGGCAGCTACAGTTTAACTGTTTTGGTGATTTTATTGTTTTGTCATTACTTGGTATTGGTTATTATTTTATCTTTCTTATATATATATATATATATATATAGTTTATAAAAATCCAAAAATATATTAGAGATATTTCGTAACACATATAAATCCATAAGTAAAAAATATGGATTTATATAGATTTATGGATTTTTTCGGCACGGCAGCTACAGTTTAACTGTTTTGGTGATTTTATTTTGTCATTACTTGGTATTGGTTATTATTTCATCTTTCTTATATATATATATATATATATATATATATATATATATATATATATATATATACCACAAGTTACTTAATGGATTTTGGTATGATAAGAAAGTCGTGTTCAACCACACTCTAGTTAATTATGCTTGAATTCGAAACGATTTTTATTATTCAGAAATTTTTCAAGTGGGGATGCTTCATATTTAGTTGCTAATAGTTATTTCGGCCGCAAGAGCGTGCGTGGAAATGTCTAGTAGATAATAACAACAATCCCGCTTTTCAGCAAGAATCTTGGCGCTTCTCTTCTCATCTACTAAACGCTCCCTCATATACCCCAGAAGCAAATGCATCCCGGGAGTTTCCTTCTATATCTCCATTTTTCCTTCTATGAACCGAAATAAGGGCATATTTTTCAGGGAGGTGCGTACAATCTAGATAGTGGATGAAGGGCGAGGGAATATTTTTGAGGATGAATGAGTGTCATTCAGTCGAGGAATTTCATTCATTTGGTGATGAATCTCGCGCGAATTTGGGAATCCGGAAAAACTTCTTGGGGGCTGAATTATGACGTCATAAGACCTCCAATGACACGGGGCGACAGGTTGAAAGGAACCAAGATTGCGGGAGCAATTGATAAACAGTTCAAATTTAAATGGAATTTCGTGGATTGTGTTCGGTCGCTATAGTGTTGCATTCTGTGCAGAATTAATGCAGGGTCGTGAGCAGGTTAATTTTTCTGGGGAGAAGGGTTGTATTTCAGTTTGGAGAAGTAACATTAATTCTTTTTAGTTAGATATTCTTAGTAATCAGAATGCATAATTTAAGTAAAAATAAAAAATTAAACTTTCAAAAAATGATGTAAAATAATATGCATTTATACTTTTTTTTTCGCGACTTCATACTTTTCAGATGCGTGTATTTTTAAATAGCAGTACAGATTTTACATTTTGATATTTTATGTATTGAACTTTATTATTTTAAAGTATCGCTTTTCTACAAATTTTGAATTTTCGATTTTAAGGTGAGAGCATATTTTAAAATTTTCCTAAACACATTTTGAACGCTTTTGACGCCCCTTTTAGTGTGTGTGTGTGTGTGTGTGTGTGTGTGTGGATTTGATCATTCATGAATGGCGTATGGAATTTTCAATATAGATATGAATATATTCTGTGTAAAGAAATTAAGTGGAATGTGGTTCAACTCGACCGCCTCATACCAAAATCCATTTTTTAAGTAACTTGTTATTATTTTATGTTTTATTTATTTATTTAGTTAATTTTTATTTTTTTATTTTATTGCAAAATTTGAAATAAAAATTTGAAAAATCTGTATCGTTGGACCAAATGATCATAATTCTAATGTATTACCTTCATTTTAAGGAGCTTCATAAATATATCGATTAATACCAAATTTGACAATGTACTTGCCCCCCAACCACACCCCCACCCCTACCCCTGATGAAGTTAATACCGTCATGAACACAAAATTTGTATTGCAGCTATTTGTCACTATATTGATTGAAACAGTTAAGTTTCATTATTATTGAGCCATAAACAACCCCTTTCATGCATAATTATGTCAAATTTTGTCCTATATGCTGCCATGTTATAAAATTTCGAAGTTTTCGCGCGAATTAAAAAAAAATCTGATGTGGGCAACACATGACTTTCCTTATGTAATGCAATGTATTTACTACTTTTACAGTTAAAAAAAATGTTATTCTTATAGTAGATACTTATATTCTTTCCAAAATATTGAATTTTCTTCAATTAGTGTAATTTTCATTGATTTAGCGTCATTTTTATTAATTTGGCGAGATTTTTGTTAATTTGGCAACAATTATAAATGTCGCCAAGTTGGCGACATTCGGCCAAATTCGTCGCCTAAATATCGCCAAGCGTTATGGACGGAGAAATAAGTTATTCTTATAGCAGATAAATGACTATTGGCGTTCAAATACAAAAGTATTACTAAAAGTATATTTTTTCATGAATGGAACGAGCTAGTTCCACGAGAATGATGTCACCAAATTTATCGCATGGTATTACATATGAAAAGTGAACATGTTTCTCAATAAGAAATATATATATATATTTTTTTATATGACTTTTTGGTAATTTTTTTGAAAATGTGCAATATCTGGAGAACGGTTCATGTTAGCGTTTTAAAATTTATGTCAATCGTTTTCTAATGGAAAATTACATAAGAAATGTCTATTTGCGTAACTTTATTAGTGATTTTGATTTTTTGACGATTTTTTCAAAATTTGATTCGAAAATTTAGGGGGTTCTGAACATTCGATTGCGTATAAAAACAATAGGCTTCCAGTGTTTACGGATTGTGATTTTTGTACCAAATTTCGTTCGAATCGGTCCATTCGTTCATCAGTTATCGTCTCTACAGACTCACTGACACACACACACACACACACACACATCACTTCAAGAATGTTTGATTCGTGATCAGGGATGCTTGAAACGTGCTCTCCAGTCGAAAACTCGAATTCGAATTTTCGACCCCGTCACAATACTTTCCTTATACATTATGTATATAAGGAAAGTAATAATTCTATCTATTTCTAGATTTTTTTTTTATAACAAAGCAGGATCTAAAATTTCGTGAAAATCCGTTAATATTTGTGGAAGCTATTGTGTACACAAGAAATCGACCATTGGCAGACAGATAACACTCTAAAAATAGTCAAAGCGTATTCAGAAGGTCCTGAAACATATGTTGTCATCAAAATCTTGAAATAAAAAAAATTGTGAAAACAATACTCTCTCTTTACTATATTCTATGGAATGAGAAAGTAACTATATCTAGATTACCTTAGTCACAAAACGTTAGGAATGTTGTAAAAATAATTTAATTGTTTAAGGGGAAAGAGTGACACTGAGTATACATTTAGTAAGATATTCAGAAAATTTACAAAATACGTAGAAATTTTTTTGAGACAGTGAACATCTTGAAGAAATTCTGGTAACCTCAATAGTTTTCCTTCCATTTCACTATCAATATTTTTAAACTTTTCAACGTTGCTTTGACAAGCGGCATGGAAATCACGCACTTTTCCTTCCATAGACAAAATTTATATGCATCATTACTGTATATAATGATAGCCAATCGTATTATGCCACCGCCTTCGAAAAAGTCTAAAAAAAAATTGCGTTCTTTGTTGTAAAGGGTTAAAAAGGGTCAAAGTTGAAAAGTGTTTATGACTTTGTTCATTCTGTCTGTCTGTCTGACCGTTAGCACCTGTCTGCCGTAAAAATGACTTTATCAAAATGAAATTTTAGTACGTTATTCAGACGGTCTGTGGGACCTATGGGAATATAAATGAATAATATCACCCAATTAGTTTTGGATTGAACCCGGGTCGAAAAAATGAAATACATTGAACCGTATGGGACCTAATTTTTCAAATATTTTTTAAGCGGATTTAAAATTCATAAATTGCTTCGAAAGTTTTAGAAAATATTGAAATTATCCCATAAAATATATAAAAAAAATTTCAGCGAAATGTATTCAGTAGTTTTTTAAATAAAAATAAAAATAATAATTACTCCTTTTATATGCTGCGATCACGTGACCATTATATGAAGAGATCACGTGACCCACTTCAAAATAAAATATGGCATCCATCTTGTGTCAAAATCGTGATTTTTAAAGTTCTTTTTAATTCATATTTAGTGTTGCATCCATCCTAAAACCGCTTTATTTTAGCTTAAATTCTGTGCATCTACATATTGAAACAACGCAATTACAATATATTTGAGTTTAAATGATCATCTAAATTTGATTATTTCTGCAACGAAGCCTACTTTTCACTTATGGAAAATGTAAACAGCAGAATATGTAGAATGAGTTGTATAAGAATTGCTGCATTTTTTTAACGCAAAATCATTTAGCTCATGGAGTCTACAATATAGCTGATATGAATGAAATATTCATTGATTTTACAGAGAGAAAGACGATTTTTTCGATGACATTTTAAGCATAGAGTTTAATTACTTGTACCACCATGGTTTTAAGTTTTTAAATAAAATAAATTATTATAGTATTGGGATGAATGAAGTGAATGGAAATATGTTTATGAATGAAATGCTGCTTTTATATAGAGAGCCAGACGTGTTATATTTTGATGACGTCATTTGAATAAATTTCAGTTGTTTTCAATGAAGTTTTCAAATATAATAAATTAATGTAGTATTGTCATAATTTTTAAAATATTACCGAGGAATGTATCGCATTTTGGAGATGTTTATATAAAATTGCATTGAAGTTGGAAAGTGTTTCATAATCAATGCTTTAGACATGATTGATTTCTTGTATTTTAAATATCCTCTATATCCTAAGTTTCCCGACACTAGGAGTTAATGAAAGTAAAATACCTGTCAAAAAGTTGCATCATCAAAGCTTCTACCGTGATGACATCTGCAATCCTTGTCAATGTACGTGATCATATTTTTTTCTGAAATTTAAGGGCAACAAGCAGTAAGTTTAAGGGGTTGTATAATAATGCAATATTTTTAGCGTCGGGCAGTTTTATTAGTAATTAGTATTATTGATCTTGAAAGGAGCGGGTGTCCTGAGATTTTAGCAGCACAGGTGTTACAGGCGGGTGGGTGAGAGGGAATCTTTTAAATTACTTTATAAACTCCGTTATACGACGGCTTAATATGTAATAAATGTGAAGTAAAAAAAAAATCATCTATTAATGACACAGAATTATTAAATGTCCTACGTGACAACTATCAATCCTAACCTTGGATCTTTTCTGAAAAGACCCTATTTTCATAAGTTCCTCACAAAGGGAGGATAAACACCCGTTCATGCACATCTCGATCCAATATTAATGATCGGATTAATACGCCCGAGGAGGCATGAGAAATGATGGTAAAGAAAGAAATTCTTGGCTTAATTTTTCATATCCGCGTTTTAATAAAATTCCATTGGTGTGTTTGTTTACCCAAAGAGGCGCATATAAGACGGAAGAGGGTCACGGGGTTCAATGCATTGACGTCCATATTTTACTGCTGTGAGGGGTATTAATGGTTTGGAATATCGTTAGGAAACGCTGAAAGTTTTATCGATGAAAAGGAGTTTTTTCGGGATGGGTTTATGACATTTTATGTGTTTTATAAATTGATAGCGATATGTATGTATAAAGCATGAATATTGTTGTGAGAGAACAAACTATTAAAGTCAATAGGTAAGAAACACTTTGTGCAAAGGGGAAAGATAGCTTAAATAACATATTTAAGCAGGAATAGAAAAATAATGCTGCTATTTAGAGGATCCCTTTGTTTTGTGCTAGAGAACCAATTAACCTTAATTCAAAAGGACAAAATGGGCATAAATAGAAGAAACATAACAGTGCATATGTTCAAGTCGTGGGATAAGAGTCCACCTGAGAGAGCCAATCAGAAAGCAGAATGATGGATACCCCCAGCCAATCAGAAAGCAGAATGAAGGATATCCCCAGCCAATTAGAAAGCAGAATGAAGTATACCCCAGCCAATCCGAAACAAGAACTAACACACAAGATTGGAGTACGTCAAAACGCAACAAAAATGTCCCACAAGACGAGAAAAATCCAAACAAGATTAAATGAGTTAAAATATTAAATAGTGTGTATAATATTAGACCTAGTTTTAGCCTCTTAAAAAACAATCTTTCAGAGAAGTCAAACCCGGATCCCCTGAATTGCGCCCAGACGTGCTACCTGCAATTTCACTCTAGTTATACAAGAAATTACTATTGTCGACTTACATATTCTCTCTTACAAAACAAGGTCCATGCGGTAGCTTCAACATCCGCCACAGATTTCATTTTATACTCAACTGTACCACTGTAAAGGTTTCGCAATTAATGCTGTACTGCTCGAGATAAAAAAAAAAAACACTTGAAAATAACACTTTTAACTGCTTTTTTATTCTTCATTGTTAATAGACCTACAGCCTTAATTTCTGAACCGATTTTAATGAACAATAGAACGTCTTTGAGATGATGTGCGTGTGTGTGTACATGTGTGTGTGTGTGCGTGTGAGTGTGTGCGTGTGAGTGTGTGTGTGTGAGTGTGTGTGTGCGTGTGAGTGTGTGTGTGCGTGTGAGTGTGTGTGCGTGTGAGTGTGCCTGATATCTCACGAACGAATGGAGCATTTTGAACGCAATTTGGTATAAATATTACAATCGGTGAATATACTGGAAGCATGTTGATTTTAAACGCAATCGTATGTTCAGAAGAACTCTAAATTTTAGAAAATTTTTGAAATAAATAAGAATTTTCAATAATGTTACATAAATTATCATTTATGCAATTTTTCATTAGAAAACAAATGACAGTACATTATAAAACAAATGCTAGTATGAACCTTTCTCGAGATTGCACTCTTAAAATAAATTTATCAAAAAAATCACATACAATTAAAAAAAATTAACTATTGTGAAATATGTTCCCTTTTTATATGTAATATTATGCGATAACTTTGTTAACATCATTGTCGAGGATCTAAGTTCGCTCTATTCATAAAAGAAGATAGCTTTTGTGATAAGTTTTATATTTTGAAGTCCAATAATTCGCTGATAGTCCAATAATTCGCTGATAATCCAATAATTCACTGATAACACTACAGAGGATATATTTAAATTTCTATTATATTTTTATGAGTGTTTTGCACTTGAGAATGAATAAATTATTCTGTTCGGAAGTTGCAAAAATCGCCCAATTTAAATTTATATAGTGTTAATTCAATATCTAAAACACTGTGCAATAGATCTTGTATATCATAATTTCTCTGCAAAAGAAGTAAAGTGATTGCATTATGTACGGAAATTCATGTACTGCCCACATAAATTTTTGCTTTCTCCTACTATATGATATAGTGTAAAAAAAGTATTGTTTTTATGAAAATGTTCGAATTCAGGATTTTGATGCTAATATGCGCTTTAAGATCTCCTGAACATGTTTTGCCTATTTTTGGAGTGATGTCCGTCTGTATGTATGTCTGTGCTCGATTCGTTGTGTACGATAGCGGCCACAAATATTAATGGATTTTCACGAAACTTTATATCCGGTTTTATTATTAAAAAATCTGGAACTAGATAGAATTTCTTTTTTTTCAAATCGAGCGAAAAATTCGAAATTTTATATTTTTTTAACACGGCAGCATAGGACAAAATTAGGCATAAACATGCATAAAAGGGTTTATTTTTATCTCGATGATCATGAGACTTTAGTCATTGTTCTGAAAATTAACCGGAATACAATTTTTTTTTGTTCGAGACGCTATCGGGTGGCAAGATACTCCGCCCCGCTCCAGGGAGTACAGTATCAAGTATGGTATTAATAGATTTTTTCAAGTCCTTTAAAGTGAAAGGTAACAAGATGTAATTGTAATAATTTGGACCCAAAATACTGATTTTTCAAAAAAATTTCTTATAAAATTTGAAAAAAAAATGTTATTAAAAATGGATTCTGGTATGTGAAAGTCGAGTTGAGCCACACACCAATTAATTTTATACTATAATCTAGAAAAGTAAATAGATCAGCATTAATGACGTTCCCTAAAACTTCTGTGAAATTAAAAATTTTTTTTTGAGGAAAATTCTGTTTACTTGAGTCCATCATATTCACCATACCTGATAATCTTGTTACTTCTAAATATTCTCAAAATTTAAGTTGATCACGAAAAGATCTCGTTTCGAGTTGATCTCAGAAGCTAACGAAGCCACGACAGGGTATCTAAAAGACCTAACAATTAACTGGAGTTTGGTCCTAACTAAGTGGGGTGGTCCAACGGAAAGTTGGAAAATATGTGGTTCAGAGAACTTCGTAAAGTTATTGCTTCTCGTGAAAAAAGAAAAAGTAAACAGAAAAAGAAAAAGGAAAAAAAAAAGAAAAAAGAAAAAAAAAAGATGTACATTGCTGGTTATTAATCGTCTTTCATGATTTACTCAAAAAAATTTTTTTGTTGCCAAATCAGTCATTTTAGAAAGTGTTACTTATATAAAAATTTTAGACATATTTTTCTAAAACAGTTTTATATCTAATTTTATAAAAAAAAAGCATGACTACACCATGCAGTGAAAACTTAGGATGTCAACTAGTTTCGAAAGCAAAAACAAGAAATAGAAAAAAAAAACGCCACCATATTACTTCAAGGCAAATAAGAAGCAAACCCATACAAGTAACCTTGGTATCTGCGGTAGAATAAATAGCTCACGGAGTACGATACACACGTATCTGAAGATAGAAGAAAAGTCGCCATCACCGCGAGGACAAATGGAAAGAGATGCAAGAAATATCAATCATGCATAAAGCATTGATTATGAAACACTTTCCAACTTCAATGCAATTTTATTTAAACATTTCTAAAATGCGATACATTCCTCGCTAATATTTTTAAAATTATCGCAATACTACATGAATTTATTATATTTGAAAACTTAAAATTTCATCGAAAAAAATGAACTTCATTCAAATGACGACATAGAAATATAAATTGCCTGGTTTAAACATCTCTCAAATGCGATACGTTCTCTGTAATATTTTTAAAATTATCATAATACTACAATAACTTATTATATTTGAAAATTTCATCGAAAACAAATGAAATTTATTCAAATGAAGTCATCGAAATATAACACGCCTGGCTCTCTCTATAAAAGCAGCATTTCATTCATAAACATTTTTCCATTCTTTTCATTCAGCACAATACTATAATAACTTATTTTATTTAAAAATTTAAGACCATGGAGGTATAAGTAATTAAACTCTATCCTTAAAATTTCATCGAAAAAATCGTCCTTCTCTCTGTAAAATCAATAACTGCTTCATTCATATCAGCTATATTGCAGACTCCATGAGCTAAATAATTTTGCGTTAAAGAAATGCTGCAATTCTTATACAACTCATCCTACATATTTTGCTGTTTACATTTTCCATAAGTGAAAATTAGGCTTCGTTGCAGAAATAATCAAAGTTGGATGATCATTTAAACTCAAATATATTGTAATTACGTTGTTTCAGTATGTAGATGCACAGAATTTAAGCAAAAATAAAGCGGTTTTAGGACGGATACAACACTCAATATGAATGCAAAAGAACTTTAAAAATCACGATTTTGACACAAGATGGATGTCATATTTTATTTTGAAGTGAGTCACGCGATCTCTTCATATAATGGTCACGTGATCGCTTCATATAAAAGGTGTAATTATTGTTTTAATTTTTATTTAAAAAACTACTGAATATATTTTGCTAAAAATTTTTTTATATATGTTATGGGATAATTTGAATATTTCCTAAAATTTTCGAAGCAATTTGTGAAATTTAAATCAGCTTAAAAAATGTTTGAAAAATTTGGTCCCATAGCGTTCAATGTATTTCATTTTTTTAACCCGGGTTCAATCCAAGACTAATTGGGTGATATTATTCATTTATGTTCTCATAGATTCCACAGACCGTCTGAACAACATACTAAAATTTAATTTCGCTAAAGTCATTTTTACGGCAGTTATCGTGCTAACGGACAGACAGACAGACAGAATGAATGAACAAAGTTATAAACACTTTTCAACTTTGTTGTAAAGTGTTAAAAACAAGGAAAGCAGAAACAAGTGGTAGGATACTATGAATGAACCAACGGGCGAAAAGAAAAACACGCCACAAAATTGAGAATAAATGAAAAGGAACCAACACGTCAAGTGAACGGTTAAGAATTACCAACCATGAAAAGTTCAAACCAGTTGTAAAAATCACAATCTAGAAGATAAGTACAAAATAACAGATAATGATGGCAAAACAATTAAAAATTAACTGGAGTGTGACTCAACTCGACTTTTTCATACCAGAATCCATTTTTACTAGCTTTTTTTTTCTCAAATTTTACAAGAAAAATTTTAAAAAATCGGTGTCATGGGTCAAAATGATTAAAATTATAGCGTGTTACCTTTGACCATAAAGGGCTTGAAAAATCTTTCGATTGATATCATACTTGACAATGTACCACCGGGGGGGGGGGGGGGCGAGTAATTTGCCACCCGAGGGGTTCTAATGACGTCACGAAAAAAATTTGTATCGCGGCTATTTTTCACAACAATAATTGAAACCATAAATTCTGGTGATCATTGAGCGAAAAATAATAAACCCTTTTATGCATAATTATGTCAATTTTGTCCAATGCTTCCATATTAAAAAAATATTTACTCGAAAAACGTTTTTACTCGAATTTAAAAAACTCTATCGTATTCTAGATGATTTGATAGACAAAGTCGGATATAAAGTTTCTCAAAAATCTGTTAATATTTTTGGTCGCTATCGTGTGCACAAGAAATCGACCACAGACAGGCAGGCAGACAGACGGACATCACTCCAAAAATAGTCAAAACGTGTTCAAGAAGTCTTAAAACATATATTGGCATCAAAATCTCGAAATTGAAAATTTTCGTGAAAACAATACTTTCTCAATACTACGTAGGATAAAGTAAAAGGAATAAAAATGAAAAACAAATATGAAGGAACCAACAGGTTTCGGAGGCTATATCAGCGAACTTCGTATAATATTGCGGAAATAATCTTGACGAATTTCGTTTTTCCGTTTGGAGGCAGAGCTCAGAAAGACGCAGCCAAGAAAGATAGGAAATTCTTATTCAAAGTTATCAGTTATTTAACGATGTTTCAACCTTCAGCATAATCTCGGGATTGGAAGGGAAAATTAGATGAAAAAAATCTAAATACGCTCAATACTGCTGTTAAAACTAATTTATAGAAAATCTTTGTATAACTACAGCATGCAGTAAAATGTAGGGTGTTAACTGGTTTTAAAGGTAAAAAATAATTTTTTGTCTTCAGGACAAGCAAAAAGATCTCACCAATCGAACTTCTAGGACATTAAGCATATTTCTTAATGTATATATCTTTTGTTTATATATTCACGTATATTTTAACGTACTATATCTATTCCAAATCATTTCAATGTTTTTGAGACATTACCCACTTTTTCAGATGTGTTGAGTTGAAAAATTGCTTTAGATCGATATTTTGCTAACAAAAAGAAATGTTTTGAAACTTACAAACCTTTCATGGCTCACTGGTTTCTAGGTATAAAATGGGAGTCACCTATTGACAAAGATATTCTGCGGGCACAAGGAGGCGATAACAACTGGCCGATGTCCACAACTTACGTCCATCCCTTTATCAGCGGGGCACCACAAAGGCACTGCATCAATAGCAGACCGGTTGATAAAGTGCGTTCCTTCTATTACACAGAGACTTCTCTAAAATAAATATACACCATTGGCCTGGAAAATGAAACACGAAATAAAAAACACACAAATCGGCCACAAAAATCGAGAAATAGACTGAAAAAAAAAGAGAAAAATGTTTTTCTCTAGAATTTTTCGAAAGCAAACGATAGTGTACGTTTTTCTCCTAAATGGGAAAGGGGGCTGCGTGGGCGAGGTGGAGGCATACCGCACAGAGCCGGTACCAATGAATGAACAGGAAATATAAAAACATTTTTCAACTTTACAAGTTGGGATATAATAGGTGCCTCTTCTTTTGAGTGCCGACAGATCATATTTCTGTGAGTTCGCCCCTGGAGGCTTTCGGTGCCCCTCCCTTAAAAAAGTGGGGAGAAGAAAAAAAATAAGAAAATCAGCTGTCAAAAAGATTCCGAAGAGAAACGAACTTTGCCAGCACATCTTACACCGCGCAATAAAGTGAAACGATATATATTTTTTATCGTTTATTTCATTTTTCTCAGAACTTAAGAACGTCTTCTATAAACACGAAAAGGAAAGAAACAGACCGACTCAAAGAATGCTGAAAAAGATATAGATTGGAAAAGAAGGGGGGGGGGGTGGAGCCGAGGGTGTCTTAAATGGATAGTAGAAGTACAACTGCGAGCGCCGATAGAAGTTGTCACCATTCCTTTTTTCGATAACCAAGACCCACCACATTTCATATATAATAATATTTATGTTATTTTCGTTCTTTATGTTCCCCTTCAAAAAAAGCGGCCAGAAATAAAGAGAAGGGGGTAGAGTTGACGGAGAGGGAAGTGAAAGAGGGGGTGGGTTCGATTTCGGTGATGTACACATATGCCTTCATTGTGTTCCAAAAAACGAAGAAGATATAGAAAGGTGGTATTTGCATTTAGTGAAGCTATTGTTGTACGTTCCTTTGGTGTTTATTTACACCAATGCCAATTTTCTTTTCTTTGCAATTGTTCTGTTAAGAAAGTAGAATCATGAACGTTAATAGACGTGCCAAGTAAGCGATATAACTAATGATTCCAGTCAAATGATGGCCAAATAAAGAATAAAATGTTATATTAATAAAAATATGTCGTTACATGAATTTAACAAGATAAATCCTGAAGAACAATTAGAGAAACACGTCCAGCTTTATAAGCATTTGTAAGACAACTTGCAATTGACTTATTACAATTAAAATGTTGTCTTCTTACAAGTTTTCTGATAAAATAGAGGAATGCACTGTAAGGTGCATCAAGTAGGTAATGTAATTGTTAATTTACATAAAAGTATTGTTATATAAAAATTAAAAAGCAATTTTGATAAAATGCTATCTTGTTACAGGAATTCAGGAAGTTAAACAGAGCAAGTGCAACTTTGCAAATGCTGCAAAGGCAACCATTGCCTTATTAGAACAATTTTAAATATGCCTCATTGCACTTGTTTTAATAAAATGCGGAAAAATGCAGTGTAATATGTGTATCAAGTAGATAATGGAATTAATAATATGCTTAAATAATTCTTTAAATAATTAGAATGCAATTTTGATAAAAAAAATTATCTTTTAACAATATTTTGTCAACTTAACATCTATTATTTTCTTTAATGATTACTTTATGGGCGGTTCCTAATGCAATTAATCGCAGACTACTCAACTAAACCAAAGAACTTTTACTATACGCTAAATCACCCATACACGCAAAGATTCTTCCAAAATTTTTTTGTAAACAACATGCAAAGAAACATTACCTATAAAACTAGTTTTTCAGCTGTGATACTGTAGCAGCCGGGAAATTCTATTGCTGAAGTGAAACACGTTCGGACTAAGATGCAAGATCTGGGTTGCAGAGGCGGATAAATTAATTATATAAAAAATTTTTGCGGGCAGATATTTTGTGGCATTATCAAGTGATCATATTTTGTATTCTAATAATAGCTTATTTTTTATAAATGTGGTCGCCTAATCTCATATGCGTTTTTGCGATTATAATAGTTTTTGAGATAATAGATTTTAATTAATAATTTTTATTTTGTCAATTCCAATAAGTAGAAAAAAATTGTAAACAACGTGCGTAGAAATATTGCCTGTAAAACTAGTTTTTCAGCTGCGATACTGTAGCAGTTGGGAAACTTTCAACTGCTGAAACGAAGCACGCTTGGACAAAGATGTAAGATCTGGGCTGCAGAGGCGGATAATCTAATTATATAAAAATACTTTGGGTAAATTTTTTTTGTGGCATTATCACGTGATCACATTTTGTGTTCTAATAATGGCTTTTATTTCATATAAAAACGTGGCCGCCTAATCTCATATGCATTTTTGCGATTATAATAGTTTTTGAGATAATAGATTTTAATTAATAATTTTTATTTTGTCAATTCCAATAAGTAGAAAAAAATTGTAAACAACGTGCGTAGAAATATTGCCTGTAAAACTAGTTTTTCAGCTGCGATACTGTAGCAGTTGGGAAACTTTCAACTGCTGAAACGAAGGACGCTTGGACAAAGATGTAAGATCTGGGCTGCAAAGGCGGATAATCTAATTATATAAAAATACTTTGGGTAAATTTTTTTTGTGGCATTATCACGTGATCACATTTTGTGTTCTAATAATGGCTTTTATTTCATATAACAATGTGGCCGCCTAATCTCATATGCGTTTTTGCGATTATAATAGTTTTTGAGATAATAGATTTTAATTAATAATCGTTATTTTGTCAATTCCAATAAGTAGAAAAAAATTGTAAATAATGTGCCAAGAAACATTGCCTGTAAAACTAGTTTTTCAGCTGCGATATAGCAGCAGTTGGAAAACTCTCAACTGCTGAAACGAAGCACGCTTGACTAAGATGTAAGATCTGGGCTGCAAAGGCGGATAATCTAATTATATAAAAATACTTCCGGAAATTTTTTTTTGTGGCATTATCACGTGATCACATTTTGTGTTCTAATAATTAATTTTATTTTATATGAAAATGTGACCGGCTAATCTCATATGCGTTTTTGCGATTATAATAGTTTTTGAGATAATAGATTTTAATTAATAATTTTTATTTTGTCAATTCCAATAAGTAAAAAAAAAATTGGAAACAACGTGCGAAGAAACATTGCTTGCAAAACTAGTTTTTCAGATACGATACTGTAGCAGTTGGGAAACTCTCAAATGCTGAAACAAAGCACGCTTGGACTAGGATGTAAGATCTGGGCTGTAGAGGCGGATAATCTAATTATATAAAAATACTTCGGGTAAAAATTTTTTGTGGCATTATCACGTGATCACATTTTGTGTTCTAATAATGGCTTTTATTTCATATAACAATGTGGCCGCCTAATATCACATAAGTTTTTGCGATTATAATAGTTTTTGAAATAATAGATTTTAATTAATAATGTTTATTTTGTCAATTCCAATAAGTAAAAAAAAAAATTGTAAATAATGCGCGAAGAAACATTGCCTGTAAAACTAGATTTTCAGCTGCGATACAGCAGCAGTTGGAAAACTCTCAACTGCTGAAACGAAGCACGCTTGGACTAAGATGTAAGATCTGGGCTGCAGAGGCGGATAATCTAATTATATAAAAATACTTCGGGTAAAAAAATTTTTTGTGGCATTATCACGTGATCACATTTTGTGTTCTAATAATGGCTTTTATTTCATATAACAATGTGGCCGCCTAATATCACATGAGTTTTTGCGATTATAATAGTTTTTGAAATAATAGATTTTAATTAATAATGTTTATTTTGTCAATTCCAATAAGTAAAAAAAAAAATTGTAAATAATGTGCGAAGAAACATTGCCTGTAAAACTAGATTTTCAGCTGCGATACAGCAGCAGTTGGAAAACTCTCAACTGCTGAAACGAAGCACGCTTGGACTAAGATGTAAGATCTGGGCTGCAGAGGCGGATAATCTAATTATATAAAAATACTTCGGGTAAAAAAATTTTTTGTGGCATTATCACGTGATCACATTTTGTGTTCTAATAATGGCTTTTATTTCATATAAAAATGTGC
Organism: Amaurobius ferox; assembly: GCA_951213105.1. Taxonomy (NCBI): domain Eukaryota; kingdom Metazoa; phylum Arthropoda; class Arachnida; order Araneae; family Amaurobiidae; genus Amaurobius; species Amaurobius ferox. Next base: position 61,618,629 of record OX578139.1, read on the forward strand.
CCGCCTAATCTCATATGCGTTTTTGCGATTGTAATAGCTGTAAATTACTCATTTCAAATTTGTTAATTCCAATAAATAAAAAAAATCTGATGTCGGCAGCACATGACTTTCCATATATAATGCAATGAATTTACTATTTTTACAGTAAAAAAAAAATGTTAATCTTATAGTAGATACTTATATTCTTTCTAATATATGGAATTTTCGTCAATTAGTCATCATTTTCATTGATTTAGCGTAATTTTTATCTATTTGGCGAGATTTTCATTAATTTGGCAACATTAAGTCGCCAAGTTGGCGACATTCCGCCAAAGTCGTCGCCAAAATCACTAAGCGTTATGAACGGAGAAACAAGTTATTCTTATAGCAGATAAATGATGGCGTTCAAATACAAAAATATTATACAAAGTATCTTTTCTCATGAATGGAACGAGTTAGCTCCACGAGAATGATGTCACCCAATTTATCGCATGATATTACATATGAAAAGTGAACATATTTCTCAACAGTTAATATTTTTTATTTATGGGATATTTTGATAAATTTATTTGAAAAATGTGCAATATCTCGAGAACGGTCCATGCTAGCGTTCTAAAGTTTATGTTAATCGTTTTCTAAAGAAAAATTACATAAGAAATGTCTAGTTGTGTAACTTTATAAAAGGTTTTAATTTTTTGATGATTTTTACAAAATTTCACTCGAAAATTTAGGAGTAGTCTGAACATTCGATTGTGTGTAAAAACAATAAGCTTCCAGTATTCACGGATTGTAATTCTTGTGCCAAATTTTGCTCAAATCGGTCCATTCGTTCGTTAGTTATCGTCTCCACAGGCTCACTGACACACACACACATACTTTCACACACACACACACACACGCACACAAACAGACACACACACACACATCACTTTAAAAACGTCTGATTTGTGTTCAGTGATGCTTGAAACGTGCTCTCTCATCAAAAACTCGAATTCGAATTTTTGACCTCGTCACAATACTTTCCTTATACATTATAAGTATATAAGGATAGTAAAAATGTAATTAACGTGCAAAGAAACATTATCTGTAAAACTAGATTTCAGCTCCGATACTGTAGAAATAACATTGAAATAACATAGAAATAACATTGCTAAAATGCAATCTCCATTGATAAGTGGCGAATTTGTCGGTATCGCTATCAACCATTGTTTGTAAGTAGTGTTATATCTCGAGAAAGGCACCTGCAACTCGTATGAAAATAAATCTCAGTTTTGAGGAAAATTATCACTATATACATGCAATTGGATATGACGGACTGGCTATAATAGAATTCATAGTCTGAAGCTTAGATGCCAAAAATACGCTTTTGTTTCAACTAACAGAAAAATTAAGAAATCCTGACTTTTCGAAAGAGAAGTGGCCAACTGGTAAAAAATGCAATGATTTGAATAGAAAAATATTTCTAAAATTTCGAGTGGTGTTTTATCTTTTATATTTAACATACAAAAGGCAAAATTTACAGTGTAAAATGTAAAAATAAAATGATATATAAAATGATGTATATAATGTAATAATATGATGTATAAAATGATATTACATTTTAATTGATATATAAAATGTAATAATATGATATATAAAACGATATTACATTTTTAATGATATATAAAATGTAATAATATGATATATAAAATGATATTACATTTAAAATGATGTATAAAATGTAATAATATCATATATAAAATATAAAAATAAAGACTATTTCCTGAAAACAATTTGGAAGAAACTCGACTTTTTAAGAAACTCTACCTCCAGAAGCTCTCAATGATTTAAAAGCTGAATCTTTGCACACGGATAGCTTCGACCATTAGACAAGGGGCAGGATAGCTCAGTGGTTAAAACACGGGGATTGCACTTGGAGGATCCGAGTTCGATTTCCGGCTCTGCACAAACTATCCCGTGTTCACTCGGAATACGATCACATTAAATCTGTGGGTCTGAAAGTCTTTTTGAGAGGTTGGTGGCAGGGAAAGAAGGATACGGTCCCCGTGGATGTCACCTCCACTGCTTTCCGGTCTGAATGTGGTGGCACTGTTTCGGCCATCCAATCAGATACTTTACACCAGTGTTTCTCAACGTTTGTGAGATCGCGTTTGCGAGAATACTTTTTATATAAGACGATGGCCCGGTTCCAACAAATTTACTTGTAACTACCTTTCCAATTCTTTTAATTTCATACATAAACTAACTTAAGTATCTATAATTTATCATGACATAAAAAGTATTAGTACCTTTCCAATTTTTTTTAAGTTCAAATAAACTAACGAAAGTTTTAATAATTCATTATGGCATAAAGAGTATTGGTACATTTATGCATACAGTGTGGCATTTTGATAAATATAAAATTACATTTGAATAAGTTATCAATCACTGTACTAATAAAATCTCATAGCATATAGCAATTTCCTCAGGCCAATATCATTAAATTAATTTCTGCTGATTTTCATTAACATATCCAATTCTTATCACAAAATGTATATTATTATTCAGTGTAAAATTGATTATTGTATTATTAAATTCATTTTGGTTTGCAAAGAAGAAAACTGTATTGAAAAAAATATTTATCCATTGTAATTCATCATAGAAGTTAGCTGAGCAGTCTTATATAAAAATTTAAATGCAGCTTGGTCACTGACATTTGCTACATAGCTACTAATTAGCCGTTCTGGTTCTGCGCTTTTCGACACATTCACGAATATTATTCTCCTAAGAATGTTTCCATTATGAAATATTTATTCACGAAAAGTGCCTAGAAAATTAAAACGACAAATTGTAGAAGAATCTCTCGCGGCCCGGTATAATGGTTGCCAGGGCCCAGCGGTTGAGAAGCACTGACTTACACCTTCGGGTAGATCGGATGGTCTGGATCTAAAGAAATAAAAACCATTAGACAGAAGTTAGAAAGAACCGGATTTTAGATTAAGTCGACTATTTTCAACTCTAAGTTCCATATCCAGAAATTATTATACGAAATAAAACTTATTAAAAATATTGCAACTTAATTTTTTGAGAATGTTAGTTTTCCCGTATTTTACAGTCTTAAATACTAGTCGCTGAATAAAGCGTACAACAAGCCATATTCATAAAATTGTTCCCTCTGTAAAATATGCATACAGAGCAACTTGCCATTAATTTATTTACGCATTACATTTCAATGGAACGATCGTGAGCAAATAAATTTAACAAATATAAAAAAGAATAGGTAAATAAAAAAAAAACCCTAACCACTTAATTCCACACCTCTTTCTATTTAAGCTTTTAAAACACAGTGGCAATTCGATAACCCCCGATCCCATATACCCATTAATCATCTTTTAAATGCTATTCCCTCAGCAGGAAGGTTGCCATGTAGTGTCACGTTATAAACGGGGGCGGGGTTGAGGTGTTCAGGCGCTGAGGGTTATTAAAGGGTCTGGGATCTTGACTAATTATACCCGTGGGAATAATCGTGCGAGTGGTTAAATACCGGGATTTAGGATTAACCCTGAATATTGAAGAGGGGTCGGGCAGAAAGTGAATATTTTTAGTCCTATACAGTGTGCAAGACAAAAGTGGTGAATAGCTTTATTCAATTAAATATTGTTCCTAGACTTGCAATTGCAAAGTTTCTCAAAATTAATTGCAGAATTTTGTGAAAATGGTTTTAACTTTGCGGGTGGTGTTTCTGGAAAAATTCCAAAATCTGAATTTTTTCACGATCCAAAAGTTCCGATCAGGAGAATATTTCTTACAACTTCATTAATTGAAATTTAAAAGTTCCATTTCTTTACAGGTAAAGTTGCTTAAAAAAAGTTTTCACCCAAAATACAGGAATCAGATGAAAATTGAATTATTGGAAAAATAGAATTATAGGAAAAGTATTGAAATAGGGTAGAAGATCGAGTTTTCAACGAATTTACACGTTTGGAGCACTCTGAAACACAAATCCTCTAATTTTAGCGTAACGTTCGTATATTTGTCTGTCTCTCTGTGTATGTATGTGAGTCATGAGTCTGTGCAACGTATATGTATATATTAACTCTAGATCAAAAGTTCTAGTTCAATTCTAGATCAAAAGTTCTAGATCAACTCTAGATCACAAAAGTTGGTGGGTAAGTCACGTGTAGGATTCCTCGGCTCTGATTATATTTTGGTATAATTTGAAAAGAAAAAATCTGATGTGGGCAGCACATGACTTTCCCTGCAGACTTATATCCACGTTCTCTTTATTTTAATTAAATTTAATTCACCTTTAATTCAATTTTCGTTCTCCTTTTTTCAATTTTCGTTCTCCTTTTCAAAGGTAGCATAGAGAAAATAGGAAAAAAGCTAAAGTATCTCGAGAACGGCTAGTCCTAGTGTAATGGAGTTGATCTTATTTTTTTCTTTGTTAAAAATTACGTATTAAACAAGCATTTAATGGATATATTTGAGCATACGTAGTTTTTATTTTAGATTTTGACAATTTTTGCAGGCCATTTTGTAAAAAAAGGCAGGTTATTTTTTTTCGAATCATACTAAAATCTAATCAGCACCAGGGTGACCCACAAGCAACTTATCTACCGAATTTTGTAAAATTCGGTCCATTAGTTTTTTTAGCTAGAGTGGATACAGGCTTCTGCTGGCTATTTTGCAATAAAAAGGCGGGTTCTTTTATTCCGAATCGTACCCAAAACTAATCAGCACCAGATTCGGCTACAAGTGACTTACATATCAACTTTTATGGAATTCGGTGAATTAGTTTTTTAGTTAAAGTGGATACAAAATCTGCACAGACAGACAGGCAGACAGACAGGCACACAGACAGACACACACACACAGACGTCACGCTAAAAATAGCTTTTTTGTATTCTAAAGGTCTCGAAACACGTAGATCCGTCGAAAACTCGAGTTGCGATTTTCGGCATTACCATGTATTGCAGGGAAAGTAAAAAAGTTGAATAGAGCTGTTTCTACAAAATGGCTCGCAAAAATCCTCAAAATATTAAATAAAAGTTTAAATACTCGTATGCTTCAATGCGTTATTTAAATGCTTGTTTAATGCGTAATTTTTAGCGACAAAACAACTAAAAACAACCCCAATACTGTAGAATGAATCGTTCTTGAGATATTTTGTTTTTTTCGCTGGTGACGCTTTAAAATGCATAAAATTGCTAAATGGAAAGAAAATGTATTAAATCAGCTAGATATAATTTCAAATAAGTATTTGTGCCAATTTGTATAATTAAATTCAATGGATTATGAAACAGGAAAACAAATTGGAGTCAGTAGGGAAAGTCATGTACTGCCGCATCAAATTTCTTTTATCTATATACGTTTTCTTAACAGACGAATTTCTTATCTCGTTAACAAATTTTGGTTTTGTAACTGGTTGTTAAATTTGTCCTCAAAATACTCGAAGTCTGTAATAACCATGATAAAGTAACCTAAATCTGTAAAACATTTTTTAATATCTTCGTAAATTTCATTTTTCAAAATTTCAACTTTAATTTTTAACACTTTATAACACAGCTGAAAAGTGTTTATGGCTTTGTTCATTCTGTCTGTCTGTCTGTCCGTTCGCACGATAACTGCCGTAAAAATGACTTTATCAAAACGAAATTTTAGTATATTGTTGAGCCGGTCTGTGGGACATATGGGAATGTAAATGAATTTTGGATTGAACCCGTGTTGAAAGAATGAAATACATTGAGCCCTATGGGACCTAATTTTTCAAAAATGTTTTAAGTCAAAATTCACAAATTGCTTCGAAAATTTTAGGAAATATTCAAATTATCACGTAAAATATGCAAAACAATTCAACAAAACATGTTAAGTAGTATTTTAAGTAAAAATTAAAATGATAATTTTATCCATATTACATAAAAAGATCACGTGACTCATTTCAAAATAAAATATGGCATCCAGCTTTTTTTTTTATCCCCGTGTAAAAATCGTGAATTTAAAGGTTGTTTCAATTTATATTTAGTGTTGAATCCGTCATAAAACCGCTTTTTTTTGTATATTATTTATGTATCTGAATTCTGTTCCAACGCAATTACAATATTTTTAATTTTAAATGATTGCTAAACTTTGATTATTTCTATAACGAAGCCTAATTTCTATAGCCTGCAGAATGTAAACAAATCAAGTGATTGTAAAATGAGTTGAATAAGAATTGCTGAAATTTTGTCAGGCAAAATTATTTGGCTCTGAAGTCTGGAATATAAGTGATATGAATGAAATATTCATTGACTTTACATAGAGAAGCAGACGATTCATTGTATTGCCTTTTCTGCTGAAGTTTTAAGTTTCGGAGTATAATAAATTATTGCAGTACTGACATAATTTAAAAAATATGAGTTCTGGATGTATCGCATTAATAAATATGAGTGCTGAATGTATCGCATTAAAAAATATGAGTGCTGAATGCATTTTACACATAGAAGCAGACGATTTATAGCATTTCAGTCCATGATGTAGTTTTAAGTTTCCAAGTATGAAAAATTATTGTAGTACTAGGATAATTTAGAAAATATCAGTGCTGAATGTATTGCATTTTAGATATGTTTAAATAAAATTGCATTTCAGTTGGAAAGTTTTTCTTATTCAATTCTTAATGAGTGATTGATCTTTCTTGTTTAGATACTTAAAATTTTTAGAAAACTTTATTGCCTAGGATCAATATTTAAGGAAATAAAGCCTGTTACTAACTTTTTCAAACGCTCTGCATATAGTTTTAGATTCATTAGCTGCGGAGTAAGCTTGCATGGGTCCCCCTGGCTGAAAATTTTAATCGGGACCTTTGCCTCAAATTGATTTCTGTTTACTAGCAAAAGGCATCATATTCTGGTCATATATACTTAATTGGCACACGAATATAGAACACCAAATATAATTTGATGGTATAATTTTAAAAGATTTAAATTGAGATTTAAATGAAGTTTAAAATTAAAATTTATGCCGTTTTACAAAAGTTCAATTTCTTAAAAAATATAATGTCATGTTCTGTACTCAATATTTGAAACGAAAAGTATGAAAAATGGGCATACTTTTAAAAAAAGTCTGTGTTGAATTAAAGTTTTTTCACAATAGTTATTTGCAATTTGCCGTGTGTATTATATATATATATATATATATATATATATATATATATATATATATATATATATATATAGTTTGCTCTATCCTTCAAATGCAATTTATATACATTTACGTTTGAGGCAATTACAATGGACATAGTAAAAAACTAATGAGAAAATGCATGATTTTGCTTCACAAACTATTACTTTGCTTTAGTGAAATGTGTAAAAATGCACTTATATTTGAACTGAAAGTAAATAAGATCTAAGGGGGTTTAAACTGGACTAGTTATTCATTCATAAGCAATTTATTGGATTAATAACATAACTGTGTCTATAAATTTCTACACAAACATAAAGGCTTCCCGTCATTGCACTTTCGAAATTATTATTAGAAAAGTATTTACAAGATTGTTGCATTTACATTGCACGTTTACGAACTTATCTTAGAGCAATATATCAATTTCATAAAACTTTCAACATACAATTTAATTTTTGATGCTCATAAGGGAGAATACATTATGTTTTTGTTGTTTCGCTAATTTTTATTCTCTTTATCTTATTTAACGAAAGTTGTCCAGTGTAGTTAGATGCCATCATGGAGAGACAGATTTGCTGCGGGCTATGTGAACATTTAAGAAAACTTTGTATATATTTAAATTGGCACAAAAGTAACAGCATTCTCAGTTCAATATTTTTATTTTGGGGTGAACTTTGTGTTTCTTCCCATTCTTCTCTACTGACAGTTTTGAAAAATTCTACTAACTGAATTAATTCGGAAGAAAAACAGTCTTCAAAATCGTCTGGATATTTTTTGTTAGGTAGGTTGCTGCCTTTCTGATGTCGTCATTGCTGAGATCAGTCAAAAATAAAACCAAACATATCTTGGATATCTTTATATGTATCAAAACGATGGTGAAGAGCTGAAGACATGTTGTCAATGACTACGAAAAGCACATCAACCTTAATTTTCTCTCTGGGAAAGAATTTTGTTTTAGCTTCGGGGTCCACGTCTAACTGGCATTTTCTTTTTAGAGGTCGTTTCGAAGACTCTTTATAGCCTTTAAATGAATTTTCCATTTTTCATTTTCTTCGTAAGATTCAAACTCCGTGCGATGGCTTTGGACAAACTAAAGAGCAAATTTCAACAACTGAAGTGCTGAATTTAAAGTTCTCTCTCTTAAAAAGATAAATATGTTTTCTGGAATTTTTCTGAAATTGTATCCCACATTTCCAGTAAGATGGCGGTTTCCAATAAAATGTTTTTAAATTTCTTCAGAAATACTTCCGTTTGAAGTTTGCTGCTTAGTGTCTGATTTTCAACAGCTGCCAACTCTGCCAATGCTGATATATTCTCTTTATATCCCCTGTTCACAGACCTCACAACATCATGCCGAACTGACCATCTTGTGTTCGAAAAAGCCTTACTAACAAGTAATCTTTTCAGGTGTTTTCGGTGTATCTGGCAGCGATGCCAACAAGCCAAGAGAAAATACTTTGAGGAAGATCAAATAATTCAACAACAGAACGTTTTTAATGACATTTACTATGCTTATTTTAATCTGTAGTAATGATAAGGGCGTTGATTTATAGCTTGAAAGAGTTATAGAAAAGTTTGTTTGTTATTATTTTCTAACACTACTGAAATTTGTTATTTTTAAGAGAAAGTCACGTTTTGGATGCATTAGTTGTTTCCTTAATATTTCTGTATAATTATTTCTAACTATTTCTAACTATTTCTGTATAGTTTAAATACACCCGATCTAAGATTATTTTATAGATGTAATCAAATTATTTATGAATTTCATGAAAAATGAAGTCTGTAAAGATATAGTTCTATTCAGCTTCAAAAGGTATACCATCCCTTTTGAACCATATGATTAAAGATTTTTATAGAAGATAAGGTCACGTGTTTCCGATTGCTGCGATTTATTTGTCGTTCATGCCTCCCATGGGACTAATCAAATAGCTCACCCTATGGCGTCCTCCCCCCCTGCCTGCAGTGAAACTTCATATTCAAATCTGTGAGAAAATGAAATAGCAACTGAAAATACAGTTTGAAAAGTTGGCGAAATTTTCCCTGCGAAAAGTTTTTCAATAAATGGGCCATCGCATCTTTACACGTGTGAAAGGCCCAGACCACACAGCCAACCCAGGGGTTAATGGCAATTAAGTGTATGGCCGGATCTTTACACGTGTGGATTTTTTTTTTTTAAATGATTTATTTACCAAAAATATAAAGTTATTGATATTTGTTTTTTATTCAGAATTATGAATATCAATAGATCATTGAAAAACGAACAGAGATTAAAACGAATATTCTAAACCGAATATTCTAAATACGTATTCTAAAACGAATCAGAGATTTTTAAACGAATCAACATGCTTCGCTTAAAATGCAATTAGTATCAGTATATGTATATGTATAAATATATCATAGTGTGAGTGCGTGCTGCTGTATATCACTTCAGTTTGCTGTATATTACTTCAGTTTGCTGTATATCACATCATTTCAGTTTGCTGTATTGCTGTATATCACATCATTTCAGTTTGCTGTATTGCTGTATATCACATCATTTCAGTTTGCTGTATTGCTGTATACAGCAAACTGAACTTGTGATATACAGCAAACTGAAATGATGTGATATATATATCACATCATTTCAGTTTGCTGTATATCACATCATTTCAGTTTGCTGTATATCACATCATTTCAGTTTGCTGTATTGCTGTATATCACTTCAGTTTGTTTTTCCTATCAGTGTGTCACTGACTGAAAAGGGATTTTTAATGTATCAAGTATCGAGCGCTACGCATAATCAAATTTAATTGTAAATTTATGTTTCCAAATCAAATACCGGGTTGAAGTATGTAAAATGTGCATTATCTACTATGATTACATAGCATTTTTATGACCCAAAGAATCTTCTTATTTTAGAATCCATATTATTATGTTTTTAAAGTGATTTTAGCTCGTCCCGATGTCTAGTATAGTCTTAGTGTTAACATTATGTACATTTATCTTAAACCCATCTTATAAAAGCATTCCCCATTCATTGACATTAATTTCTGTAGCGAGGCTTTGTCAGGTTGAAAACCCTTTGGGTCGGTGCCTTGCTAACGATAAATAAATAAATAAATAAATACTTTTTCTGTCTCACACTTGTATTACGTTTTCTACATTTAGGAAAAAAATACGCTTTTGCAAATTATTACTAATTTATATAAATAATATTCAATCTGTTGGTCTCATTATCACGGGAGAACGGCTGTACCGACTTCAGCCGTTCTCCCGTGATTACTGCCTGCTCGGGGTCTATAAATGAAGGATTTCTCTTATTTATGTTCCCAATAAGGAGATCAGCAATGCAATCTACAAAAAAGCCATTGTTATATTGAATAATTATTATTATCTATATAAATAATATTGCTAATTACGTTGCTGATTGTTTGCTTATTATGGGAGAACTCGCATCTGTCCTTCTTGTGAGAATTATAATAAAATTTCAAAGAGAAAGACTCCAGATATTTAAAGTTCACTGCTAATTGTGAATAAAGTTTCTATACATATTATATATTCTGTACGGAGAACAAGTATGCACCTATTTTCTTCAACAAATTTAAAAGTTCTGAAACTACGCTATAACCATATACATTTTAATATCCATAGATATATAATAAAAAATTCAAAAAGGACTGCATATTCGCATGTCACTAATTTCAATTTTAATGCTTTCTGAAGTTTGTAGTTGGAATTCTGAGACCCTGCATGTTTTCCAAATAGTTTTCAATCTTTTCTTTATCTCTCACGATAGTTATCATTTTATGTTTCACTTATAAATTTATAGTTTATGGTAATTAGGCTTTTATTTCTCAACTATTCATGCATTTTTAGTATAAAACATGTTAAATATTTTATATAATTATAGTTTATCGTGCTTAGGCTTTTTTTTCAACCATTTACGTATTTTTAGTATGAAATAAGTTAAATATTTTATACATTTATAGTCTATCGTGCTTAGGCTACTCTTTTTTAAATATTCATGTAATTTTAGTATGAAATAGGTTAAATATTTTATACATTTATAGTTTATCGTGCTTTGGTTTTTCTTTCTCAATTATTCGTGTATTTTTAGTATGAAATAGGTTAAATATTTTAGAATTAAAAAAAATATGCTTGTGGCCTGGCGGAACTTTCAACCAAGGCGATAACTTGCCACTTCTGGCCACCCTAAACCACTCACACATCGATGTTTAAACACTTAATCAAAGCGGGTTAAAAATGACGAACGACTTTCTTTTGTCATTCATTCAAACGTACTCCCCCCTTCTCCCCCCCCCCCCACACACAAAATTTTACTTCTCACCCTTAAACAAACAGTCTGCCCGAGCAAATTAATATTTCAGAACCCCCCACCCCCCCTTCTGCCTTTACTCTTAGGAAAAGATAGAAATCAGCAATTTTGAAATGAATTCTTCCTTTAGCAGCGCTTGAATGCTGATTGCTATCTACTATTTAAAAAAAAAGTGCTAGGAATAATAAATTTCTATAAAATTCAATCCGCAGAAGATATTATGATATATATATATTTTTAATTTTTCACGTGTTTGCCCAGAGCGGACGCGGGTTCAGGTGGAATTTTATTTCGTTTTTGAAAGGGAGAAGGGGGAAAAAATGTAATCTTTGGCGAAGGAATGATAAGGCACGTTTTGGATTTTAATCTTTTTTAAATTTGCGTTTTATACGATAAAACGGATTCCGCTTTCACTGGGTCGGATAAATGAATAAGGGTAATTACGTAATCGTACATGAATATTTTGCATTCAGAGAAAATATTTAATTTTCTCCAGAAAACTAATCTGGAATCCACAGTTCAAACATTCATATAAATGTATATGTCAGTCGGTTAAGAAATATGCTCATGTGCCGGGAAATTTGTACGGCGGTGTTGTATATAAAACATCTTTGAAGAATTCAATTTTTCTAAAGCTTTTCTTCATTTAAAATTTTATTTTCGCGTCTACCATTGCAGTCATGATTTAGCTGGCGTATAGGGTGGACACTAAACATGCATCGAGGTGCAGTTCTCGAAGCGAATCAATTAACCATTTGCACGTGACGTCGATACCAACAAATCAACTTCCAGTTATCCGTGTTGGACGAAAAAAAATCGCTTTGCCGTGTCATGTTAAAATATTCTTTTCCTGCTGTTTGAAGTTTCTGAAAGCACAATTGTTGCATGGTTTTGAAAAATAGTAGATATAAATTCTTATGCGGTACAAGCATATTCGATTTATTAAATTCGTTGCTAAGTAACATGATATAATTTTTTTCAAATAAATTTTCGGAAAATAATCGTCTGAATAATGTTATTTTATAGAAGATTTAATTTTGCGTTATTTTTTATTAGTATCTCAATGACCGAATTAAATCAAAATAACCAAATTAATCTGAAACAATTTGACAAAAATTGGGGAATTGTATACGGAATAAATAAACAAACATAGTTTTATTGTGTATATATATATATATATATATATATATATATATACATATATATATATATATATATATATATATATATATATATATATATATATATATATACATACACACACATATATATGTATATATATATATATATATATGAAGAGGAGTATTTATAAATAAAACAGGTACTAAATAGATATTAAAGTTTTTTCTACAGCTTTTCAGTTGAATCTAATTTGATTTCAAATATGCTCTTCAGACCATTTTCTTTTCACAGATGCTCTACAGACTATTTTCAATAAAAGATAAGTCTCTGGCATTTATCATACAAGTAAAATAAAATTCTTATATATATACATATATATATATATATATATATATATATATATATATATATATCACTTTTCTTTCATTAATAATTTCTTTCATTAATAATAAATTTTGGATCTATATTTAACAAATTCAAACACTTATTGCCTATTAAGGATTTGAATGTTACTAAGCCTTTTAAATACAACAAGCTTATTGGTAGATCTATTTTTTATTACAATGAAATTTCATAATCTCTCTCTATAGATAAAGATTCCATGTCAAATGTAGATAATGATTGTATTTGCAAAGTAAACGAATATGCTAAATATATAAATGCAGACTTGGGCCATATAGATACAGGAGACTTAGAAGTTGCTAAAGACGAAATGTTAAGAACCATTTTTTCATTTGGTACAAAATTTAGGTTACCATCTTGTAATAACTCTTTTAAAGTTTTAAAGTCAATAAATCGTGACCTTAATAAATATATTTATAAATTAGCTTCTAAATGTGCTTTGCCTTTAAAGGCATTTAATATGTGGAAATTTACTTTATTAAAATTTATTAAAAATTCTTTTTGTGGTATTAAATTGTTTGGATATATATATAATATCGATAATTTAAAACATTCCATTATTGATTTTTAAAGATCTTTCGTTATTACTGATGTTGATAAAGCCTCTAATAATTATGCTATTATCTGTAAAAAATTCTATATACAATTTCTGTTAGATTATGTAAATAACAATAGTCTATTTAAATTGGATTCACACTCCATTAATAGTATCAAACCGAAAATTATCAATATATATAATGATTTAAATATTAATTATAAATTTCTTAAATTTCCATATATAGTGCTCATTCCTAAATTTCATGAAAATCCTATTAAATTTAGAACAGTAAGGTCATAATACTTACTCTACTACTGCGAGTAAATTACTACTAAATTATTTAAATGTAATAAATGCTAGTTTACTTTTTTCTAGCAATGACTACCTTATTCTAAATAATAGTAAAGAATTCAAGAATAAATTAACATCACTAGGTAAACTAATTGGATTTCAAACTTTTGATATTAAAGATCTTTTTAATAATATTAAGATCTCTGATATTTATATAGTAATTTTAGCTCTATATAATGCTTATATTACTAATCATTCTACTTATACTATATTTACCAATTTTCCTAAACCTCTTCACTTTGTTCTTTTCAGTAATTATATTTTTCAAGGTAATAAATTATACTTACAAGTCTCAGAGATTCCATAAGGTGGCTGTAGTAAGTAGCAGTATATTAGCTAATTTATACTTTTATCATTATGAAAAATCTTTTACTTCCACAGATTATAAAATTTACAGATATGTTGATGATTTGATTTGTTTGGTTTTTACAGACAACTGTGTCATAGATATAGATTTCTATCCCGATAATTTGGAATTAATTCCTAATGAAGCCACTATTAGTAATAACATTAATTTTTACTTTCCTTATATACATATCGTATAAGGAAAGTATTGTGACGGGGTCGAAAATTCGAACTCGAATTTTCGACTGGAGAGCACGTTTCAAGCATCCCTGATCACGAATCGAACATTTTTGAGGTGATGTTTGCGTGTGTCTGTGTGTGTATGTGTGTGTGTGTGTGTGTGTGTGTGTGTGTGTGTGTGTGTGTGTGTGTGTGTGTGTGTCAGTGAGTCTGTGGAGATGATATCTCCCGAACGAATGGAACGATTTAAATGAAATTTGGTACAATAATCACAATCCGTGAATACTGGAAGTCTATTGTTTTTAAACGTAATCGAATGCTCAGACCCCCCCCCCCCGTAAATTTTCGAGTAAAATTTTGAAAAAAATCATCAAAAAATCAAAACCTTTAATAAAGTTACGCAAGTAGATATTTCTTATGTAATTTTTCCTTAAAAAACCATTGACATAAAGTTTAGAACGCTAGCATAAACCGTTCTCGATATATTGCACATTTTTCAAATACATTTATCAAAAAATCCCATAAATTAAAAAAAATATATTAACTGTTGAGAAACATGTTCGCTTTTCATATGTAATATCATGCGATAAATTTAATGACATCATTCTCGTGGATATAACTCGTTCCATTTACGAAAAATGATACTTTGAGTAATAGTTTTGTATTTGAACTGCAATAGTCATTTATCCGCCGTAAGAATAACTTATTTCTCTGCCCATAATGCTTGGCAAGATTTTGGCGACGAATTTAGCGGAATGTTGCCAACTTGTGGCGACATATAAAAGGCTATAAAGGCTATAAAAGGCTGCGTGACTATAAAAGGTGAGATTCTACAGTAAGAGCTACAAAATAATGGGGCAATTGATAATAGAAAACACAGAGACTGAATTATAAGGGGATGTAAATACATGGTAATGCTTATTCAAGAGAAATTGGATGTCTGGCTAATATAAGATACTAAGGAGAGAATTTAAGCATATGCAGCCATTCCAAACTTTTTAACTATACCATTTACTAAATATGCTGGATATTTATATAATTTGGTGGTAATTTTTAGATTATTAATATGCATAGCACGAAATTTTTTATTTGATAATCTATAATTTCTAAAAAGTTGATTAAGTATAATATTTCTAAACATTTGAATCGAGTTACAGGAATTAAATGGTAATATTTTATTAATGTTAAAGTTAAAAAAATCTTTTTTATCATATAAATTAGTAATTATCCAATTAGTAGGTTCAATAATTAGATTTAGATCCCAAACAATAATGTTATTACTAATAGTGGCTTCATTAGGAATTAGTTCCAAATTATCCGGATAGAAATCTATATCTATGACACAGTTGTCTGTAAAAACCAAACAAATCAGATCATCAACACATCTATAAATTTTATAATCTGTGGAAGTAAAAGATTTTTCATAATGATAAACGTATAAATTAGCTAATATACTGCTACTACAGCCACCTTGTGGAACCCTTGAGACTTGTAAATATAATTTATTATCTTGAAAAATATAATTATTGAAAAGAACAAAGTGAATAAGTTTAGGAAAATTGGTATATAGTATAAGTAGAATGATTAGTAATATAAGCATTATATAGAGCTAAAATTTCTACATAATGATCAGAGATCTTAATATTATTAAATAGATCTTTAAAATCCAAAGTTTGAAATCCAATTAGTTTACCTAGTGATGTTAATTTATTCTTTAATTCTTTACTGTTATTTAGAATAAAGCAATTATTGCTAGAAAAACGTAAACTATCATTTATTACATTTAAATAGTTTAGTAGTAATTTTCTCGTATTAGTAGAGTAAGTATTATGACCACTAGTTACTCTGTTCTAAATTTAGTAGGATTTTTATGAAATTTAGGAATAAGCACTAGATATGGATATTTAAATAGACTTTTAGTTTAACTAGAAGTTTAAATAGACTATTGTTCTTTAAATAATCCAACAGATATATATGTATATAGGGTGTCCAGTATTCTGTAAATATTACTGGACTATGATACTTTAAATAATACTGGAATAATACTTTAAATAATACTGGAATAATACTGGAATAATATGATAATACACTTTAAATAATACTGGAATAATACTGGATACTTTAAATAATACTGGAATACTTTCATATTACTGAAATTTATATAATACTGGATAATTTACTTTCATAATACTGGAATTTAAATAATACTGGAATAATTTACTTTCATAATACTGGAATTTATATAATACTAAAATAATACAGGAATAATACTGGAATATACTTTAAATAATACTTAATATACATAATTTATAATACTGGAATAATACTATGATACTTTAAATAATACTGGAATAATACTTTAAATAATACTATAATAATACTGGAATAATAATATGATAATACACTTTAAATAATACTGGAATAATACTGGATACTTTAAATAATACTGGAATACTTTCATAATACTGGAATTTATATAATACTGGATAATTTACTTTCATAATACTGGAATTTAAATAATACTGGAATAATTTACTTTCATAATACTGGAATATACTTTAAATAATACTGGAATAATACTGGATACTTTAAATAATACTGGAATAATACTATGATACTTTAAATAATACTTTAAATAATACTGGAATAATACTATGATACTTTAAATAATACTTTAAATAATACTGGAATAATGTCCAGTATTCTTTAAATAATCCAACAGATATATATGTATATAGGGTATCCAGTGCTATCGGTGTCCTATGGTTATTTCCTCAACCGTTCACAGAGATACACTTCCAATTGCAAAAATGTTTTAAATTTTAAAATCTATTATCTTAGAAACAGTTTAAGTCAATAAATGCATTTATGAAAGAAATACGAAATATAAATTTTTATACAGTCCTCCGGCCCTACCAATCATATTTAGGAAAATCATCCACACACAATTTTGTGCAAAATAATAAAAAAAAAATCATCCGTTTACGACCAAAATTGACCGACTTATAGCGGTTTAAAGTTGGAGCACATTTTGTGCTGAGAAATGGTCAATACGGTCCCTGATTGGTTGGTTACCTGAAACGGGACAATTTTATGAGTGGAAAAGCGACTTAAGTCATAAAGTTTAATGCTTCATAACTCGGTGAATTTCGGTCGTAAAAGGAAGATTTTTTTTTATTTTGCATGAAATTGTATGAGGATGATTTTCCTGAATATAATTAGTAGGACCGGGGGAACGTTGTTGTTGTTGAGGCCCAGACCGTCCGACCTACCAGAAAGGTGCAAGTTAATTGTTTGGATGGCCGGGAAGAGCTACCCAAGTTAGACCGGAACCCAGTGGGGGAGGCATCCACAGGGACCGTACTCTCCTTCCCCTACCACCAACCTCTCGGAATGACTTACGGACCCACATGTTTAACGTGATCGTACTTCGCGTGAACGCGGCGGCAGTTTTGGCAGTGGCGGGAATCGAACCCGGGCCCACCGAGTGCAATTCCCGCGGGCTAACCACTGGGCTACAGCGCCCTCACGGACCGGGGGACCGAATAAAAATTTATAATTCGTATTTCTTTCAGAAATATATTTATTGATTTAAACTGTTTCTAAGATAATAGATTTTAAAATTTAAAACATTTTTCAACAGTTTACTATATATATATATATATATATATATATATATATATATATATATATATATATATATATATATATATATATGAGAGAGGAAGAGAAAGAGATTAACTATGTGGAAATGCACTCTTTAACAAATCCGAAGCAATTACTATGAAAGTTCTATTTTCATTTCATAAAAATCTCTAAATTAAATTTTCTAATGAGAATTCGATAATATTTTTAATGCATTTAACTCTCATGCACCTAACCTAATTTGCATGATTTAAAAATTGCTACAATGATCTCTTACGTAGGTAGTCTTTATGTAGATCTCGGTTTTAAACGGCTATTCAGTTTTAAACGGCTACTCAGTTTTAAACGGCTACTGCTACAAATGAGTGCTTTTTATGTAGATCTCGGTTTTAAACGGTTTAAGAGTAATAACGCGTATGTTTTATTTTTTATTTGATGGTTTTCATTTAAAGTCCGTTAAATTGTTGGAATAACAAATGAGCGAATATTCAAATCCCTCATCTTTTATACAAATGTACACAATTTCTATTTACACAGATATTTTTAAATTAAAAGTACGGCCCGCAAAACTTCTTTTTTTTCCCTTTCAATCTTTGCTAATATCATCAAATATTAACAAAATTATTGGATTACACTTTGGAACGGGTACCCTATATTTTAGACACCGTTCCTCCATCTCACTAATTGCGTCCCATTTTAATGTCGTTGTCCTTATGATTCTCGTTAATGAAATGCAACACAAATAACACATCGAATTTCCCTTTCATCTAACTAAAACCCCGCACAAAACAATGGCCCCCATTTGAAAGTCTCCAGTGTCAGTTTCCAATTGAATTCCTGCCGGCGAGATTCGTTCCGGCTGATTACTTAAAACACCCCTCCTCGTCTTCTTCATTACCAAACCTAAATCTCGATGGAGACATTTAAACTGAATAATCGGAGCATTATAAAGCGGCTCTATCCACTGCTTCTAGAAAGACAATGGAATTACTTTCTCCGCGGCTTTGATTTTAATCGCTGCATTTTAAGAATTAAAAAAGAGGCCATCCCCAAACCTTGGACTTTGCATTTAGGTTCTATACTTACCATTATGAGTCTGATAAACAATATTTTTAGCTTTCATATAATTCATTTTAGCAAAGAACGTAACGCCTAAATATACAGGCTGACGCAAAGCGCCATTTTGATTCCAACCGGTTCAGTCAGTTATCGTCTGCCTGGCATATTTCTAGACGACACACGCTTGTGCCATCTGGACAATCTACGCTTGGGCAAGAACCGGTTTTTCTGATCTGATTATCAGAGTATTGCTTTGGCGGCTTCTTACATTATGGTAACCTGACGGATTCTGACATTATGCCAAATTAAAAAAAAAGTTATCCACAAAGATCTCGGTGGAACTTAAGAATTACGTTAGGGGATGATTGATAATTATTTCGTTAAGATTGACAGATGCAATATTTTATGTTTGTAAAAACCTGCCTTACCATGTACAGATTTAATAGAGTTTCTTTTATTTATATATATATATGTGTATATTTTTTAGAAATTTTTATTATTCTCGAATATTATTTTCTGTTATATATTATATAAACTATTCACTTTTATATTATTAGAAATGATTAACTATATTGGTTCGGTAAATACGATATATACTCCTTGTCCGTTAATGGAAGTACGAATAATATTAAAATTATAAATGATAAAATTAAAAAAAATATCATTTCGCCAAGTAAAGCGATACATCGCCTATTAATGTAACCCTGTGCTTCTTGAGTAAAAAAGTGAGCTGAAACTCAAAGTTTGCACTGGCACAAGCGTGTGTCGTTTAGAAATATGCGTCTGCCTGTGCTATTTAAATGCGCACGCATGTTACATGGCTAATATTTGATACGCAATTAGCTATAAAATTGGTACACTTTTATGAAAGCAGAAGCACCTATCATCCAAGAAGGTAATGTAGAATGTTGTGATTTTCTAGCGATCTCGAGAAAAAGATGAGAAAATAACCCTCTCCTCATGTACAGACATGGCTTCAATTGAGAGTCAAAATGGCCGCTGCTGCGCCAGCCTGTATATTTAGGGGCCTTAAGAACGCCGACCCAATTGGGTGTCTGGCGTAATTGCTCACTGCGAAAGAATATATTGTGTACCACAGGGAAGCCTATAAAGCCCCTATCACATTCAACAACTTTTCCGGCAATTTTTCGGACAACCAACTTTTCGAACAATTTTTACGCCGAGTTGGGGGAAAACTCGAGTGAAATGAGGTCAAAAAATTGGGACAACTTTATCTGACAGGTATAGAAAAAGTTGTTCATTTGGGACAATTTTTTACCAACCAGCCAATCACAGATGAGTAGCGAAGGAATCACGTGTGTAGAAAGGTTGGCGCAGATTCTACTACATTCTGGTTTGGCGTGAAATCCTCGCGCAAGTTTGAATCTGTGGAGCGCGAACAGATAGAATATAATAACAGATAGATTATATTGATATAATAACCAAGCTGCGCGAAGTATTATTTTAGTTTAGATTTAGAATTTTGTTAAGTATTTATAATATTTCTGTGTCATAAAGGTGAATGTCAATGAAAGTCGTCTCGAAGTCAAAAAAAAGTAGTCATGCGAGATGGAAATGGAGTTAATTGAATCAATACGTGAAAAATCATTTTTGTGGAATCTAAAAGATCCACTGTATTTAAAAAAGAATTTGAAGAACCATGCGTACGAGAAAATATCATCTTTACGAACCATCTCTTCCAAAGCGATTTTATATACATGAAATATTATATAATAAATATTAACATATTATTACTAATATAATCTCTTTGGTCTCTTCTGATTAAAATTTATATTTACCAGTGGCTTGCTGGTTTACAGTATAGATGCGTTTCAGAAAATCCGCCTTTCTGTGAATTTAATCAAGAGCGTACGCGAGTTTGCTTTGGCGATATATACATATTTCATCAGTTTGCTGAATGTGAAGTTTTGGCTTGGGTGGTAGAGAATCAGATCAGCAAACGACTGGGCTCTGGTTCGAATCCAAGCGAATTTTAAATTTTACAAGTGCTGCCATCTGTTGCTAAAATATTCAAATACAGTTTTCCTTTAATAATCTGCAGAATTTTTTTGTTTTAAATTATTTTACGTTCTATATACAAAATAATCTTATATCAGTAAATTATTTTTAAATTTGAATGCTTATAAAAATTTATTTCGAAGTTACTTTGAAAAATATCTTGAAGTATACTTTATACCAGGTATAGATGGAATATATTCTTAAGTAAAAAAGTGCTTGTAAAATTAGCAAATATAAAATGTGCATGTAAAATTAGACAGAAATCATCGAACATCCTTATACGAGTAGTAGTTATCTTTCGACATGTAATTTTGAACATTTTAGATTAGAATAAAAACAAAAATCAAACTACTTTGAAATTTTAATAATTTAATGCTAACATTTGAAGACTTTTTTTATTATTTTAAACGCACATAGACAATTAGAAATTTACAATACATTTGAAAATCATTTACTTTTCATAAAAAAAATAAGTTTGTATATAAATATGAAAAGTTAACTCTTTTAAATTTGAATGCTTATAAAAATTTATTTCGAAGTTACTTTGAAAAACATCTTGAAGTATACTTTATACCAGCTATAGATGGAATGTACATTTAAATCTATTTTAAAATATAATTACTAAATAAATATAAATGTAGATAAAATAATTTTTAAAAGTTTACTTTAATGAGAAATATTTTAAACTTTACAAACGAGCAAAGAACATCTTCGGATATTTAAAATAGATACGTCTTTGAAAACCTTTGAAATCAAGTATAAAATGGTAATGAACTTAAATTTGTTGAAGACATAATATTTTAATAACGGCATTCTTGAATTTAAATACTTTTTACGTTTTCTTTTTCTTTGTTTCATTTCAGTCAATATCGCTTTTTAAACTAATTTTGTATCTTAAAATAGAGTCAATATTTTTCACCAAATATTTATTTGCGTTTTATACGGATGTGTGACAAATCCAAATATTCTTTAATGTTCATTCATCTGTTTAAGCTTATGATATCTGAAGTAATCCATATAAAAAAGAGCAAATCAAAAATTTACAATAGATTTTGTCCACATCCTTCTCGGTTTACTTTGTTTCTTCTTCTTAAGCAGGAATAATCCTAGCGTAATTATGCCAAGGCATATTTGATTTTTCCCCGCAGCTGATAGCAATTTAGTCATAATTATAAAGTAATAAAGGTTACAAAAGGAAGTACTAAGTAAAAGTCTTGTTTTATTGCCGAAGTCGAAGCGAGAACGCGCTGCCTGCCGAAAAGTACAAATGTATAGTTGTCGCCAAAAGGCGATAAACATACTGCCATAGTTTTGTCATTTAGCACAACTTCTTCAAATTGTCAATAACCCTATCGCCAACTTTTTCACCGAAAAATTGGGGGAAAAGTTGTCCGAAATAGTTGGTTGTTCCAAAAGTTGTTGAATGTGATAGGGCCTTAATACACCTTACGTGATATACAACTTTCAAGATGCATACCTCCTTGTAGCAATTTCACATGCATGGTTACTAAACACAAGCCGTAAAAATTAACTATATAGGCTGAACTATTTAGGTCTTAATCTATAATAATAAAAAAAGATGCCTGTCTGTTTATTTTTCTAAGGGCTGCGTAGATGGAAATCTAAGTGACTTACAGTTGTAAAATTTAGCACAGAGATATTTCAGATCAGTTTCGAAGGCATCCAGGAGCAATTCGTTCGAAAATTCGAATTAAATTTTTTGAGCGATTTTTGTTCAAACCGGTCGCTTAACTTAATGACCTAAAATATTATTGCAAAGTTTCCAATTTAACATCATCGGAGAAAGATAGAAAAACTCGCTTTCAAAAAACATTCGAACGGAATCTATACTATTAATAAACGAATTTTCGTTAATTAAAATATATATATATATATATATATATATATATACATATATATATATATATATATATATACATATATATACTTTTCGTGTTTTGAAGAAGTTATCAATTTTAAAATTCCAATATAGAAAAATAAACTGACAATCTGACGAATCAGCAGATGATATCAGAAATATCTTCTTCAGACTAATGTTATATCAGTCAAAGATCATAGCTGTTTTTGTCCCAGAGAAATGAATTTGTATTTTAAAGCAATATTTCTGCAGCCATTCTTATGAGAGTGTCATTGAAGAGTTTCAGACGAAGTACCCATAGTCTGAAAACCCTAATAATTCAGCAATTACGAGATTAGTAAAGTGTTTTCGAGAAACTGGATTTTTTGCTGACAAAACGATAAAAAGCAGGGTTTCCATTTTAACTGAAGATAAACCATTAATATAAAGACTGCGTTGCCGAAACTATTCAATTCCTCTGAAGCTCTTCAATGGTTCATAAGAATGTCTACAGAAATATTGCTCCAAAATAAAAATTCATTCAATCTGAAAAAAGCAAAGTTCTTCAATTGATAAAATAAAAGGTCTACAATGATCGTCTGACGTATTAAAAACAGCTGACGATATTTCTCAGGGTTTATTAGTACCACCTTACTGAAAGAATTGTTCTACTATTTTAATAATTTCTTGGAACATTTTATGATTCTAAAATTTGATGTGCGCCACTTTTCAATCACACTGTATTTAAAATTGTTCACTGATTTTATACAATCTACAAAATCAATGATTTCGTTGCATGGGTATTTGTTAAATATAGGTTAAAGCTAATATGATTTCGCTGTATGGGTATTTGTTAAATATAGGTTAAAGTCAATATGATTTCGCTGTATGGGTATTTGTTAAATATAGGTTAAAGTTAATATGATTTCGCTGTATAGGTATTTGTTAAATATAGGTTGAAGATAATATGATTTCGCTGTATGGGTATTTGTTAAATATAGGTTAAAATTAGTATGATTTCGTTGTATGGGTATTTGTTAAATGCAGGTTAAAGTTAAGATACATTACCTTTATTTTTATATATAAAAATAATTAGTAAAATAGGATTGAATTCGACATGAAGCGTAATGGCATATACGTGTTAATGATGAGATCAATATTGAGTGATTACGATGTAATATACTAGTATAGAGAAAGCATTGTTTCTAACGAAAATTTTCGAATTCGAGATTTTGATACCAATATATGTTTTAAGACATTCTGAGCACGTTTTGAGTATTTTTGGAGTGCTGTCTATCTGTATGTATGTATATCTGTGGTTGATTTTTTGTGTACACGATACCAGCCACAAATATGGATAGATTTTTGCAAAAATTTATATCTGGCTTTATTATAAAAAATATAGAACTAGATATATAATCATTTGAACCCACAATACCGATTTTACAAAAGTTTTCTTGTAAAATTAAAAAAAAAGAAGAAGAAATAGATTCTGATATGAGAAAGTCGAGTTGAGCCAGTTAATTTTTTCTTTATTTTCAACTGTCATTACAAGACCACGTGTTGAGAAAGATATTTCATATTTTGGGCATCAATAATGTAGTACCTCACGTTTTACCTCAGTATTTATGCTTCATTGGTATTGATAGAGTAACGATTTGATTTTTTTTTTTGCACAATAGACAGGGCTTATTCGTTGTCAATCATTTTTAAAAAAAAATAAAAATTAAGCTTTTTCATACGGCAATACATGCAAAAAATGGCTGTTGGTTGATTTGGTTACCACTCGGGGGTAAAATTTCGTAACAGTTCCTAAGAAAAACATAAATTATACGTAGTTTGATTTACAAAATAAATGCATTTAACAAATAACTTTAAATTGATATGCGGTTTGCATATTTGCATGGAGGATTAGTAAAGACGGGGCATGCATAGTTTAACAACTTTTAGAGGTGATATACAGTGAAAAAACGTTGAATTTAATAAGTAATAATCAAATTCAACGCTTACATAAGCGTTAAATTTGATGTCACTTATTTTATTGTTACATAATGTTGAATTTGATACGTTATGCAAATGTCATTATATAACATTGATACATAATGAATTTAACCTTTGCCACTATACACACACAAAGAGTTCAGAAAACTTTATTTTCTTTTTAACATTAAAACATAGCTTTACCTCACTTTAAACAATGTATAATGTTTATTTGTCTGAAAATAATTTTTTAAATAGCGCAAAAATGTAATTTATCGTATTATAAGAAGTTATAATTTCCCAAATATGAACTCTTATCGCAAATATTTAATATGTCAGCAATTTGGTATTATAACAGTCATTCGTAAATAGTTTTTCAAAGACAAAGCTTAAACATATTACCAGTTGATCTTGAGACAAACTATTTACTAACTCAGAGACATAATCTCGGGAGTTGACCGGATGAACTTTCTTGTTGTAATTTAA
The DNA here is from genome assembly GCA_951213105.1 of Amaurobius ferox. Lineage (NCBI taxonomy): Eukaryota > Metazoa > Arthropoda > Arachnida > Araneae > Amaurobiidae > Amaurobius > Amaurobius ferox. The sequence continues at coordinate 61,644,045 of OX578139.1, forward strand.
AGGTAAGGCATTTATTCAGTTATTAAATGGTAGAATCGCAAGTATTTAATGTGTTAAAATATTTTCATAAATATTTTAGAAATTTGGTATTATTTAAGCAAATCGTGGTAATATATGTATTCTTTTATTATGTCAAAAAGACAAAGTCCAAATCATAACGAATCCAACACAGAAATGGAAGATCTCTTAATCTCAAGTGCGCTACTAAGATATTTAGATCGGTGAATTAATCTTATAAAAATAAAATTTTAAAACACTTTTGATATGAGAATACAGAAAGTAATTTTTTGACAACCCCCATGGATTTAAATGCCTTTCGGGAACAAAGCCCAGTGAATGACAATAACCCTTTCTTTCACAGATTGACATCTCTCCTCGCAAAATTTCATTACCTTATCAAGGATAGAGTATTTTAAAAGGGGGAGTCCTAATATGGCTCTTGTTTCGAACTTTCCGTCATATTCCTCCATGACAAAGCATGAAATGAGCTTTATGTGCAGACATGTCCTTCGAAGCAGGGTTTTTTTTTTCTTCTTCATACGATGACACCTGCTTCACCGTTGCCAAACGCTTCACTGAAAATCTAAAGATAAATTCCCTCGTTAGTTTTAGGACTAAAATTAAAAGCCAGAGCCTCAATCAAGATTCTATGATCATGTCTAAAAAATTTTGCATAAAGAGTGTCTCTTGTTTCTGTTGGAAGTCTTTCCAGAGTTCATCTATTGTAAGCGCCTCTTTTCACCATGAGAGCATAATTAATAATATTTCTCATTTGTGGATTGCAACAGCTGTTCTATATTCTTTTGTTTCCAGGTAATCTTGGTGAACAAAGATGCTAAAGTACATCGTTGGTTATTAGCTGAGTTGCCACTTTTTTATGAGCAATGTAATTTCGCTGATTATATTAATCTTGATTATGAACATTCTGAAAACCAAAGTGACTTTTTATTCTTGGAAGAGGAGGTATTGAAAGTGCTCTTAATTTGCGGAAGGTAGTAATTAATTTCTTCTTTGGGAGAAAATAACGTTCCTAAGAAACTCATATGAAGCGAAGAACAAAAGAAATAAAGTTTGGGAACCCATATGTTACAAAAATTATGAATATTCAAAAAATAAACAAGAGTTGTTGTGGTTCTCTTCCAACATTAATATGGAGAATATAAATACGGATTTAACGCCATAAAGACAATGCGTATTTACGGAATATATTTATTTGTTTTAATATATAAGTAATAGCAAGGTTTTCATATATACGCTGCCATTCAACAAAAGTATCAAGAAAAGCGAAAATAATTAGCATACCTCAATTTCATAATTCAATTACATTTGATATTTTGTCAATTTTCTGTTTATACTTTGAAATGTATTGTTTATCATATATCTATCTATTTGTATTGAAAATCTGTTTATTTGCTTGTCTACAATTTTTGCCAGATTTTTTTTTTCACAAATGTAGTATTCTCTACTCCGGTAACACCGTTCAAATTTTGAGTTTCTAGGACCATGAGTTGCCAAGATATTGATAAAAAATGCAAAATATCCCATAAAAATAGTATTATACAGACGATTTTTTTTTTACAAAAATGGTTTTGAAGAAAATTATATCATGTGGCTTAGCAACGAAATTAAATCAAGTGAGTTTATACGGCAGACGATGTTTATTTAATTTATGGTTTAAATAATAGTTAAATTGATATAAAAATACATTTTATAAATGAAAAGTATTTCACTTTTTAATTGTGTTACATTAGTTACGGTCTTGGTATATAAGATCACAGGAAAGATTGATATTTAAAATTTATTAAATCATGTGTTTTATCTTGACAAAAGTTTTTCAAACTCACATAGATTTTATTGCGTTTAATCGATTGTTGACACAGAATAAAAATGATATGAGTGCATAACTTTTACCATTTTAGCGTTTTTATTTTAGCGTATATTTAGCAAACTTCATAAATTTGTTTAAAAACGGGACCAGGATGTTGTTGTTGATTGTTGAAACCCAGACCGTCCGACCTACCAGAAAGGTGTAAGGTAACTGTTTGGACGGTCGGGAAGTGCCACCCAATTTAGACCGGAACCCAGTGGGGGAGGCATCCACAGGGACCGTACCCTCCTTCCCCTACCACCAACCTCTCGGAAGGACTTTCGGACCCACATATTTAACGTGATCGTACTCCGCATGAACACGGCGGCAGTTTTGGCAGTGGCTGGAATCGAACCCGGGCCTACCGAGTGCAACTCCAGCGCGCTAACCAATGGGCTACCGCGCCCTCGGGACCAGGATGTGTTGTTATTCCTCCAATTTACCTGTGAAAATAATTCTGTATACCGAGAACAGAAATTTGTATAATTAAGGTGGCATCATGTCTACTTCAATATATAAGCAATAAAATTAAAGACACATATTATATATAAAAAAGGTCATTTAATGAAATAAAACCATCCTATAAGACGTACAAATGTTAAAAGACCAGAGCGCTTTCGGGTATCTCTATACGCTTCATCAGTGGCTATATGAAAAATTACCGTGGAAACAAGCTCATATGTAGACCAGATCGACAGACAAATTTGCATAAATCAGTTACGGAATAATGATAATATAAACAGTCTATTGAAGATTAATCAATTACAAAATTACAATAGTAAGTGTTATAAACGAGAGATTTAAAATTTAAACAAGTATTAAATACAAATACAAGGAAAAGACAATAAAAAATAATTTCTCTAATATTCGCCATAAATTTATTCAACCAGATGCTAAACTTGTTGCTGTTGTTGGTCTTATACCATATAAATCCAGTCTTCCATATCATCCGAAGATTTTCTGTCCCCTCATTCAATTTTGGCATGAATTCAGAATTAAAACTGCTCACTCAAACATTACTACCTTATTCAATCGCATTCGTGCTGATAAGTTTAGGGACAGAGATAACTTTAAAAGCCATGCTGTGGTGTACGTTGTTCCTTTTAACTGCTAATAATGACAAGTTTTACATTGGTAGTACTAAACGTACTGTTGGTATCCGATTGGCTGAAAATGCTCGTGACTTAAAGAATGGTAAACTTTCTACGGCTCTTGACGAATGTGTTGTTAATGATAACTTTCGGCCCTTTTTTGAAAAACTTTCCTTTTAATTCGTTGCAATAACCCTCGTAATATTCTTCTTTATGAATCCCTGTTTATTTATATCTACCGTGATTCCATTTGTAATTTTGATCCTGTACAAATTTTAAGTTACGCTTCGCGACTCGTACTCAACTCTATGCATGTCAAACCTCTACATTGTTATCTGTCACGTTTCAGTTTATTGTAATTTATGCTTGGCTACAATTTGGACATTTTTTATTGTCTTTTCTTTGTATTTGCATTTAATACTTGTTAAAATTTTAAATCTCCCGTTTATAACACTTACTATTGTAATTTTGCAATTGATTAATCTTCAATAGCCTGATATTATCATTATTCCGTAGCTGATTTATGCAAATTTGTCTGCCGATGGGGTCTACATATGAGCTTGTTTTCACGGTAACTTTTCATATAGCCACTGATGAAGGGCATAGTGATACCCGAAAGCGCTCTGGCCTTTTAACATTTGTATACTGTAAAAAATAAAGTATTTAAAAACGAAAACTTCAATGTACTCGTTTTCATTTGAGTACAATGACACCATAAACTAGTAGGTGACATACTGAAATATAAGTAATTGCACTTGCTTAAAAATGAGTACTTCAATAAATAAACGTATTATTTCATTTTGATTTCATTAAAAATCGTGTAATAAATGTGCAGTTATAATTCTGAAATTTTTTGTGCAAATATTTCGAAGAATAAAAGTTATAGCCTCGAAATTAAAGAACTATATCATAAGAATTACGATGGCGGATGTATATATTTCGTGTGCGGTGCTATGCGGTCGTGTGTTTTTTCTCTAATGTAGCGGCAGAACACGGACACGCAATAAGCATTGCTTGTCTTATGCATATGCGCTGTTTGTCATCCGTCATTTATTTACATTTTAAAAATATAATTGAAAAATAAAAATATAATTGAATCTCTCATATACTCAAAAATGAGTTCATAGTATTTATAATTATGCTTAAAAGTGATTCTCCCATATACTCATAAATGAGTACATGGTATTTACAATTATGCTTGAAATTGATTCTCCCATACTCATAAATGAGTACATAGTATTTACAATTTGAACCTAAATATGCGTAAAATTTAATTCTTTGATATACTCAAAAATGAGTACATGCGTTTCTCAGAATTGGAACATGGTTACTAGGAGCTATTATAAGCATGCAAAGTGCTCGAAAATGAGTACATTCTAAATTTTTTCAATACCCATTTTTAACAGTGTACGTCTTATAGGATGGCTTTATTTGATTAAATAGCTTTTTCATATATGATTTGTGTTTTTAATTTTATTGCTTAGAAATTTGTCTATTTATTTTAATGGGAATTACATTAATTATTTTAATTGATTTTTTTAAAAATTATATAATTCAGAATACTACTTGAAATTGCTTATATTTTTAATCACGAGCAACGCCGAGTATAGCTGCTATAGTTTATTATATTTAGTAGTTTATATATATTCGGTCTCCTTTAAATACTTTTAGGTTATTGAAAAGTTCATGCTAAAGAAATCGAAATCGCATTAAGGGGACGGTGGACGTTGAAATTTTTTTTTATTTATTTATTGACTTAGAAACGTGAAAATTTGGATAAATATTCCCCTTAACATTACTATATCCAATACCAAAAATTTTTTTCTCAGTTTTGTTATAATTTTGTATTTTTTTTTTTTAATTTAATTTTTTTAACGAAAATTTGAAAATGCTCCTTGCGTGCCATTTGTTCACATTTTTGATTAATTTTACATTATGATCACTCCAAAACACATGAACAAATTTGGGTATTCATTTTTAAATCCCTTAGAAAGTTAATTTTTTAAAAATATCTTTCTGCATTAAAACTTAACTTTCACCATTTAATTAGGTTCTTATTCACTTTCAATTACCTTAATAAAGTCCAATTATAAAACGCATACCCAGTTTCATTAAAAAGTATGAGAGGTGTCTTCTTGCCAAATTTCATGCATCTCAGACAAAAATTAATACGCATGAAGCATATTAAAAATGTAAAACCTTTGAAAATTCCGTTTCGAAAAAAATGCATCCAACCTTTTTCTTACGGATGGGACAGCGTCCATTCCAACCGAAGAACCTTCCAAAAGGACAGGTATTTGACATACTCTATCCCAAACAGTTCGATCCCCCTTTGCAGGCATTGGCATCCATGGAAATCGCCGACAGAAACATTGGACCTACTGCAGCAGGTGCAATGTTTCTGTTTGGGATGGAAGCTGTCCCACCCGTAAGCAAATGTAAAATGTGTAAAATAATGTTATATATTAAAACATTTTTAGTCGATTTTTGCTCATTTCAACGTCCACCGTTTCCTTAAGAGTTTTGTTGGGGAAAAAAATTAAATGTTTTGTGATGCAATCTAAGCAATATTTTATTGATAAATCTTATTCCATCTGTAACAAAGATGTTACAGAACGTACCTTACTGTATATCAGGGACTTGTGATCAAGTTGCATGTTGATCTTAATACTCTGGGATGTTCAGAGTTTTGGCATTTGAAGTATTGATATTAAATAGACCGTATATTTGAGTATTAAATATAGACCAGATTTCCGTAGAATGTAGCAATATGGGGAATGTTGCAGCTGTCACTTATATATTAAAATTTTATACGCTAAGGCATACTAAAGATACATGGCAAATAGTTCATGGCAAAAAGGCTGAATTCAGACACGTTCAAATACAACCACACATGTGTTTTTGCTGAAAATCATAATTTAACTTGAACCATGCTTTAGTAATGCGGTTTCTTTCGTGATATATTCAAAAAACGTTTTAGCTACATTATAAGCTTGAATTAATTTACAGTTGCAGCAAACTTTGAATTCCATTTTAGCTTGATATAATTATTTACATCATAGCATGACAAAAGTTGTATTTTGCCTTACGCACTTTCTTGTTCTATTTCAAAGCAATATAAAACTGCAACTGATATTCAAAGCAATATAAAACTGAAGTGCCTGAAAGGTTTAGATATGATGACAGAGGGTGGGACAGTCCAGTAGTTAGATCAGGGGGATTGCACTTGGAGGACCTGAGGTTGATTTCCGGCTCTACCGAAACTGTCTCCGTGTTCACGCAGAATACTGGTACGTTAAATACATGGGTCTGAAAATCCTTACAAGAAGTTGGTGATAGGGGAAGGAGGATACGGTCCCTGTGAATGTCGCTCCCACTCGGTTCCGGTCTAAATTGGGTGGCACTGTCCTGGCCGTTTAAGCAGATACCTTACACTTTCGGGTAGGTCGAACGGTATTGGTAAAAAAAGCAAGATTAAGGCCCATAATCTAGTGGTTAAAAAGGGATAATAATAAGCGGAAGTCCCGTGTTTGATCCTCGACAAAACTATCCCCGTGTCTTCCAGAGTATGGGCACGAAAAATCTGTAGGTCCAAATGTTTATCCATGAAGTACAGGGTTAAAAGATGAATGGTACAGTGCCTGTGGTTGCCACCCGCACAGGGTTCCGGTCAAAATTGAATTGCACTTTTTTGACAATTCAGGCAGATATCTTATCTATCTTTAGGTAGATAGAGCAGTTTAGATAGAAAAACAGATAGGGGGATAAACCGTAGTCATAACTTAGGTGCACGGCTGATCAAAGGTGTATTATTATTTTTATATATCATAGATAAATATAGATTTGGTTAACGATATTTCATAATTTATATAAACGATATTACTTTTCACTCCTTATAAAAAATGTAATGGCCAATTAAATAGAGTTTACATAACTCTAATTTGGGTGATATTTTTTTGTGAAAAACATATCAAACTTATCATTTTTTAACAAATATACTTGAAAATATTTTTTGAAAGACATGATTTTAATAAAACTAATAACAGTGGGATTCAGTTACGTTTTATTATCAACATTTATGACACTTTAACTTTATTTTTCATCGGCATTGAAAATCATATTGTAGGCCAAATCATACTCGAATATATAAATCCAAATTCTTTCTTAGCAAAACGGGTGACCAACAACTACTGAATCTTGTTAAGTTCATCATTTTCCAAACTATTTTCCATTCCATCTGCCTTTAGACATCAAAACTTCTTTCATTTCCTTTAGAACATTATCTGCCTGACTGTACATATCGTCATAAACTTGTGGGCATTTGTAGGGATGGGGTATTTGGCATCTAGTGCTACATTCTTTGGCATAACTTTTGTTTTCTTCTTGACTCTGGAAATGAATTTCATCCGGTTTACTATTACATGCATTCAATTTCGGTTTTGATACACATTGGATGTGTTTGCATGTAGAACTTTTTGATTCTTTGATTTCTTGAATATTAGGGCAATATGGAGAAGAGACTTTAAATCTTTGAAGATCTGTTAGCTGTTTCTGTTCGATCTGTGAAGTTACTTTTTGAAAACAATTCTCTTCCAGTTGGCTTTCTTTTACCTTTTCTATTTTCATCAGCGATGGTCGTTCTTCTATTATATTGGGATTAACCGATAGATTTTGTGATACATAATATTTGCATTTTGAGGTAGGTGGTTTCATAAAATCTTCCGCATCACAAAGTTCATTATCATTGCATTGGTATTTATCGGAGGATCTAAAGGCAGGACCGTCTTCAGTCATACACAGAGCGCTGAGAGAAGAATCTTGAGGTTCATTGGCTTGTTTGATAACTTTTGTGCCTGAATTATGACGGATATTACTTAATGGTGATAACACTGAAAATTCTGGATCCTTTTTTGCAAAATATTCTTCAAGATCTGGTGTTTTATTTTGTCTTTCCGCGTCTTCTATAAAATCTATCAATAATTCTTCTGATTTCGATTTTCTATCTGTATTTTGGGATAAGAGTGATGTCTTTGATGCTTCACTTTCGTATTCTGAAGTTGAAAATGTCGATAGCTCTTGCAGAGTTTCTCTATAGCAATCTTCGATGACACTCCGGGAATTGCGTTTCTTTATCTTTTTGCAATTCATTCTTTTGGTTTTATTCATGGCGTCGAACAGATTTTCTTCTGATTTTGATTTTTCATTAGTGGTTTGGTGATAGTCCCTATTTTGGGGAATAGAGGATTTATTTTCAGACCTGTCACATGAAGACATATCGTTGATGATGTTTACCTCTTTTGAAACTATTTTATGACAAGTTTTAGGTGCTTTAGAATTTACTTTATTTGAAGTATTCGATTCTTTATAAAAGGCTGTGTCGCAACTGTTTGCTTCATGTAAAAATTCAGAATTACACATTTTTGATTTTTTCACAAATACATTATTTTTGGATTTTGGTTCATGTGTATTGTGATGATAAGGGAATGCTTCATACTCATCATAATATTCAGAATTTATTCTGAGTCGATTTTCTTTATCTTGACTGTTAGGTAGTTTGGACTCATCAGTATTAACTTTTAATGAACAGCATTGAAAATCAGGGGATTTTTCAAAAGGTTTTCTGATATATCTGCTTTTAGCAGGAGTGTTGTAATAGTGATCATCATTATAAGGAATATTGTCATTATCATTCAAAGCTATAAACCTATTTTCCAAAGCATAACCATCATACTTATCATCTACATAAAAGCGACCAACCTTGCTTCGTTCTCTTGAGCAAGTAGAAGCAGCTAAATATGGTTCTTCAAAATGTTCGCAAAAAGATTGACAATTTTCAGAGTTGGGATTAATATGCTCATAGTGATTTCTTCTAAAATCCATATTGTTGGACAGAAAACTATCTTGGTAAAAGCATCGATTATTATTACAACGAACATTACTCTTTGAAAATTCTAGTGACTCTTCATAGAATTGTTTTGATTGATTACCTGGAACATAATCTCTTTTGTAATCCTCAAAATACTCTTTCATATTTCTACTTCTTGATGGTTGCCTGTAATTGTTTGAACTGCTGGGGTCATTGCATGATTTATATACAATATACTTGTCTGTATTAATTTTTGATCTGCAATTTTTATAATCGTGCACTCTATCATTTTGGGAATTATTGCTATTGTTGTATTCTAGTAAGTATGGCAATGCATTCTGAACAGAAATATCTTTGGAGAACGACTTTGCAGGTTTTCTTGGCTGTGACTTACGTGAGTTTTGTATACATTGAAAATGTTCATTCATCCTTTCATCAACTCGTGTTTGGTCATAGTATTGAGACCAGCTGCCTTCTCTTTGATGTTCTACATTGAATATTTCATCATCAAATATCGTTTGGTAATATTTCATACGATTGTCATTTAATCGGTTGTGAGAAGCTCGCCATATACCATTACACGGTGCAGAAACTGATCGCAGAGGTTGAAGCAGATTACTAAAGTGTGAATTTGGAGCATAATCAAGAGGATATGACTCTTCAAAATCAAATTCATTCCCGCAAAGTTCTCTCGCATTAATTTTTCGTTCTTTGGAATGGTTGGTAGAAACTTTTCCGACGGTTCTATCATCAGTAATCTGCAAAATTGAGTTTTTATCGGAGAATTAATTATTGCTACGGAAAACAATGGCATAATACATTTTGAAAAATAAAACAGTTTAGCGAAAGTAATATTTTTCAAGATATTTCGCACTCAAATAGTTTAATCTAATTTTAATAATCACGTTAGGTTTGAAAACATTAAATACATTTAGTGTTTTGGGTCAAGCATGTATCTTCAAGAACTCCTTACACAGTAAAAATATATGCACTCTGCTGTCTTGTAGGAATCTAAAAGTTTTCTCGTTAAGTAAAGAATTTAACGAGGAAACTTTCTCCGGTCAATGCTTTTAGTTTAAGGAATGAATTGGATCAAATTAATTTGGCTCTCTAATGTTCTCTTCATATATACAAGAGCTACTTTAACGGAGAGATACCTTTTAAAGTGAATTCCGCTCTTATACAGTAACTCAGAAAAATATTCGAACAAAATCTTTGTACTAGCATTTGTTGTTACTGAAAATTTAAAAAAAATGATATTTTGTCAATTTTATAGTCTTAGCGTTTATATTTTGTTACATGCATTTTATTTTACTTTCACTCCTCTGCTCTCTGTAGTCAAAGAATTTTATGAGATGAATGAATGTTGCAGCAATTTTTTTTCACAGTTTTATTCAGAGAGCAAATATAAATTTTCCCAAGTCATTGGCTAGTCACCTGTTGCTTTTTTCAACCCACTTGCAGATTCCACTTCGACGATAAGAGCTTGCAATTTCGTCCCAGTAGCTTAACGGAAGAGCATCGGATGACCATTTCGGAGATTCAGGGTTCGATTCCCGGTTGGGGCAGCAAGGTTCTTTACACATTTGGTATAGTACATAATCATACATGAGATATGCTGCTTGTGGGGTAAGAGCTTCTAAATTCTGATCACTTCTGTATCAGAATTTTTACAAATGTTACAATATATTTTTGAGTACCTATTTAGACATCCAGTTTCAGAAGCTAACAATTTTATGGAGTCTGTGCAATTTCTTAAAAGCTGGACCTCTTGATTTTTTTTTAACCCACTTGAAATAATAACAGTGCATATGTTGCTGTTTATTTTTGTGATGGATGATGCTTTTAATGAAGTTATTTTAGTTTTATGTTTTTAAGAAGCGATTTGCTTCTTACATCAAGATACGATTCACTTGCTGACATTCTTAAGTTCTGCGTTATATTTGTAAAATAATAATAATCTATACACTTAGAATGAATTATAAACCATTAAGGTATAATCTTCATGTACGGTAAATCAATGAAGCTTCAACACACAGGAAAATTTCATACTTCACGTGAAATTTCTCACTGAATCATGCATATAATGCATTAAAATTAATAAGAAACGTAAAAATAACTAGCTATTTCAAACTACCTTTCGTCTGAGCAAAATGATTAGTGATCACTAAATGTGACGATTATGTTCTTAGTGCGGCTAAGAGGTAAAGTGGAGGGAGTTAATTAAAAATACCTCCGTATCGTCACCCCCTAAATCGAATTTTTGAAATAATTCTCGATTTTTTTTTTATAGACGTGTATGCTAAGACGGATCGAATGAGATCAAAACCAAGCTTCTAGCTGCAGTGAAAGTGTTCGATAATTACGCAAAGTGGTTTTGGGGTTTTTTTTTTGCATCGTCGCCTCTAATTCGAATATTTCAAAATATTTGATTTTTCTGTTGACCTGGATGATAAGATGTATCGAATGAGACCAAAATCGATATTCTAGTTAGAGTGGATTTACGCAATAATGAAGCAAAGTGGTTAAAGATTTTTGATTATTACTTTGGATCATCCCAAAAATTCAAATTTTTGAATTTTTTTTACCTGGAAGGGAGACGGGTAGAATAAGACCAAAAGTGTGGTTCTTTGGTTTTGGCTTTATAAATTTGAAAAGCGGTTTTGAATGTTTTGATTATCTTTTCGCATCGTCACCCCTAATTCCGAGGTTTCGAAATTTTTGATTTTTTTCTTTTTAATCTCGAAGCTGACACGGATCAAATGATATCAAAATCAAAAATTCTAGCTGTGGTAGAAACACTCGATAATTTTAATATTTCATCCAATAATCCAATCAGTCAGATAGTTAAGTGTCTATTAATATAATTATTAACTTTAGATGTGGAGAAATATACTACACCAAATTTTTACTAGGATTACAATCTACAAAGTAATGTTATAAACGTTTTTAATATCACAGACCACATACATGTCCACTGGTAGACCGTGGGTTCTTGTTCTACATATTTAAAAGTTTATTTTTCTTCTTTTACCTTTCTGGTATAATATAAATTTATTACTAAAATGGTTAATATGCGACATAAAAATCACATATTTTATTTGGATAGTACTTACGGTATCGTAGGAGAACTTTGAATTCATCTCTTCCTGCGGAAAATTGACGAAGATCTATTAAATTAATTCTAGTCCCCTATTATTTAATATTTGCTATACATATGTTCCTATTTTAAATGGGCTATTAATATGGGCGTGTTTAACTATTGTAGAAGTTCGAGAAGGAATGGGGTAATTTATTTACTATGAATCAGTTTTTAAATTTTGCATTGTTGGCATGCACTATTATTACAGCATTGTTCTAAAAGTAAATTTTCTCACTTGCAGATAAATAATGCTTTTGTGTGTTGTAAAAAGTAACTATCGCGCATTGACCGCCAATGGTCATTAAATATAGCAATAAGTTTTTATAATAGTCAACTTCTTAGCAAATTCTGCGCCCACTGCGTGGATACAATAGTCGCAAAGTAATAAAAGTGGGTAGAAATTTCGAGTGAGTTGATCAAATGAGTCTATTACATGGTAGAACATACAACGTGAAAATTGCATCAAATCGGATAAAGAGTCAATAAGATAGATGAAAACAAAGATTTCAAAAAGGGCATTCCCCGGCTTTCGCACTCCTTCTTGCGCGGGCGCAAATGTCGCAAAGCAACAAAATTGGATCTAAGTTTAGTGCAAGTGGATCGAGTGGGCCCATTGGATACAAATTAAATTACAATTTCAACAATCATAGCACAATTAGACCAATTGCACTATCTTCCACAAACAACATAGTTTAAAATGTTTCCAATACGCTTCTAAACCAATCGCCGAATATATTACGCAAATTCTCCTGACAGACACAATTTAAATCGAAATCCGTCACTTGATGAGACTCCGCGCAAGGTTGTAACATTTACGTTCTAATAGTTATCTGAGATGTAAATTCGAGCAGCAGGCGTAATACCCCTAAAGAAGGGTAAAAATTTCATACAATCTATGTATACCTGCATAGTGTGCGTGATATCCCATAAATAACAGTGAAAATTCCTTATTAATCGAAGCTGCAAGGGGCTATGAGAGATTAAAATGCATATGAAAAAAATATGAGGGGGGAGGCGTTGGAATTATGACGGATACAAATGGAATCGCAATTTCTGCAATCATAATACAGTTAGATCTATTGCAATATGTTAAGCAAACAACATAAAGTTTTATCTTTCTATTACTCTTCTGAACCGATCGCCGAATACAAATCGCATTTTTCACCCAATGGCGTCAATACAGCGTTGCTCATGAAGCCAAGGGCAACGATAAGTAGATAAGTAGTATGATGAGTCTCAACAGTAGATGTTGTCATGGGGGTAAAGGTCTCTCTAACTACATATTTGCGCTCTAGATAATAAAATTATTTTTAATTGTTTAAATAATTGAAATATAATTATTTTTTTTAAATGGCAACACAGTTTGCAACAATGATATGTTAGACTTCGAAGATAATCTGTGAAAAAAAAATGAAATTTTGACTTCAAAATTGTACTTTAAAAATTGTATTGAAAATTCGTATAAAAAACAAAGGCTTTTCTCAAAATTTTGGTACATTGGGCCTTTCGAAATATATTTAGCTGTAATTTGGCAAAGAAATGGGATTCTATCATGAAAATTGTAAATATAAGATTTTCTAGATGGGTATCTATTTAGCTCTTTTTAAGGCGTTTTTCTCGTCGTACCGGAATTAAAAACTGTCACAAAAAAACTATCGCATTTTTTTTATTTTCAACACTTGAGCAACAAAACTGAAACTTTCATTTTCAGTTTAAAAAATGAAGATCGCATCCCTAAAATGAAGTTACTGGCTAGAATTTTAAAATGGGTGTATTAGTCATCCATTTCAGAGATTTTTGAAATTTGCCTGCTTTTTAAAAAATTGTGGGGATAAAAACATCGACATTTTCAAAATTCTGGCTCTTCAACTCACTATGAAATCCCTTTAGTTCCTATTAAAAAAATCGAGATCACAGATCAAAAATAAAGGAAGGAGATATGTTTTTTAGGACTGGATCAATTTTTGCCCCTTTCATTAGAGGTTTTTCGAACATATTTGAAACACTCTTGAATTTTTCGAATTTTTACTCTTCGAATTGAATGCTATATTTCAGAAAAACTGCAAAGTGCTAAGGTTGGGAATAAGGGGAAAATACATATACAAACATATAATCGTGGGTTTTCAGCTTTTAATAGTATAGATGTGCTATAAACAACTATATGTTAAGCCCGTCATATGGCGGTGTGCATAAAATTATTTTAAATTCCACCCCTCCATTTTCACGAAGCCCCACCAAATGAAAGATACTTTCGTCATATTTGCAGCCAAGATAGCATATTTATCGCCAAATTTGTGATCCAGTGGGATAGAAAAACAGGGAGAAGGGCTTTTCATATACAGGGTGTAGCACAAGAAATGAACAGGGGAAGATTTTTTGAACCGTTAGTTGTAGATATATAGTTCCAATTACAAAAATGTTTTAAATAAAGTAGTAAGTTACAAAAACGTAACTTAAATGATGTGGACTATTTTTGTAAGATATATAGTTCCAGTTGTAGATATATAGTTCCAATTGCAAAAATGTTTTAAATAAAGTAATAAGTTACAAAAACGTAACTTAAATGATATGCACTATTTTTGTAAAAAAATAAAAGCATTAACCTTCTATACAACCTCTCTAGAGGAAAAAGTTAAATTACAAAAAATGTTGCCTATAATTCAGTTAGTAAAACTAAAAAACAAACTAAATTAATTTGAATCTCTAAAATTCAAATTTTGAACGAAATAAATTGTCAAACTTCCTGACTTACATCACTCTTTTGTGACTTTTCAATATTCTTGTAATGACCAAAATTCATGAATTTAGGGGTCGTTCAAAAATTGAATTGATTCACAGAAATCGCTTAGTAGGGTGGTTTTAAAACAATATTTCTCACGTTTTGTCTTTGAAACTATTAAAACAGACGATACTGGTTAAATGTTATTTTAACACTTAATGTAAATAAAACAGATTATTGTGATTTTTCTGCCAGATATTTTTTTAACAAATCTATGGGAAAATAAGCATTCCCTTCAATTTTTGAAAACAACTAAGATCATTTAACAATTGACTCAATAAGTTTCTAACACATTTTTGTAACTGCACCTTTCCACTCGAATAAGGGCAGAGTTAGTAGTAGTTGTTGTTGTTGAAACCCAGACCGTCCGACCTACCAGAAAGGTGTAAGGTAACTGTTTGGACGGTCGGGAAGTGCCACCCAATTTAGACCGGAACCCAGTGGGGGAGACATCCACAGGGACCGTACCCTCCTTTCCCTACCACCAACCTCTCAGAAGGACTTTCGGACCCACATGTTTAACGTGATCGTACTCCGCATGAACACGGCGGCAGCTTTGGCAGCGGCTGGAATCGAACCCGGGCCTACCGAGTGCAACTCCAGCGCGCTAACCAATGGGCTACCGCGCCCGAGTTAATAGTAGTAATTTTGTTAAGGTATAACTTTGAAATCTAAATATTTTAATTAAAAACAAGCATTTGATATGCGAATTTATAAATGTTGTTCCTTACATTTAAAAATATTTAATTGTAAATTGTTTGAATTAAAAAAAAAATGAAATATTGAAATTTTGAGATGCGTTTTTTTTTTTTTAATTTTCAAGTATATAAATATTTCGAAAAATGCTTTTTAACACTTTACAACATAGTTGAAAAGTGTTTATGACTTTATTATGTCTGTCTGTCTGTCTGTCTGTCTGTCTGTCCGTTAGTACGATAACTGCCGTAAAAATGACTTAATCAAAATGAAATTTTAGTATGTTGTTCAGACGGTCTGTAGGACCTATGGGAATATAAATGAATAATATCACCCAATTAGTTTTGGATTGAACCCGGGTTGAAAAAATGAAATACATTGAGCCCTATGGGACCTAATTTTTCAAACATTTTTTAAGCGGATTTAAAATTCACAAATTGCTTCGAAAATATTAGGCAATATTCAAATTGTTCCATAAAATATATAAAAAAAAATTCAGCGAAATATATTCAGTAGTTTTTTAAATAAAAATTAAAATAATAATTACACATCTTATATGAAATGATCAGGTGACCATGATATGAAACGATCACATGACCCACTTCAAAATGATATATGGCATCCATCTTGTTTCAAAATCGTGATTTTTTAAAGTTCTTTTTAATTCGTATTGAGTGTTGTATCCATCCTGAAACTACTTTATTTTTGCTTAAATTCTGTGCATCTACATACTAAAACAACACAATGGCAATATATTTGAGTTTAAATTCTCATTCAAATTTGATTATTTCTACAACTAAGCCTATTTTTCACCTATGTAAAATGTAAACAGCAAAATATGTAGAATGAGTTGTATTAGAATTACTGTATTTTTTTAACACAAAATAATTCAGTCCATGGAGTCTGCATGGCTGATATGAATGAAATATTAATTGATTTTATAAACAGAAGGACGATTTTTTTCGATGAAGTTTCAAGCATAGAGTTTATGAATTGTAGCTCCATGGTCTTAATTTTTAAATAAAATAAATTATTATAGTATTGTGATGAATGAAATGGAGAAAGTTATGAATGAAATCCTGCTTTTATAGAGAGATCCAGGCGTGTTATTTTTTCTATGACGTCATTTGAATTTATTTCAGTTGTTTCCGATGAAGTTTTCAAATATAATAAATTATCGTAGTATTATGATAGTTTTAAAAATATTACCGTGGAATGTATTGCATTTTAGAGATATTTAAACCAGACAATTTATATTTCAATGCCGTCATTTGAATGAAGTTCATTTTTTTCAATGAAGGTTTAAGTTTTCAAATATAATAAATCAATGTAGTATTGTGATAAGTTTTAAAATATTACCGAGGAATGTATTACATTTTCGACTTTTTTAAATAAAATTGCATTGAAGTTGGAAAGTGTTTCATAATCAATGCTTTAAGCATGATTGATCTTTCTTGTTTTTACTTTTAAGTAATTTCAACTTTAAATGTTTAAAATGTTTTATTTGAACATAGATAATGTAAATATTTAAATGTTTGTTTACTTTTAAATAAACAAAATACTTAAATTTTAAAATACATTTTCTTAAATTAGGCGGAATTTAGAATGATTGTTAGAAAAATATATTTTCTTAGAATCATTCTGAATTTCTAAACATAAACAAAGTAGTATATACACATAGAACCCGCCAGAAAAAGACACAAAGTAATTTCTCAATTCAACAGTAACATTTAAATGATTGCGCTAAAATTATTTGGAAAGTTGCTTTTTGAAATATATTTAAAAACATTCAAATATGAATAGAGAAATTATACATTTTTATTTCAAATAATATGTAATTTTATTTAAAATATTTATAAAATTCTTAACGTTATTTATGTCAATTTGACAGCATTCAAATATAAATGGTACCTCTACTGACAATTTCATTTTGCTGGTGCAAGCTATGGAGTTTCACCCGAAATAATTCTTGTCCTTATATGTTAATCTTACATGCACACTCATTTCCAATATTAGCTATATACATAATCCGTCTAATTTAAGAATGAACAAATAATATTTAGTTTCACAAATTGCTTTGATTTTAAGATGCATTTTATGCTACTGAAGGAGCGTTAAATAGTTCTGGGATAGAAACTTTAATATTTAATTGTGCAGATATTTTTATGGTAGAACAACCCTATAGAGATCGATTAAAAGATCGTAAAATGAATGTGAGAAAATTATCAAGAATGAGTTTGATTTTAAATGGGTTCATCCTGTTGGTTATCTTGCATATTTACCATCTCATAATCTGTATGAAAAATAAATATAGAGCGCTTTTACACCGAACTCTCGGTATTATTAAAACAAGATAGATCAATCATGCATAAAGTATTGATATTGAAACACTTCCCATCTGAAAGGCAATTTTATTTAAACATCTCTAAAATGTGATACACTCAGTGCTGATATTTTTAAATTATCACAGTACTACAGTAATTTTTTGTACTTGAAAACTTAAAACATCTTCGGAAAAGACAATGCTACAGTTACACAAAATGAATTTTATTCATATGTTGTCTTTGAAATATAAATCGTCTGCCTCTTTATGTAAAACAATGAATATTTCATTCATATCACTTATATTCCAACCTCCAGAGCTAAATAATTTTGCATGAAAAAAATTCAGCAATTCTTATATACAACTCACCTTACAATTGCTTGATTTGTTTATATTTACCATATAGTTTAACGTTAAAATTGGGTTTCTTTGTAGGAATATTCAAAATTTAGTAATCACTTTAAAAAATATATATAAATTTTGTTGGCACAGAATCACTTTTTAAATATGTTGGAAAGTGTTAAAAAATACCTGAACACAAATTCCCATCTATACAGTGCAATCGAAAAGTCACGCACATCAAATTTAAAAACCATGTACCTAATGTACAGAAAAATTGAAATAGAATTTGTTTTCATTTAAGTGGCATTAATATACACTTAAAAATACGTCAGAAATATCATCTGTTATTCTTAATACGTCAAACAATCATTACAGACCTCTCTTTCATCAATCGAAGAAGATGACGTTATCCACAAGTGGAAGAATATTGTTTGCATTCAATAACAGCAAATTTTATTGTATATAATGATATACAATCATTGTACAGAAATGCTCTATAGAGTAATAATACTATTTTTCTGCGGGACTACACGATAGTGAAAAAAGGCCAGTTCTCAATTGAAAAATTTCTCGCGATTTAAATCTTTCCTGTAAAATCGTTTACCCAACAGCTATAGTTTACAGTCAGGATAAACATCGAACAAACACAGAAGGATCTTTGATAGAGAGATGCAATACAGAGAAATGCTCTACAGAGCAATTTGTAAAGAATTTTGCTGCCTCAACCGGGAATTGAACTCTAGATCTTTGAACTGGCCAGCCGACGCTCTACCGTTAAGCTACTGGGGCGAAATTGTAAGCGCTTATCGTCGAAGTGGATTTTGCATTCTCCACCCTCTAATATCAGATTGGCGGGCAACTGACACTCTGACTGACAACCTCCTGCTATTTTTACTACAGGTTAGCCTCCTGCTACTACTATATTTACCCAAGTTAGTATACTACGTGGTCGTTATCCCCTCAATTTGAAATCGGTGTTTCAGATCTCCGATATCCCTCATCATTGTGTTTCCTTCATATTTTCCGTAAAATAAAAAAGCTGTGTTAACTGTTCTTATTTTCTCGGTTCTTTCTTTTCTTTTTTTTGACCCTTTTATTTGTATTTATTCTAATTTTTCTTTTCTAAATTTTATTCTAAATTTCTGCTTTTGTTTTTCATATGCCAAATTTTTTTCCCCTTTTCATATATTTTCTTTTTATATATTTTCTAAAGTTTACTTTTAAAATTTTATTATTTTCTTTAATTTTAATCTATTTTTCATTATGTTATTATACCTCACTCTCAATTTTATTTTTCAATGATCTTTTTATCTATATTCGTAATAACCCTTTTCCCATTTTTGAAAAATAGACGTACTTGTCAAGTTCAAATATAATGTAAAACTGTCTGTTTAATCACAATATTTTTCATCAATTGTTATCTGTTTAGATCTAAATAAATGTTCGTTTGGCGGTATCGTAGACTTTGGGTGCCTCCTGAGTGCAGGAGGTATCCTTTCCCGGCCGTGCAATTAGCTACTCTAAACCCACTATGCGAGTCGCACGGTCTGGGGTCTTCAGACCTCCAACATCTTTGCACTAACCTACAGGGTTGATTTGTTCGGGCGCCATTGTAGAGAGTCTTGCTGCCCCAACCGGGAATCGAACCTTGGATCTACGAACTGGCCAGCCGAAGCTCTACCGTTGATCTACTGGGACGAAATTGCAAGCTCTTATCGTCGAAGTGGACTTTGCAAATTCTCTATCTATTCTTATGAGAATGTCATTGGAGAGTTTCAGAAAAAAATACCCATAGCTCTAAAATCCCTAACAATTCAACAATTAGGAAATTAGGAAAGGGAAAAATAAAACTCTTTACTGAGGGTAAACGCCATGTTCTTCGATTAATAAAATATTAGTCTAAATTATTTTTGGACGTATCATAAACATCGTACACTATTTCTAATATATTTTTGAGGATAAATTAGTCATCTAATTGAAAAATTTATATTTTTTCAATTTTACATCATGTGATTTTAAAATTGGATGTGCGTAACTTTTCGAAAATCCTGCATATCATAAACTTGTAATACGTCTCAAATAGTGCAGTTACGGTCTCTAATCTAGTATGTTTATATTTAAAATTAAGAGTTATATGCAAGATGAACCCAGCAACATGTTTCTAAATATTTTTTCTTGCACGTTTAAAACTCTAAAGGAATTACGACGTTTTGTAGGCCTGTTATATTTGCCACATTTTCCGTCAACATGTTGTTGTTGTTGAGACCCAGACCGTCCGACCTACCAGAAAGGTGTAAGGTAACTGTATGGACGGCCGGGAAGTGCCACCCAATTTAGACCGGAACCCAGTGGGGGAGGCATCCACAGGGACCGTACCCTCCTTCCCCTACCACCAACCTCTCGGAAGGACTTACGGACCCATATGTTTAACGTTATCGTACTCCGCATGAACACGGCGGCATTTGTGGTAGCGTGCAAATCTAGTGCGCAAACCACGGGGATACCGCACCCGAGATGGCCAACAGCACGCGGTGTTCCGAGGTGGTCACCCACCAAGTACTAACCGCGCTCGATGCTGCTTGACTTCGGTGATCTAACGAGAACCGGTGTTTTCTGCACGGTACGGCCGTTGGCCTTATTCCGTCAACATGTATAAAACTCCCTTTATTTTTGCCTTGTATAATTTAAATATTTTTATTTTTCTTTGTTTTCAGTTGTATTTAGCTAATTTAATTCTGACGTATACAATAATTATTTAGTTATGTACAGGACTAAAGTTACGTTATTTATTGAGTGTGCAATAACTTAAATACCTTAATTTTAATATTTTTCGTTCACTTTTACAGCATTTTAAGTTTCCAAGAATATTTGTTTTAATAACTTCAATATTTTGAATTTTTAAGCGGTTTGTTTACTTTAAATTTTAAATATGTTTTCATTCAAAGTTTAAATATTTATAAATTCCTACATATTTATAACGTATATCACAATCACTGGGTTTCAGGTCTCAATTTTCAGACAGGACACGTTTAGAAAGAAGACGACGGGCGTATCTTTTCCTGTCGTAAGCGATTTTATGTTTAAATATAAACAAACCCATTAAGTACAAAACCATTAAATATAAACAATTAACCCATTAAATATAAACAAACCCACTATAACTCACAAATTATAAAAAAAAAAGAAGAAAAAAGTATTTTACACAGATTATTCTGACCTTTTAAAATGGTATAAGGTTTGTAAAAATAATAAAAAAATATATTACCTAACAAAATATTATCTGCAGGGCTACACAATAGCGAAAAAATGGCCAGTTATGTTACAGAGAAATTTCTTGGGATTTTAATCTTGCCTGTAAAACTGCTTACCCAACAACTGTAGTTCACCGTCAGGGAAGCATCAAGCAGACTGCTAAGGATTATAGGCTCAATATCACGAAGTATGGGATTTTACTTCCCACTTTAAGCAAGCCCATCAAGCACTTTCACTCGCATGTTATTAAAAAATAAATATTATGCACAAATTAGTCTACGCTTTTAAAATGATTTAACGTTTATAAAAATAATAAAACATATATTGCTAAATAAAATGATAATATTTATCTGCAGTGATTTAAAAAACAAGAAAGATCAATCATGCTTAAAGCATTGATTATGAAACACTTTCCAACTTCAATGCAATTTTATTTAAACATGTCTAAAATGCAATACATTCTTCGATAATATTTTAAAACTTATCACAATACTACATTAATTTATTATATTTGAAACCATAAACCTTCATCGAAAAAAATTAACTTCATTCAAATGACGGCATTAAAGTATAAATTGCCTGGTTTAAATATCTCTAAAATGTGATACATTCCTCGGTAATAATTTTAGAATTATCATAATACTACGATAATTTATTATATTTGATAACTTCATCGAAAACAACTGAAATTCATTCAAATGACGTCATAAAAAAAATAACACGCCTGGCTCTCTCTATAAAAGCAACATTTCATTCATAAATAATTCCCCCATTCATGTCATTCATCACAATACTATAATAATTAATTTTATTTAAAAATTAAGACCATTGAGCTGCAAGTAAGTAATCTCTATGCGTAAAACTTCATCGAAAAATATCGTCCTTCTCTTTCTAAAATCAATGAATATTTCATTCATATCAGCTAAGTAGACTCCATGGACTAAATTATTTTGTGTTAAAGAATTACAGTGATTCTAATACAACTCATTCTATATATTTTGCTGTTTACATTTTACATAGGTGAAAAATAGGCTTAATAGTAGAAATAATCATATTTGGATGAGCATTTAAACTGAAATATATTGTCATTGCGTTGTTTTAGTATGTAGATGCACAGAATTTAGGCAAAAATAAAGTAGTTTTAGGAGGGATACAACACTCAATAT
The DNA here is from genome assembly GCA_951213105.1 of Amaurobius ferox. Classification (NCBI taxonomy): domain Eukaryota; kingdom Metazoa; phylum Arthropoda; class Arachnida; order Araneae; family Amaurobiidae; genus Amaurobius; species Amaurobius ferox. Next base: position 61,666,569 of record OX578139.1, read on the forward strand.
GAATTAAAAAGAACTTTAAAAATCACGATTTTGACACAAGATGGATGCGATATATCATTTTGAAGTGGGTCATGTGATCGTTTCATATCATGGACACGTGATAGCTTCATATAAGAGGTGTTATTATTATTTTAATTTTTATTTAAAAAACTACTGAATATATTTCGCTGAATTTTTTTTTATATATTTCATGGAATAATTTGAATATTGCCTAAAATTTTCGAAGCAATTTGTGAATTTTAAATCCGCTTAAAAAATGCTTGAAAAATTAGGTCCCATAGGGCTCAATGTATTCCATTTTTTCAACACGGGTTCAATCCAAAACTAATTGGGTGATATTATTCATTTATATTCCCATAGGTCCTATAGACCGTCTGAATAACATACTAAAATTTCATTTTGATTAAGTCATTTTTACGGCAGTTATCGTGCTAACGGACAGACAGACAGACAGACAGACAGAATGAACAAAGTCATAAACACTTTTCAACTTTGTTGTAAAGTGTTAAAAAAGGGTCAGTTCTGAACGGTGAAATTACTCGTGATTTGAATCTTGCCTGTAAAACCGTTTACCCAACCAACAACTATAGTTTACCGTCAGGGTGAGCATCGCTCGACACAGAAGGATTTTAAGCTTAATATCTTGACATATGGCATTTTATTTCCAAATTTCACCAAACCCGTTAAGCCCTTCACTTTAACTCGCAAATTATTAAAAAAATAAATAAATATATGTTTTACAGTTTAGTCTACAAATGATTTATGGTTTGCAAAAATAATAAAAACATATAATGCTAAATAAAATAACAACACATATCTGCACTGATAAATAACAGCGAAAAAAATGCTTATCCTGAACAAAAAAATTTCTCGCGATTTGAATTTTGCCTGCAAAACCATTTACCCAACAATAATAGTTCACCGTTAGGGTATGCGTCATGCGGACACAAAATTATTTTAAACTCAATGTCATAAAGTCTGAAATTTTGCTTCCAAATTTAAGCAAATCCGTAAAGCAATTTAACTCATTATTAAAAAAAAATATTTTACATAGATTTCTCTGCGCTTTTAAAATGATTTAAAGTTTGTAAAATTAATAAAATCATACATTGCTAAACAAAATAGTAATATTTATTTAAAGTGATAAACAATGGCGAAGAAAGACCTTGAACTGGGAAATTCCTTATGATTTAAATCTTACCTGTAAAACCATTTACCCAACAACTACGCCACTGTCAGATTAAGCATCATGCAGACACAGAAGAACTCATAAGTTTCCAAAAGCTCACAATTTTAATTTATGTGGTGGTATTAATTTAACACAAAAGATAGTGCTCTGTGGATCCTGTACACCGATATTTCGCTGTGTAGGTAGCAAAGTCATTGCATTATTTAGTAAACTAATGTTCTGCCCATATCAGATTTTAAAATCATCTTTCACACACTTCGATAAATTTTGTAAAACATATACAACATTTTTATTTAATCAGGAGTGGTGCAAAAAATTATATCTATTTCCAGTCTTTTTAGTAATTACAGAATTTTGCTCAAAAAGCCGTTCATCCCGTTCTTGTGTTATCATACAAGAACAGGTAGAAACGAACCCAACTTCACTTTGTCACCCATATCATCTCTGAGTACTAATATATTATTGCTATTGGATCTATATTTGCCGCGCTACCTTAGATTTGATTTTTTCGTTGAAAATAGGGGTATTAAACCCCTAGATACCTGTTTATTTGTTATGCATAGAATTATGAAATTGTTTATTCTTTAGAAACATATTTAAAAACTTTCTCGATGAATTGAATTGAACGGTACAAACTTCAATTATATTTCAAAGATGAGAATTTTTAGAAATTTCAGTTTTAAACCTGTCGTATCATAAAATTATGTTATAAAAATTTCACTTGATATTTCTACATGATGGTATTTGATGTATTTCGTGTTCCAGAACAATTTCAAAAATCGTGTCTTTTTACACTCGCATAACCGGAATAAAGGGTAACCCCCCCCCTCCCCCCCCCAAAAAAAAAAAAAATAAATAAATAAAAATAACTCCCGGTATCTTTGTTTTACATGTTATTTAGTGCTTATTTTCTATTAAAAATATATTATCATGCTGAAGTAATTTAAAATATTCAAAATTTTCCTCGTCAATAAATTAGCTGCCTTGGTATCGAATCATGTTTATGTATTGGGAAGTTTGCCTTTGAGAACGAGGAGAAGTTTTGGTGCAATCAAATATAATACCCCGCCACACAGAAATAAACAGATATGCATACCAGAAGCGCGATTTTAAGAACTCTTTTGCATGGGAAGGGGCAAAAGTTGGTGGGTACGATAATGGTCACATTTTAATTGTTCTAATAATAAAAATATGATTCGATAAAGAAAATTAAGAAACGTAATACTTGGGGGAATCAGCTGAGGCCCCCATTTCCCTAAATAGCGCCCCTGATACATGCTCGTAGAGTTAAGAACATGATATCTAGTCGTATAAAAAGTTAAGAACACTATTTTCAACAATTATTAAGAACAATACTTTCTGTATTATGAGAAAAAAAAATCGCAAACAATTTCTTAACAAAAATGTTTCCGACTTTCCAACACTCCTCGTGTTATAAAACCTCTCACAATGACGTCACGTTTTAATTAGTCCCAACCCTTGGCCGCCGACGTACACTGCACGTGCTATCAAACTCGCCAGGGAGTTTATAGGACGTTTCCCAGCGCAACCTCTCCTAAGCCGATTAAGAGCGCGTCTCGCGCGGCCCAGATGTCGCTGGAGAGCCGCTTTTGTCATTAAAAGTGGCGAAAGCTTTTCATTCTACAAGTCATGGAGACGGATAAGTTATTGGAGAGGATTGTCCGAAGTCACAATATTCTGAATGGGGGTGATGGCCGGAACAATTTGAATTCGTTCCGCGTACAGAGATCGCCGAATGTGGAGAAGTGTGATGACAGTGGTGCTAGTGCATTGAGTATCTATATAATAGTATCTGAACTCACTGGGGGGGGGGGGGGGAGCTATGTATCAAAATTATTGAGTACTTCCGCTGTAGTTAGTATCTCGGTTTTGGTGTCATTCGATACGTCTAAGCTTCGAGACCGAGGGAAAAATTTTAAATTTTGAAATTTCGAATTAGAGGTAATGATGCAAAATAATAATAATAATAATAATAATAAATAAAAATCAAAGCCACTTTGCTTAATTATCGAGCTATGCTTCACTTCACTCTCATTCGATCCGTTTCATCTTCCAGGTCAGCGAAAAATTATATTATTTCAAAAATTCGCATTCGTACACCACTTATGTCTTTAAAAATCAACTGGGGTGTGTCTCAACTCGACTTTTCATACCAAAATCTCTTTTTATTTATTTATTTATTTATTTTTCAAATTTTACAAGGGAAAAAAAATTGAAAAATCGGTATCCTGGATCCAAATGCTTACAACTGTAGCGTGTTACTCTTCACTTTAAAGGGCTTGAAAAATTATTTCATTTGATGCCATATTTTATAATGTACCGTACGGGAGAGGGTAACTTGCCCCCCCCTCCCCCAAGGAGAGGCTAATGACGTCACGAACAAAAAAATGTATCGTGGCTATTTTTCTCAGCAATGATTGAAACTATTAATTCTCGTGATCATTAAGCCATAAAAAAAAACCTTTTATGCATGATTATGTTAAATTTTATCCTATGCTACCATGTTAAAAAAAATAAAATTTCTAATAAAATTTTTAAACTTTCACTCGAATTAAAAAAAATTCTATCTAGTTCTAGATCATTTAATAACAAAGCCAAATATAAAGTTTCGTGAAAATCCATTAATATGTGTGGCTGCTGTAAATACATAATAAATCAACCACAGAAAGCCGGACATCCATCCAAAAATAGTAAAAACGTGTTCAAAAGGTCTTAAAACATATATTGACATCAAAATCTCGAAATCGAAAATGTTTGTGAAAACAATACTTTCTTAATACTGCGTATAAGGAAGTAAATATATGCCATTCCATTTTTATGCTTTAATTTGAGACGGTTTTTGATATTCAGTACTTTTATTAAATACGTATAGGTGTCGAACTTAGTGATCACTAGCCTTTAAGAACGCCCGAAGCGCGGGCTAGTCTGAAATACTATCTGTATAAGAAGTGGAAGCTAGTAGTTTGGGGCATAAACAGAAGTTACTTCCGTTAAAAAGTCCATTGTAATTAATACTAACGTACACAAAACTCGTTGGATAAAGAAGTTTAGTTCTCAACGACAATAAACAGTTAAATACCCTCGAAATCACAACTATGAATAGTGTCTCTGTTGCAAACTAATATTGGTTTATAATATTCCATAGTATGAACATGGAAATCTTTTATTAATATTGTGCCAATATGAGCAATATGTGAAATGTATTTTTGAGAATTTGTACCCACAGGGTATTTGTACTCTAAAGGCGAAGTCAAAATGTTTTATTGTTGAAATCAAGGGACGCGCTAAAATATTTTTGCGCTTTAAAATTCGGAAATATATCGAGCTCTAATGCTCCGAATTCAAACTCTGGTAAGCAAAAAATTTAAACAAATAGTAAAAGCTTTAAACATGTGCAAGATAACTGGACGAAATTTTTTTTAGTAGCGGTTTGAAGTACATTTATTTAATGCTTTAAGATAATTCAAGTAATTCCTTACATGGACTGAGTAATATATAGTGGACAACATGGCTCGGCGCAATCCATGATATCCAAATTCTATTAAGTGATACATGAAATTAACAAGTATAAAACTCTATAATTGGCAAGTCAAAAATTTTATAATTTATAAAATAGTGTGGAATCTATTAGACCCAGTCATATAAAGGGATGGAATGGAAAGTAATTTTTCACATTCTCCCCCTTCTGAACATTGCCAAAGTGGTACAGCTGGCAGCATAACTGAATGAAATAAAACAAGAAAGATCAATCATGTATAAAGTATTTATTGATTATGAAACACTTTCAAACTTCAGTGCAATTTTATTTAAACATCTCTAAAATGCGATACGTTCCTCGGTAATATTTTTAAAATTATCACAATGCTACATTGATTTATTATATTTGAAAACTTAAAACTTCATTGAAAAAAATGAACTTCATTCAAATGACGGCATTGAAATATAAATTGACTGGTTTAAACATCTCTAAAATGCGATACATTCCTCTGTAATATTTTTAAAATTATCATACACCTACAATAATTTATTATATTTGAAAACTTCATCGGAAACAAATGAACTTTATTCAAATGACGTCATCGAAATATAAATCGCCTGGCTCTCTCTATAAAAGCAGCATTTCATTCATAAACTTATTTCCATTCCTTTCATTCATCACAATACTCTATAATAATTTATTTTATTTAAATATTTAAAGCCATGGAGGTACAAGTAATTTAAATCTATGCTTAAAACTTCATCGAAAAAATCGTTCTTCTCTCTGTAAAATCAATGAATATTTCATTGATATCAGCTATATTGCAGACTCCATTTTGCGTTAAAGAAATGCAGCAATCTACATATTTTGCTGTTTACCTTTTCCATAAGTGAAAAGTAGGCTTCGTTGTGGAAATAATCAAAGTTGGATGATCATTTAAATTCAAATATATTGTAATTGCGTTGTTCCAGTAAGTAGATGCGCAGAATTTAAGCAAAAATAAAGTGGTTTTAGGAAGGATACAACACTAAATATGAATTAAAAAGAACTTTAAAAATCACGTTTTTGACACAAGATGGATGCCATATTTTATTTTGAAGTGGGTCACGTGATCTCTCATATAATGGTCACGTGATCGCTTCATATAAAAGGTGTAAGTATTATTTTAATTTTTATTTAAAAAATTACTGAATATATTTCGCTGAATTTTTTTTTATATATTTTATGGGATAATTTGAATATTTCATATAACTTTCGAAGCAATTTGTGAATTTTAACGTTGCTTAAAAAATGTTTGAAAAATTAGGTCCCATAGGGTTCAATGTATTTCATTTTTTCAACCCGGGTTCAATCCAAAACTAATTGGGTGATATTATCCATTTATATTCCCATAGGTTCCATAGACCGTCTGAACAACAAACTAAAATTTCATTTTGATAAAGTCATTGTCTGAATATATCTTGTTGAAATTTTTTTTATATTTTTTATAGGATAATTTGAATATTTCTTGAAACTGTCGCAGCAATTTGTGAATTGTAAATATACTTAAAAAATGTTTGAAAAATTAGCTCCCATAGATTCCCATAGGTGTGAAAATTCGAATAAATTTCGAATATTTCTCTCGAGTTCCAAAAAAAAAGTCTATCGAGTTCAAGATTTTTTTTTTTGTTAGCATAATGGCGAATATAAAATTTCGTGAAAATTCTTTAATATTTATGCAGCTATTGTGTACACAAAATATCCACCACAGACAGACAAACGGACATCTCTCCAAAAATAGTCAAAGCGTGTTCAGGAGGTCCTAAAATATATATTGACATTTAAGTCTCGAAATCGAAAATTATTGCGAAATCAATGCTTTCTTAATACTACGTGTGAGAGCACAATAAAAGATTTAAAAATATTTTAACTTAAATACACTCAACATATTAAAATATACGTCAACTTTTTACAATGTAATAATAACGCATTGTTAAAACTTTTTAAAGGTGTCTTCATATACAAAATAAAGTGTTCATAAAAGGTGTGAACACTTTATTTTTGACAAAACTGTTAAACATTTTTATACTTTTTTCCACACTTATTTCGTAACAGTCAAGCGAATTTTCGGGAAAACGGGAATGGACATCTCCAGAATGGGAAGCGAAAATCCTTAGTGAAGTCTCATCCCCTTCCGAATTCGATGCTGAATCTATATCAGTCATTATCTGTGATGTATCTTTAGTGAACCCAGAGAAATAGATGTTGCAAGGTAGATGTTTTTCAACCGGAAGTGACTTGAATAGAACCAAAAGTGGAAAGCCTTAGTGAGACCCCTATCTCCACCAAAATTAAATGATGAATCCATATCGGTCATCATCTATGCTCTTGCTGATTTTGAAAAAAAAAAAAGAAAGAAGGAAAAAAATAGATGTTTCAAGGCAAATTGTTTAACCCTAAATGGAAAAGGAACCGGAAGTAGAAATTAGTAAACTACCCTTCCTCTTCTAGAATTTCATTATGAAACCATATGAGTGATCATCTAAACATCTTTTATAGCCAATCTCGAAAAATAGATGTTTCGAGAATAGATGTTGAATGGAAAATGGATGTTGAATGGAATAATAGATGTTGAATGAATGCAAAAATAGATGTTGAGTGAAAAATGGAAAAAGATCTGTAAATGTAAATCCTTGATAGACCCCCTACCTCCTCCAGAATGTGATGTTGAATCAGAATAGGTCTTCTTCTAAGCTCTCTCTTTAGCACAGCCTGAGAAATATGTGCTTCAAAAGTATTTTGCGAAAGCAATTGCGAAAACCCAGACCACCCAACTCGCCCTAGGTCACAAGCAGCAATTTGAGTGGCCGGGAACACGCGAAAGCACTGTCGAAAGCCCAGGCCGTCCGACTCGTCCGAAAACATGGAGAAGCTAGATGGGTGATGTGCAACAACCTGCATAATTTGCCCGCATAATGGTATACTGCAAAATTTTGCTAAAATCTGCCCCAATTATGGTTTGCAGAGAGCCCCCTTCACAAGATTTTACTTGAGCCCCTCTTTGAATTTATTTGTTGTTGTTACTTTATATATGAGGCAAGAAATATATTTACATCAAACTTTGTCACCCTTTCTGTCAAAGTGAACTAACTCTTCCTTTATAATAGTTGCTACCTCCCTTTGTGAATAAATCAGTGGCGTTTATTTAAACGTCGTTTCACTGAAAGAAGAGTCCCCCAAAATAGAACGAAAGCTTACCTATTTCTTCCTTCCAACACAACAGTTGCTCCAGAGAACATTCTCGAATCAGCGAAAAGAAAGCTCCGAGAAACGAATTGCCTCCTATTCAATCATCCTGAATACACTGTCAATTAGAAAATGGTTTTAGAACAAATTCGTACGAAATTGTTTTGAAAAGAGTCCATTATTTCATGTAATGACTTATTCATTATTTATATCAGATTCTTAAATTTAATTTTCCAACAACAGGCCTCCGACAATTCGTTAATTGATTACTTCATAATCATCCTCGAAGGAAATCCCTTTAATTTTCCCTAAGAAAAAAAAAATCCCTTCATTTATAAAGACCCGATTGATGAGACGAGAATGCGAGCGCTGAAAGAAATTCCAATCAATCCAAAGATAGACTTTTGTCGAATTCAAACCGGGGAAAAATGAGCCGAAATGAAAAGGGAAGATGAAACAGGAATTAGCATAAAGCCGCTTATAAAATAACTTTTTCAAGTTTTTTAATCACCGAGAAACTCTTTTCCCCCCTCACGAAATGAGCGAGTAAATACACATATATTTATATATCAGCGAATACAGGGAGCACTGAGAAATCCCTTCCCCTTGAAAACGAGGAAATTCCAAATCCTTCAAATAATAACTGAAGAAAAAGGTAATAAAAAACATATTTTCTCTGCATCTCAACAATTGTTCCGATTTCTGGTAACATTAGAAGCGACCATTTCCAATCTTAAAGGGGGCATATATTTTGTGCTGCTTGTTTATTTTATCATTCATATATTTCTGAAAACGCTTTTTCCCTTTTATTTTTTCACCCCCTCTTTAGATTAAAAGGGGAGGCGCATTTTCCTCCCCCACACCAGACACAGATGAACCCCTGTGTAAAGAGACATTCATATCAGAGAAATCGAGCATAAACAAGTCATCTAAATACTACGGAAGAGTTTTATGTTTTTTAATCTATTTTATTTATTTCTCTCTTTTTTTTTCTTCTCCCGTCAGGGTTTTCGGGATGGGGAGTCAACTTCTATCATTTGAGAGTTTTTCCGAGCAAGCTCTGGAGATTGAGAGCTAAAGAGTATGAGTTTAGCGACTGCAAAGAGGGGGATATTTTTCTATTATTTTTTACTCTTATAGGGACATTCTTTTTTTTTTCTTCTTACTCAAAAGGGCGAGGTGCGAGAAAAAAGGGAAGGGACGTAAATAAGCATGGCTTGAGAAAAGTCAGAAAAGGGTACATTTCAACTTTTATGTTGCACATTCAGAGATCGAAAATGTTTTTAACAGTGTATGGTCATAATAATACTGATTACAATAACGATCAACTTATATAACAGAATGACAAATCAATAGATCACAAAAGTCATTTTATTAAAAACATCCTTCAGAAGTGCGTACAATTTTTTATAAAGACCACAGCGCTTTCGGGTATCATCATACCCTTCCTCAGTGGCGTTAAAATAAGAAAAATTGCCAACATGCTTAAATACAATCCACTACCGGCAAGCTGAATCTGCATATCCTAAAATTGACATTACAACAAAACATATTTTATGCATCCGTACACCAGATTTAAAAAACTTACAAAATCAAGAAAACATATTGTCATAAGCTAGTTTAAACATCAATATACAAAATTAAATCTTATAAATTAAAGGTATCTTTGTAAAGTTTTGATTCTCACGGAATCGAGAGCGAGTCGCCAAGTATAACTTAAAACATGAACGGGGTCAAAATTACAAATGGAAGTGCGATATAGAGATGAAGTTATACTTGGCGACTCATTCTCGATTCCATGTGAATCAAACCTTTACAAAGTTACCTTTAATTTATAAAATTTAATTTTGTATATTGATGTTTAAATTGGCTTATGACAATATGTTTTCTTGCTTTTGTAAGTTTTGTAATTTTTTAAATCTGGTGCACGGATGCATAAAATATGGTTTGTGGTAATGTCAGTTTTAGGATATGCAAATTCAGCTTGCCGGTAGTGGATTGTATTTAAGCATGTTGGCAATTTTTCTTATTTTAACGCCACTGAGGAAGGGTATGATGATACCTGAAAGCGCTGTGGTCTTTATAAAAAATTGTATGCACGTCTCAAGGATGTTTTTAATAAAATGACTTTTGTGATCTATTGATTTGTCATTCTGTTATATAAGTTGATCGATTTGAGGATTTGACGTATAGCCGCGATTAGTACTGATTATGATATTTTACATTTTGCCGTGTATTATCTTCTCCTTCTTCTTCTTTCTTATCCCAGTCTATTTAGACAAGTCATTGTACACCATACATGCGTTTCAAAATCTTTTCAGGTTCTCTGAAAATGGAAGTATAAGCAGTCCCGATGCAGGATGCAATATATATATTGTATCTTGCATTGACAGATTTTGTCTGAAATAAAACAGTATTTAACTGTTAAAAGTACAGTTTAACTCTGTTAATTTAACATTAAATTACTAGTAACCCAGCTACCAGTCTTTTACCGTTAATTTTACACATTTTCTCTCCGGCCGCTCATATAATCACTCCAAATTTTCGGGTGAGTCGGGCAGTCTGTGTTTACCACAACTTTTTCTTTGAATATATTCTGAGAAAACAGTCTCATTATTATATTTCGAATATATAGGAGACCACTGCAGATTTACATGGAAGGCCATGGATTTCAGATACTCTTCCCTCAATCTGAAGACAGTAAAATTGTCCCTAGATGCATGATTGCAGATTCATAAGTTCTCCATGGCCCGTATCTATACCAAAGAATATTCATATATGTCTATACTAAGAGAGCTTCGGGTCAACCCTCCATTTCCTTAGGATCACTCTTCTAATCTTAGAGTTATATTCTTCCTTAGAGAGTGCTTCATCTTTAGAAGATATGCCAAGACGGTCCTCTGCACCTTTTTAGTTAATATATCAGCCTTTTCATTTCACGAAACCCCAACAAGTGAAAATACCTACAGTTCCGTCACTAGATCATACAGGTCATAAGGTCTATGATGCCGTCGAGGGGGAGGGCGGAGCAGAGGGGGGCTGTTGTCCCCCGGTCCCAATCGGCAAGGAAACCCGAGAAAGATCTGACTTCTGTGGCACAAGGAGGCAAATTGTACAAATAAATAATGTAACATTTTTTAAATAATAATAATAATAATAATAATAATAAAAGAAAAAAAATTCTGACCGTCCATTAAAACCAGTTCTGTTTATTCTTTAGTACATTATTATAAAAACAGGAGAAAATTGAAATCTAATCCATTTTTCACTTTATTTGCATTTTGAGAAAAGAAAATTATGTACACTATATGATATTTGTATATTTCATACATTTTTGAGATATTTTCACATAAACTTATTATCAAACATATTATCATAAAACTTATTATTCATCTCATTTATCAAGTTGTTTATTGTTCCATAGAAATCTCTTCGAAACTAAATAGAGAAATCGAAGAAGTTCCAGTGCTTTCCGAAACTCGCCAAGTTGGTGATATTTCACGAAATCTGGTACTAAAATCACGAAAAATTTCTCTACGGTGGCAACCTATCTTTTTACATAACTGTAATGGTTGCATATAATTTCTTTAATATCCGAAGAAGGAGATTAAAGGATCTATGAATATCTACTCCTAAAAGATAACTTTAAAAAAGATGAATAAACACGGCAATTATAGTAGCATCAGATAACATAGAAATAATTACAGATAAAACAATTACAATAAATCAGTACAACATAACATTTAAAAAGATAAGCATAGACAATAAAAAGGGTGATGATAATTAAAGTAGGCAAATAATTAGCTATCAATATGGAAAAAATTCTCAACTTCAACTGAATTATGAGTAAATAACCAGTCTTTGATAGACCTGAAAAAGGAACGAAAAGTAACAATGCTTTTAAAAGATTGAGGAAGAAGATTGTAAAATCTAGGAGCTAAATAGAGATAAAATTTCTAAAACCAATAGTAGAATTGGTTAGAGGAGGTCTAATAATACCCCGCCTTAGATCGAAATTACATTGACTACCACCTGCACTTTTAATTCTAATATAAAACATGTTAAGAGCTTTGTGAGCATGAAGATGCATATATGGCATAATCATAGAATCAAGGAATAGAGGAAACATATATGTGTTTCCTCTATTCCTTGATTGTATGTGTGGAGGAAATTACATATGTGGAGGAAATATATATGTGTTTTGTTGAGAAACAGCACATACCAAGTAACATTTTATGTATTCATAACATTACGCTACGTATAAATAAAGTACAATACATAATAATATCTGTATATTTCATTAAAATCTCGAGATACTTTTGCATAAAAAGCTTATTACTTATCAAGTCATTTATGATTGAAACTAAAGGAGTTATTTGGAATGAATGTAATGAAGACAACGCGAGTCATCTCTAACGCGAGTCAGTAAACGCCAGTAAACGCGAGTAATCTCTCTCTTAATGAAGAAGAGCTTCAGTAAGCATACGCAAAATTATAAAAAGGAAATATATAAATAGGTATAAAGACGTGATAAATGTTATCGAATAACTTATAATTCTTTCCGCACAATACAATTTAGTTTTTGATAATTGCAACATATTTAGACTTTCTATAATTATCAGGTGGCAGGTCTACTCAAATTCATTACTTTAAAAAACTAAATGAAAATAAAATAAACATATTGTTATTAGTGATATTGTTTTGCTTATATTTCACCTTTCATGTTTTCTGTTTCCTTCTTGTTGATCCCGTTTTACCTAATAGATTGATATTTCTTAATTCAATTTTTTTTTTTACCAGAGGGAAGGGGGCAGTCCAATAGCTATGCCCCGGGAACCAAGATGGGCTTTCGACAGCCTTGATGGGTATATCCATTGAATTTTGACTCTACTTCCAGTGCTTAATCTTCCAAAGTTAATGGCAATCTTACCGAGCAGATTTATTTGTGCTATGGAAACATGCTACGGGGGCCTATGTCACTGCCATAGAATCAGTAAATATGGTACAACCGGGAGGTTTACTAAAAATATATTTATTGCCGATAACCATTGAAGACAGATAAACCATCGAAGACTGATAACTGAATGAACTGAATGATAGCAAAATGAACTGAATGATAGCTGAATGAACTGAATGATAGCTGAATGAACTGAATGATAGCTGAATGAACTGAATGATAGCTGAATGAACTGAATGATAGCTGAATGAACTGAATGATAACTGAATGGAGACTGATAAGCCATTTTGATCAGTCTTCCATCGCATATTAAGTTATATATATATTAAATTTTACAGTATAGAAAACAGACAAATGCATATACTGACGTCCTTCTAAAAGTTCCTTTACGGCTATCTGAATCCATGTGATTTTGGGCCAGTTGTCTACATTAGGAGATTTCCTGCATTTGTAAATTCTAATTAACCCCTTAGGTTGACAGCATCGGGATGGGACGAAATATCCCAGTGTTTAAGGCGTAGGGATTGCACTCGGAGGATCAGAGTTCAATTTCCGTCACTGTTCAAACTATCCCCGTATTTATGCGGAGTATGGGCATGTGAAACCTGTAGATCCGAAAGTCCTTCCGAAAGGTTGGTGGTAGGAGACAGAAAAAACGCTCCCTGTGGATGTAGCTCCCACTGGGTTCCGGTTTAAATTAGGTGGTACTGTTCCAGCCGTCCAAACAAATACCATACACTATGTCGAGAGAAAGTTCAGGAGCGGATAGAGACACGGGATGATAGAAAATGGGATCCATCTAAAGCGCAAAGTACCTTTGAGCCACGTATGCATAAGTGACAATTATATGACGAAAGATCAAATTGGCTAAATTCCCCTTTACAACGAATCACAATTACGTAGAAACTTCGTATTTTAATTGCTTAAAACCTCTCGTTCTGTATAACAACCCCATTGTCACCCGAAAAAGCGGTAAATGGCTATTTTACAAATAATAATAATAATAATAATAAATAAATAAATAACAGCAGGCAATTATCTCCGAAATCACAAAATGTGGATTGTGCTTGCAGGCGAGAAGAATTGTAAAGGAACGAGGAATCTCTAAAATTGTTGTGTAAAAAATTCATGTCTCGGCAAGAAATTGAACTACGGGTCTCTGCCTGGTTAGTCGACGAACCATCCAATAAGCTACTGGCATGATTCTCGTTTCCTCTACTGTTGAAGCGGATGACATTTAGAGCCCTGGGTTCATACAATCTGACATTTAGAGTCCTGGGTTCATACAATCTCCTCTTTTAGCTTTCATATTAAAGTGAAACTTTAGATTTGCACAACCTCCACAGATGACGCTAATTCATCGAGCTGCTGGGACAGGTCTCTTTACTTTTATAATTTCAGTGAACCCTGCATTCAAGGTGTCCAAGGCAAATACTTTACGAGACTCTTGGGAGAGAACTTCCGAATCTCCACATCGAAAATAAAAGATTCCAAATAGCAAGTTGGATATAGCTTAGATCTCATAACTTATCTATCAAAATTCGGTGGCATAATTTATGATTCAATTGCAATACTTTTTCATTGATCATTATGCAAAAGAAACAATACCGTTGCTAAATTAAAATTATTTATGAATGTTTATAAAATGTACGAGTTTCCATAAAATATACAAACTGGAACAAGATAGGGTAATTTTTCTAGCAAATATTTGATTGCCAGTAATCATCGCTAAATGTTAGAAAGAATCCACAATAACGCTTCTGTCGTTGATATTAATATTCCCTGTCATCTAAGAGTATTATTACTTTTTCTATAATACATGGTAAAGGGAAAGTATTATGATAGATTCAATTTCTTATGGGTGCATATATAAGGTTATTAATACGCATATTATGATATATTTTATCAGACAATCTGAAAATTCTGAAAAATTGATTAAGGGTAATATTTCTAAACATTTGAAAAGAGTTACAAGAATTAAATGGTAATATTTTATAAATATTAATATTAAAGTTATATTTTCTGTCATATAAACTAGCGATAATCCTATTAGATGGTTCAATACTTAGATTTAAATTAAGAAGGAAAAAAAACACTATTACTTATGGTTCATTAGGTAATAATTCCAAATTATGCGGATAGAAATCTATATTAATAATATTATTATCAGTTATAACTAAACATATCAAATCATCAACATATCTATAAATTTTATAATCAGTAGATGTAAAAGAATGTTCATAATTATAAAGGTATAAATTAGCCAATATACTGCTACTGCAACCACCTTGCGGGACACCAGGTAAGTATAATTTATTACCTTGAAAAATATAATTGTTAAATAGAACAAAGTAGAGAAGTTTGGGAAAATTTTGAAATTTAATAAGATCAGAATGCTAAAATTACATTATAAAGATTGGTAATATTAATGTTATTAAAGAGATCCTTGAAATCAAAAGTTTGAAAACCAATAATATTATCTATAGAATCTAAATTATGTTTTAAATCTTTACTATTATCTAGCATAAAGTAATTATTCCTAGAGTAACGTAAACTATCAATTAGTGCTTTTAAAATATTAAGTAGTAATGTGCTAGCAGTAGTAGAATACGTATTATGACCACTAGTAACTGTTCTAAATTTAATAGGATTTTTAGGAAATTTAGGAATGAGAACTATATATGGAAGTTTTAAAAATTTAGAATGTGTATTTAAATCACTATATATATATTGATAATTTTTTATATGGTACAATTTATTTCTATTATACTTTTGGAATATCATATACTAATTTTATTATATATATAATTAGTTCTATTAAATTCTATCTGTATATATATATATATATATAGTAAATTGAAAGTCTGTCTGTTTGTCTATTTGCTTGTTTAACTGTCACAATTTTTGACGGATTTGTTTCAAATTTGACATGATTCTTCTCTACTTCACAGTGGGTGACCCCGTCCGTGTTTCGATTTTCTAGGCCCAGGGGCTAACGAGATATAGTAGAACCCATCTAATCAGTCACTTCCATCTAATTCATCACATCCGTATTCTGTTAAAAAATTATGTTAAATTCTATTAAATTCTATCTGTATATATTTAAAGATTCAGTGCCCCCTATCAGTAGTCGCTTCACGATGAAATTTTAAATTTGCCTCGGTGAATACCTATTTACGAAGTTTGTGGGTAAAATCAGCAAATTGACACCACCCCCTCCTAGAGTATTTTCACTTGAATTGGTCTTGAGTCTTGTGTCACCTACGTATTCAGTAATATATTTAGAGGATGTATCTGAGGATGTTAATGATCGTCCAGGTAGATGATCACATGATATTACTGATAGAAGCAGTGACAACGAGAGTGCCTCTCACCCAGTGCAGCAAATGTTCGCACCCTCCCCCCTCTACTCAGTGACCTAAATAGATTTTAGCGCCCTGGAGCAAATACTTCAGGGCGCCTTTTCCCAATATATAGTCTTTGATCCTTAATCCAAAAATGAGTTCAACGCAACAGGCACCTTTTCCTCGATTGCTCCGCCCTGCTTCATGTCGGTACGCCCCTGCCCCAACCACTCATCATTTTATTTCACAAGTAATCTTTTTTTTTTTTCATAACTTGTTTGTGCAGCCCGGTCCCCAAGCCTCCCGAGCTCCTACGCAATGCACCTTTTTGTACGTCCATCCTTATCCTGTCGGTTGCCCTGAGCAATACTGACGCAAAAAAAATATGCAATCAGTAACGTCCACGCTTTAAATGTTTATGATTAATGACTGCCGGACAAATTCAGAATTTTTTCCCTTCGTATTTTTTAAGATCCCGATCTTGCGCATATTTCTTAAACTATTCCCTCACTAGATGGCAGGAGTTGTCACTGAAATCCCATTATGGCACATCTTACTCTCAAACTTTTTTATGAAACCGCACACAACACAGCATAACTTTTCGCTTTACGCCTTCACCTCTAAAGTTTTTTCTCGAATGTACCAAATTCAATTCGTAACAGCACTCGCTTGCTACTTTCCTTATATACATAGTATAATTTATAGGGAAACGGAAAATATTGCAACGAGGTCTAGCATTCCAATTCGAGTTTCTCGGGAAAGCTGAGCACGTTTTCAAGCATGCATTCACTTAAATCGAACGGTAATACCCGTGAGTCTGTGGAGACGATATTTCCCGAACAAATGGAGTGTTTTGAATGAAATTTGGTACACAAATTATAATCAGTGAATACTGGAAGCCTATTGATTTCAAAGGTAATGAAAAGTTCAGAACACTCCCAAATTTTCGAATGAAATTTTGAAAAAATTATCAAAAAATCAGACCATTTAATAATATTACGTAAATTATAATTTCTTATGTAATTTTTCATTTGAAAACGATTGATACACATTTTAGAACGCTGGAGTAAACCCTTCTCAAGATATTGCATTTTTTCAAATAAATTTATCAAAATAATCACATAAAATTTAAAAAAAAAATGAGAAAAAAGTATTAATTATTTAAAATATGTTCACTTTTTATGTAATATTATGCGATAAATTTGTTAACATCATTCTCATGATTCTAATCCGTTCCATTCAAGAGAAAAGATACTGTGTGTAATAGTTTTGTATTTTGATGATTAACAATTCACCAACAGTCATTTATATATAAGAAATTATTTTCCCTCAGTCTGTCTGTAACGCTTGGTGATAAATTTGGCGAACTTGCAGACTCATTTAGAGAAATATCGCCAACTTGACTATATTTCGCCCCAGATTAACGACAATACCATTATAAATGTAGAAATGACGCAAAGTTAGCGAAAATGACGCCAAATTAATGGATTATTAAAATATTTTAATATATGGAATCTATTGCCGATTGTGGGTGCTATCAATAGTGATCATTATCAATTTAGAGTTGCGCAAAATATAAGTAAATTTGGCACTTCGAAATGGTTTTACATATTGTCATACGAAAAAGTGCCAAATTTATAATTTAACATTAAAAACATTGTCCAGCAGATCTTAAACATCATTTTTTCACCGTGAAAGAAGTAAACTCGTTGCATTATATAAGGAAAATCATATACTACCCAAACTAGATTTGTTTTAAATGGCTTTAACTTATGCTTTGAATACTTAATATCTTATCTTCAACGAATAACATAATTTAAATGAGCATTATAAAAGAGAAACTTAGGACCGTCTTTCTGGGTCTTTTAAGACCAGCACTACTCTAGAGCAACAACATTTTAAGAATGGTAAAGAAAAAGATTAAAATGATTATGGAGATCTGCAGGAAAATGTAGAAACACTCAATGCTGTAAGGTACAGGGAGTTTGTGTATCCCCCAAAAGAAACTGATTGTTCCTGCAGTATGGGAACCAGAAGGGCTCCACCTGCAACTCTCCCTCCTGATCCTTAAACACTAATTTTTACTTTCCTTATATACATAATGTATAAGGAAAGTATTGTGACGGGGTCGAAAATTCGAATTCGAGTTTTCGACGGGAGAGTACGTTTCAAGCATTCCTGATCACGAATCAAACATTTTTGAAGTGATGTCTGTGTGTGTGTGTCAGTGAGTCTGTGGAGACGATAACTGACGAACGAATGGACCGATTTGAACGAAATTTGGCACAAAAAGAAGGGTTAGCCTCCTCTGGTCACTGCCTGGCTATAGCTCTGGCTTGATGCCCACCTTTGTGACCTTGAACGTCCAGGGGTGGAGTTCCCCCTCTTGCCCTCCCCTATGGGCGCCCATAGCTGCCAAAATAATGGTCATATTGTTTCAAACTTTTAATTTAGAATTTTCAAAATGCTTAATTTTTTAAAGCGCGGAATTATTATAGATCAAGATATAATTATCAATTATAAATCAAGAAATCGAATGAAATCATTTTCAAGCCTCTAATGTCAACCGCTCTCAAAAAAATTCCAGGAAAATTTTAGGCATTTTGAATGAATATTCGGATAGTACAATATACAAAACAACACCAAATATGCCAATTATTGTATTGGGAACACTTTTTAAAATTACCGCAAGAACTACTTTGAAAAAAGTCCAAAAATACGTTGGTTAATATTTTTTCTAATTTTATGTAATATTTTGATATTTAATTAATTAATTTATTTATTTATTTATTTATTTTTTGAAAAATATGCAGTATGGTCAAACTTGTTTGAAGCGGAAAATATATTTTGCCTCTTCCAGAAATATAGAAAATTTATGCTATTTGCCCTGCATGAAACAGAATCTGTAGAACGCCGGAACGGACGGTCATTTTAAAATAATTTATTAATAAAACATCTCAAAGAACGCAGAAATCATCCAACTATTTCAGCCATTTATTATAAAGTCTATGCCCTCACCTTCCCCGAAGCTCCCCGATATGACCTAGAAGGCTAAAACTCGAGCACGAGGCAGAAAACAACTCGGCTAATTTCCGATCAAAACAACCATTTTTAACGCATATGTATTAAACAAAATAAAACATATTATTAAAATATGTAACTTAATTTTTTTAAGAGCGTTAGTTTTTCTGCCTTTGCCTCAATATAAGCTAAGCCTCAATATAGTTTTATTTGTGGACAAGGCAATAAATGCTAAAGGGAAATTGGGAACTTTTCGTAATTTCCCAATTTCACCTTATCTGGATTTATAAACTGGTTGCGCTGTATAGACAAATCAAACTTTCTAATAAATTTCAGTGGATTTTTAGAGAAATTTTTAATTAAACCTTTCTATTCTGAAGACCTTACACAGTCATAATGAGAATTTTTCCTTTTAAGCACATATGCATAATATATGTATAGCAAACACTAGATCATCGGCGCCCATTATCAGAATTATTGTACCGTCATTTAAGCTTACAACGCATTTTTATAATTAGATCTTCCAATTCCTATATATTTAGATTTTCAGAACTTTGTGATCATTCCCCCAGAGGGTTCGTTTCCACACTCTCCCCTCCCCCATCAACTAAAGGATGAGGGGAAATAAAGGCAAAAAGTCTTTCTCAAGCGACAGAAATCCCCAACTTGGCGCGTGTACACGTAACTGAAAGGGAAAGAGGGGTTTGCAGAAGAAAGAAAACACCTCCACTTTCTATTTCCAACGACGTTTCCAACATGCATTGTCCGTTCTTCTTCAGCAGTGACAATTGACGCCTGTGCAACGCCATTGTGGAGCATTGGAGACACTGTTATTGTAGTTGCATAGTGTACACGGAGGTTCAGATGAAAATCTGTGATTTTATTTTAGTTTATTTCCAGTCTCATTTATTTCATTTCATTTCACTTTTAGTTTAGTTTTTGTAGAAGTTCTTTTTCCCCATTTATTCTCAGGAGGAACTATAAATAAAAGTTTTCCCCGGGAGGAGTAGCATTTTATTTACAATACCTCCCTCAAATTTTTCTGTTTTCTTGTGGCAATCGCAGATTCTTCGAGAGGAATCTTTGAAGTATGTAGTATAAACAATTTCATCGACACAATTTCTTTTTATTACTTTTCCTATATATATATATATATATATATATATATATATATATATATATATATATATATATATATATATATATATATATATATATATATATATATATATATATATATTATAGAAAAGGACAATCAAAGTATTCAATACAAAATGAAGTGAGTAAAGGCGCAATATGCAGCACTTAATTCTCATTCATAATATATACCAAAAAGGAACACTTAAATTTATGATTCAAGTGTGAAAGATATCAAAAGGAGAAAAGGAGTGCAAACGAGGGCTCATTAATGTCTAGGGGGATTGTGACCCCTATTCCTGATTAAAAGAGTAATTTAAATTACTGTAAAGCTCTTGACAAAGACAATGTATTTTATGCAGATTTTAATGATCTGTTGCCATTAGATAAAACGGTAACTTTGTATTAACTGTGACTGTTTCTTCGCAGCTTTAAGTGTAATGAAAGTATCTTCTTTTGGATCCTTGAACATCGTTCTCAAACTTTCGTTGTATGATGTTTGGCTTCTTTACGAGCCGTTTCAGGCTTTCTTGGTCTTTGAATCCTGATTTTTGTTTTCACATGGATTCTGTTTTTCCCATGCACACTTTGGAACTGCTACGAGCGATCACCGTTTCTGAGAGTGTTTTCTAGGAATAAAAAGCACGCTTTTAATCAGGAATAGGGGTCACAATCCCCCTACACATTAATGATCCCTCGCTTGCACTCCTTTTTTACTTTCCTTATATACATAATGTATAAGGAAAGTATTGTGACGGGGTCGAAAATTCGAATTCGAGTTTTCGACGGGAGAGCACGTTTCAAGCATCCCTGATCACGAATCAAACATTTTTGAAGTGATGTCTGTGTGTGTGTGTGTGTGTGTGTGTGTGTGTGTGTGTGTGTGTGTGTGAAAGTATGTGTGTGTGTCAGTGAGTCTGTGGAGACGATAACTGACGAACGAATGGACCGATTCGAACCAAATTTGGTACAAAAATCACTATCCGTAAACACTGGAAGCCTATTGTTTTTATATGCAATCGAATGTTCAGAACCCCCCTAAATTTTTGAATGAAATTTTGAAAAAATCTTTAAAAAATCAAAACCACTAATAAAGTTATGCAAATAGACATTTCTTATGTAATTTTTCATTAGAAAACGATTGGCATAAATTTTAGAACGCTAACATGAACCGTTCTCGAGATATTGCACATTTTTCAAAAAAATTATCAAAAAGTCATAAAATAAAAAAAAAATATTTCCTATTGAGAAACATGTTCACTTTTCATATGTAATACCATACGATAAATTGGGTGACATCATTCTCGTGGATCTAGCTCGTTCCATTCATGAAAAAAGATACTTTGAGTAATACGTTTGTATTTGAACGCCAATAGTCATTTGTCTGTTGTAAGAATAACTTATTTCTTCGTCCATAATTCTTGGCGAAATTTTGGCGACGAATTTGGCGGAATGTCGCCAACTTGGCGACTTTTTGAAATGTTGCCAAATTAACGAAAATCTCGCCAAATGAATGAAAATGACGCTAAATCAATGGAAATGACGACTAATACTCGAAAATTCAATATCTTGGAAAGAATATAAATATCTACTATAAGAAAAACCAATTTTTTTTACTGTAAAAGTAGTAAATTCAGTACATTATATAAGGAAAGTCATGTGTTGCCCACATCAGATTTTTCCTTTTGATATCTTTCACACTTGAATCATAAATTTAAGTGTTCCTTTTTGGTATATCTCGTATATATATATATATATATATATATATATATATATATATAATGTATAAGGAAAGTATTATGTCCAGGTCGAAAATTCGAATTCGAATTTTTGACGGAAGAGCATGTTTCATGCGTCTCTAAACTCGAATCGAACGTTTTAAAAATGATATCTGTATGTGTTTTCGTAAGTCTGTGAGCGCGCTATCTTAAGAATGAATGGAACGTTTTAAACGTAATTTAGTACGATTACTACAATCAGTGAATGTGAGGAACATATAGATTTTTAATGCAATCGAAGTTAGTGAGCAGCAGCGAACACAAGGCGGATCCCCAGAGCTACAAGATATAATGCAGGCAGGGTGAACCAACGAATTCCGGCGGTTTATGAGCGTCAACGAACGAAGGGCTGTATTAAGCTTGCGTAGCAGGCATTACAAAACACTTCGCGAAGCGAGCTTTGTTGATTAGTGAGCGGCAGCAAAGAGGGTGCGAAAACGCCAAACTTCGTGCGTTGGTGATCGTCTGCGAGCAGGAGTCCCGAGGATAGTCGTGTGCGCCCGCCGGATTGAAAAAGCTAACAAAGCGACGTCCATGAGTTGGTGAGCACCAACGAACAAGGGGGTGGCCTGTTGTATACCGTTATTTAGCTGTGAAAGAAGAAATCATTGCACTGTGTAGGGAAAGTCATGTGCTGCCCACATCAGACTTTTTTTAATGTATAGGGAAGTATTCTGCCATCTTTAGCAAAAAGACCAACATCATAATTACTTTCCCTATATACATAGTATAATGTATAAGATAAAGTATTGTGACCGGATCGAAAATTCGGATTCGAGTTTTCGACGGGAGAGCACGTTTCAAGCATCCCTGATCACGAATCGAATATTTTGAAGTAATGTCTCTCTCTGTGTGTGTGTATGAGTGTGCGTGTATGTGTGAGAAAGTATGTGCGTGTGAGAAAGAATGTGTGTGTGTCTGTGGAGACGATATCTCACGAACGAATGGAGCGATTCGAATGACATTTGGTACAAAAATTACAATCCGTGAATATTGGAAGCCTATTATTTTTAAACACAATCGAATGTCCAGAATCCCCCCCCCCCCCATAAATTTTCGAATGAAATTTTGAAAAAATCATCAAAAAATCAAAACCTTTAATAAAGTTACGCAAATATACATTTCTTATGTAATTTTTCCATAGGAAACGATTGGCATAAATTTTAGAACGCTAGCATGAATCGTTCTCGAGATATTGCATATTTTCCAAATAAATATATCAAAAAAAATCCCATAAATTAACAAAAAATATTAACTGTTGAGAAACATGTTCACTTTTCATATCTAATATCATGCAATAAATGTGGTGATATCATTCTCGTGGATCCAGCTTGTTCCATTCACGAGAAAAGATACTTTGAGTAATACTTTTGTATTTGAACGTCCATTAGTCATTTATCTGCTATAAGAATAACTTATTTTTCTTCCGTAACGCTTGGTGAGTTTTGGCGACGAATTTGGCGAAATGTCGCCAACTTGGCGACTTTTGTAATTTGTAAATGTTGCCAAATAAACGAAAATCTCGCCAAATGGATAAAAATGACGCTAAATCGATGAAAATGATGACTAATTGACCAAAATTCAATATCTTGGAAAGAATATAAGTATCTACTATAAGAACAACCTTTTTTTTTTATTGTAAAAGTAGTAAATTTATTGCATTATATAAGGAAAGTCATGTGCTGCCCACATCAGATTTTTTTTTAGTTAGGTATATGAAGACATTACTAGCAACGTTACCGACCTTGTAAGTGCATTAGACAAATTTCTATCACAGTTATACTGTAATATAATAAAATTAAAAGCTTCGTAAAATATCTAGAGTATGAGTCTTCACTCAAGCGCGCATACTGATGTATTTCCAAAGTGTTCGAAATTGGTTGAGGAGGTCTTAAAATGTATTTATCCGTCAAAAACTTAAATTTTCGGGGAAACAATACCTTGCTTAAATAATAGTATGATAAAGTAAGTATATAGAGAATTCAAACGCATGTCTTCTTTAAAAATCCTTTTCGGTGTTTTCGTTATAATAGATTCCCACTGAAAAACGCTTTAAACAGGTTCGGCTTTAAATGCATCTCATTATGTGTTGATTTTATAGAGTTTAAACGTAGTAGAAAAATTTTCTTGACGTTTTCGTTTTAGGCAGGCCACTGAAAAACGTCTTAAACGGGTTCGACTATAAATGTTTCTCATCACACACAGATTTAGTGCAACAATTGTACCGGCTGAACACAAATAAAAAAAATCTGATGTGGACAGCAAATGACTTTCCCTGCAGACTTATATTCACGTTCTCTTTATTTTAATTAAATTTATTTCACTTTTAATTCAATTTTCGTTCTCATTTGATAACTGGACTTATTTTCAAAGGTGGCGTAGAGAAAATACGAAAATCTAAAATATCTCGAGAACGGCTAGTTCTAGAGTAATGGGGTTGGTCTTATTCTTTTCTTCGTTAAACATTACGTATTAAACAAGCATTTAATGGAGATATTTGAGCATACGTATTTTTTTTATTTTAGAATTTGGCGATTTTTGTGGGCCATTTTGCAAAAAAAGGCAGGTTATTTTTTTCCGAATCATACCAAAATCTAATCAACACCAGGGTGTCCCACAAGTGACTTATCTACCGAATTTTGTGAAGTTTGGTTCATTAGTTGTTCATCTAGAGTGGATACAAGCTTTTGAGAGCCATTTCACAAAAATAGGCGGGTTCTTTTATCTCAAATCGTACCCAAAACTAATCAGCACCGGATCCGCCCACAAGTGACTTACCTACTAAATTTTATGAAATTCGATCAATTAGTTTTTTAGCTAGAATGGATACAAAATCTGGGCAGATAGACAGACACACAGATACACAGACACACACACAGACGTCACGCTAAAAATAGTTTTTTCGTGTTCTAGAGGTCCCAAAACGTGTAGATCCGTCGAAAACTCGAGTTGCGATTTTCTGCATGATTCCAATACTTTCTCTATACATTACCATGTATTGCAGGGAAAGTAAAAAGAATGTATGTGTATGTGTACTTTACCAAAATTTTTTCAATGTTTTTGTTATAGACGGTCCACTGAAAAACGTCTTAAACAGGTTCGGCTATAAATGTTTTTCCTCACGCGCTGATTTAGTGCAGCAATTTAACTGGGTGAACACAAATTAAAGAATATATACGTATACTTACGTGTTCTTTTCCAAAATTTTCTCGATGTTTTTGTTACTGACAGTCCACTGAAAAACGTCTTATACGGGTTTGGCTGCAAATTTCTATCATTACGCGCTGATTTAGTGCAACAATTTAATTGAATGAACACAAGAGTATAGAAAATGTATACGTTTCTGTTCTTTGCAAATTTTTTCTTGATGTTTTTGTTGTTGTTGTTGAGACCCAGACCGTCCGACCTACCAGAAAGGTGTAAGGTAACTGTTTGGACGGCCAGGAAGTGGAACGCAATTTAGACCGGAATCCAGTGGGGGAGGCATCCACAGGGACCGTACCCTCCTTCCCCTACCACCAACCTCTAGAAGTTTTTGTTGTAAACTGTCCACTGAAAACTTATTAAACGGGTTAGGCTGTAAATGGCTCTCATCATTCTCTGATTTAGTGTAACTATTTAACTGGTCAAATGCATGGATTACAGCATTCCATAACCTAAATAAATGCTCTTAAGTATAGAAACTACAAAAATGTTACTCTTTCCAATCAATTTTCTTCGTCTAGAATTTGACTTCAAATTCTTCGCTTGACACAGGTGTAAAAACATTCTCCCTCGTAGTTTTTGATCACAACTTGCTGAAAAAGATGTTAGAGAGAAGAAAAAAAATAAAAGCTAAGAAAATTCAGCATTGACTTCTCTGTGCTGTTCATAGTATCTATCAGAAGCTCCTGTTACAAAGATTATAAGGAAGGTTTTTTTTTTCCCTTTGACAACAAAAATATATTTGTGCGAAAACTTTTCAATGAAGTTGGAAACCTCGTTGTCGCGTCGGTAATGGCTTGTAGTTTTTGTTGCTTAGGTATGGAGGTTTGACAGGTCAAAAAATATGAGACGTTCGAAAGCTGACCACTGACTTGTTTGTTCGCAGTGCCTTTAAAACCTGCCATTGTTGTCTTCCATCAGGATGGTCTGGAAAATATGAGTTTAGTGACTATATCTCGGACTAACTCGAAGAATTTTTATGAATTTTGGGAGAAAGCGAAATGTTATAAGTGAATATCTGGAGTGACAGTTTTCACTCGATTTTTACATACATTCATATTTCTATAATTTGTATCACATCTTTTTGACTTCACTTGTATCACATCTTTTTGGGATTTTATATCGTTTCAGAAGCATTTCGAAAAAAATTTGGTAAAATTATTACAATCAGCGAATACTATAAGTCTATTGATTTTAAACGTGATCGAATGTTCGGATACCCCCCCCCCCCCAAGTCACCCAATTTTCGAATAAATATTTGGAAAAATCATTAAAATATCAGGACCTACAATAACTGTTAAATAAACAATCTTTTCATCCGTAATTTTTCATTAAGAAACGTATGACACAAATTTTAGAACTCTAGTAAGGTCTGTTCTCGAGTTATTGCATGTTTTTCAAATAGATTTATAAAAAAAATTATGTAAAATTAAAAAAAGTTGTAAGAATATAAGAATAATCCAATCGGTTCACTTTCAATATGCAACGACAAATTTGTTAACATCATTCTCGTGGATCTAGTTTGTTCCATTCACGTGAGAAGGTACTTTTTGTAATAGATTTTCTTATTTTGACGCCCAAGAATTCACCAATAGTCATTTATTTCATGGGATATTACTTAAATAAATATCAGTTACATTTTGATAAGGATTTTACACGTGAGTATGAATAAGCCATTCTGTTTGGACTCATAAACTGCCCAAAACACCAAATTTCATTCTTATGTGGCGTTAATTCGGTGCCAAAAACATCGTGCATTGGGTCTGCTACACCTTTTGTTTTTCACTGAGAAAGAGGCATTGTAAAGGCATTTTATTATGCAGTGAAAGTCATGTGCTGCCCACATCACATTATTTTTAAATGCGATCATAAATCTTCCGCTTTCGTATATTTCCTAATTTTGCTTTTAAAGGCAGTAGAATCGGTAATTTTCAGCATTCGAAAATAACAATTTTCTATTTTGCTTCCCTGGATCTGTTCAAACAACCATTGAGATAACACAATGATCTACACCATGACCCACACACCTCAGCACAAGTGAAACCTACCCCAAGTCATTGAGGGTTCATGTGTAATCAACGACGCTTCAAAATAATAGCTCCCCCCCCCCCCCCCACACACACACACACATCATTTATTAACTAAATCGTTTGAGATCGTCTGCAGCCCTTAGCACCACGTGTATCACTATATACTAATTAACCCTGCGAGAAGTACTTAACCAGCAATTTATCTCTCACTCATCCATCAATGAAGGCAGATCCAACCAAGAACTATGAACTTACTACAGGCGGGTTTTCATTAGGTCCTCGGACAATATGAATGAATGCGCGACACACAATGTGTTTTCGGTGGGCAGATCATTAGGACGACAAAGAACCCCCAACTGGTGGATGGCGTTTGGAAAATGTATTGATGTTGAGTGGGATGTAAAATATCCGGGGGTTTCAAAATGTGTCCTTGGAGTATAGAGCTGCAGAGACGGGAAAAAACCCCGTTTATTCCCGGGAATAAACTGGATTTTTTGGGAAGGGAATTTTGAAAAAAATCGGAAATTTTAGAAAATATTGTAAAAAAAAGTGTATGACTCAAAATTAATATTTATTTTTTGCATTCGGAATGGTAAATTGCTGAAGCATGAAAAATTGACAGAGATTTGTTAAATGTAAGAAATTTTTTTTAAATTGTGTGACTTTCTTATTATATATATATATATATATATATATATATATATATATATATATATATATATATATATATATATATATATAATAAGAAAGTATATTATAGTAATAATAATATATTATAGTAAATAATAAGAAAGTAGAATAACTTTTATTATATATATATATATATATATATATATATATATATATATATACATAAAAATTGAAAGATTTTAATCGAAAATTACGCATAAACTACTGTATGTACAAAAAAACCCATCACTAGCATATCTGTTACAAATGAGTAACTATAGACCAAGACTAAGGATAAAGATAGAAGGTAACATATCACTACAATGGTAAAGGGGGATAAGAAGAATATTAGGATACAAAATTCACAAGTAAAAGTATATAAATATAAATATATATAAAAATAAAAATAAAACACAGCAAAAATGAGAAAAGGCAATAATAATTAGGTTTTGAAAGTTCAATGAAAGAAAAGTGAGAAGCTGTAACTCGAAAACCTAACTTTCTAACAAGCTTACAAAATAAAAGTATAAATCAGCAAATCTTCAAGCGAATGGAAAAAAAAAAATACTTTCGAATCACCAAGTTAAAGAAAATTACCAAAAATCAATTCCATACCATTGATTTTTGATAATTTTTTTTAACTTGATGATTCGAAATTTGTATTTTTTTTTTTCCATTTGCTTGAAGATTTGCTGATTTATACTTTTATTTTGTAAGCTTGTTAGAAAGTTAGGTTTTTTGAGTTACAGCTTCTCACTTTTCTTTCATTGGACTTTCAAACTTTTATTATTATTGAAATCATTTTATTACTTTCCTTATATACATAATGTATAAGGAAAGTATTGTGACGGGGTCGAAAATTCGAATTCGAGTTTTCGACGGGAGAGCACGTTTCAAGCATCCCTGATCACGAATCAAACATTTTTGAAGTGATGTCTGTGTGTGTGTGTGTGTGTGTGTGAAAGTATGTGTGTGTGTGTGTGTGTCAGTGGATCTGTGGAGACGATAACTGACGAACGAATGGACCGATTCGAACCAAATTTGGTACAAAAATCACAATCTGAAAACACTGGAAGCCTATTGTTTTTACACGCAATCGAATATTCAGAACCCCCTAAATTTTCGAATGAAATTTTGAAAAAATCGTTAAAAAATCAAAACCACTGATAAAGTTATGCAAATAGACATTTCTTATGTAATTTTTCATTAGAAAACGATTGACATAAATTTTAGAACGCTAACTCGAGGAATTGCACATTTTTAAAAAAAATTATCATAAAGTCATATAAAATAGAAAAAAAAATATTTCTTATTGAGAAACATGTTCACTTTTCACATATAATATCATGCGATAAATTGGGTGACATCGCATTCTCGTGGATCTAGCTCGTTCCATTCATGAAAAAAGATACTTTGAGTAATACTTTTACTCGCCAATTTATCTGCTGTAAGAATAACTTATTTCTTCGTCCATAACGTTTGGCGAGATTTTGGCGACGAAATTGGCGGAATGTCGCTAACTTGGCGACTTTTTGAAATATTGCCAAATTAACGAAAATCTCGCCAAATGGATAAAAATGACGCTAAATCGATGAAAATGATGACTAATTGACCAAAATTCAATATCTTGGAAAGAATATAAGTATCTACTATAAGAACAACCTTTTTTTTTTTATTGTAAAAATAGTAAATTCATTACATTATATAAGGAAAATCATGTGTTGCCCACATCAGATTTTTATTAGTTGCATTTGCGCAATGAATTAAGTGTATTTTACATTGCCATTCCTATTTATTCATTTTTCTTACATTTGAATATTTGCAAAGTATCCGTAATTTTTTAAATATGCTACGGTATTATATATATATATATGAAAATAAATTCCAGAAATAAATTGCAATTTAATTTGTAAATATTTTAAACGTAGAACACTCAGAACGATGAAATATTTATTACAAAGAGATTAATTCTTTCATATTCATTTAATATTAAACGATAATAAGAAATCTATATTAGTCTTTAACATTTTAATAATTACATTTATATATACATTTATAATAATATTTCAATAATTTTGTGACAAATATAATTTGCCTATTTTCAACAAAATTTTCGTAATTTCAAATATTCAAAAAAAAATTTTTTTCAATAGACTTTACTTTTGGTCATTAGGGTTTAAACTGCGTAACGTGCTGGATTAGTCTGAGCATATACAAAACGAGTAAATTAGATTCTTCCCATCAAAGTTACCAATCCTTCCAAAATTCCCGGTTTATTCCCCAAAATTCTCGAGATTTTTCCAACTCTACCTTCGAGGAGTAGTAATCTAATAATTGATACTCTAGCTCTTTGGATGTGTCGCTCGCTTGTAGGAAGTGTTCACAGCAGAGAATGAATTTCACAGATATGGAAGGAGGATGAGAAAAATATTGAGTTGCAAAAAAAAAATATACATTCTCTATATGCAATTCACACAAGTGCGATCCGGTTTTTTAAATGCTTTTTGATATTTCTCATAACTTGTTATACTTAGTGTATAAAAATATTGTTCTCCCAGAAATTTAAAATTGCAGATTTTGACATAATTGCAAGTTTAAGGACTTTCTGGATACATTTAAACTTATTTTGAAATTTCGTGCTCCGTCTGGTGTTCTTGTACACGCTTAGAATGTTACACGCAGAGAAATTAGTTAGGATCAGATATAGGACGGAATAATCCCTGCTTGAGATATCTAGCAGAAAAAACTCAATCAAACTCATTAAGAACTAGCAGATATACCGTGCGTTGCTTATGCAAATTATTTTAATTATATAAATTGAACAAAAATCGTCTACAGTATAAACACATTTGATTTACTTCCGTTGCTAAACAGCATGATATAATATTTTCAAATAAAATTTCGAAAAACTGTCGTCTGCATAATGCTATTTCTATGGAAATTTTAATGCTGTGTTTTTATTAATATCTCAATAACCGCCCCCCCCCCCCCCCCCGATTTTAGAAATTCTCAACATGGGCGAGGTTATCGGTAGTGAAGTAGAGAACAACCATATCAAGTCTGAAAAAAAAAGAACTTTAAAACTATGAATTTGTATAGATAAACAAAGAAATGAACAACTTACTTTCCATTATATATAGAAAGAGATACTCCTTACAACATGTGGATTAAAATATTTAATTTACTAAAATATTATTAGCTTTAAAAATTTTCCACCAGAGACAAACTCTTCGATTTATAAAGATTTACATTCGATACCGCTTCTAATATAGGCATTTTATGAATTTTTAGACTTATTACTAATAGTTTGCTAGTTTTACTTGCACAATTTTCGAGATCACACATTTTTGAACCACCTTTTTCATAAAACCACTTACGCATGGTTTGGTGGATATTCATTTCTATGCTAGGTTTAGTTGACTTTCGTCTGATATATACTTCCGCTTTAAGTCACATCTTTTCTAATAACGAGGAATTATTAAATACTGGCCGTGAAAACTGCAGATCCTGACCTTCTTCTTCCTTTGACCTAGACCGTCCGTCCTACCCGAAAGTGTAAGGTATCTGTTTGAACGGCCGGGAAGTGCCACCCAATTTAGATCGGAACCTAGTGGGGGAGGCATCCACAAGGATCGTACCCTCGTTCCCCTACCACCAACCTCTCGGAAGGACTTACGGACCCACATGTTTAACGTGATCGTACTCGGCATGAACACAGCGACAGTTTGGGTAGAGGCAGGAATCGAACTCGGGTCGTCCCTCGCGCTAACCACTAAGCTATCGCGCCCCAGATCCTGACCTTGGTCTTTTCTGAAAAGAACCCAATTGTTAACCGCGCCCCCCGTCACATACACACTTTTGGGACACAAACACATTAATTCTCTATTGGCGCAGTGGTTTTAACGACATTTATCCTTGTACCCCCCCCCCCCCCACACACACACACACACAATTCATTCCATGCTTAACCTCTTTTTTCTAAGATCAATTGGCCATTTATTTTTCCTTTCTAAAATTAATTTATGGCTGTGTTTGTTTTTCTCCTATTGTTCATAGATTACAGAAACGACATATTTGATTTTATTGTTATACGCAATCTTACGGGGCAAAACCAATCTTGCTAATTGACCATACCATATGAGCTACGAAAACCTATTATTACTTTCCTTATATACATAATGTATAAGGAAAGTATTGTGACGGGGTCGAAAATTCGAAATCGAGTTTTCGACGGGAGAGCACGTTTCAAGCATCCCTGATCACGAATCAAACATTTTTGAAGTGATGTCTGTGTGTGTGTGTGTGTGTGTGTGTGTGTGTCAGTGAGTCTGTGGAGACGATAACTGACGAACGAATGGACCGATTCGAATCAAATTTGGTACAAAAATCACAATCCGTGAACACTGGAAGCCTATTGTTTTTAGACGCAATCGAATGTTCAGAACCCCCTAAATTTTCGAATGAAATTTTGAAAAAATCGTTAAAAAATCAAAACCACTAATAAAGTTACGCAAATAGACATTTCTTATGTAATTTTTTATTAGAAAACGATTGACATAAATTTTAGAACGCTAACATGAACCGTTCCCGAGATATTGTACATTTTTCAAAAAAATTATCAAAAAGTCATATAAAATAAAAAGAAAATATTTCCTATTGAGAAACATGTTCACTTTTCATATGTAATACCATGCGATAAATTGAGTGACATCATTCTCGTGGATCTAGCTCGTTCCATTCATGAAAAAAGATACTTTGAATAATACTTTTATATTTGAATGCCAATAGTCATTTATCTGCTGTAAGAATAACTTATTTCTTAGTGCATAACGCTTGGCGAGATTTTGGCGACGAATTTGGCGGAATGTCGCCAACTTTGCGACTTTTTTGAAATGTTGCCAAATTAACGAAAATCTCGCCAAATGGATAAATATGACGCTAAATCAATGAAAATGACGACTAATTGTCGAAAATTCAATATCTTGGAAAGAATATTAGTATCTACTATAAGAAAAATCTATTTTTTTTACTGTAAAAGTATAAAATTCATTACATTATATAAGGAAAGTCATGTGTTGCCCACATCAGATTTTTTAAAATGAAATTACATCTTTTTGTTGGAGTGTAGAAAACCCCCTTAGCTCGTTTGTCAGTATACAAATGGCCTCCCACCTTGTCATTGAAAAGACAGGAGATAAAAAGAAAAATTACCGGAACTTATTTCCTGGCATGGCCTCACCACATCATCGTCCGTTCACGATATTGATGGTTGCCTTTTTAGAAACTCATTCGAAATGAACCTGAAATGCCAGACCACATGACACACCATGATTTCTTCAGTAATGAGGTATCCCACCAGCTCAATCTATATGGATCATTATACGAATGATCGATCGTTCTAATGGTTCGAACAAGGGATGTCTTTAATTGTAACAAACTCGCGTAGAATGCCTGTTATAAAGCCCATGCATCGTAGAAAAGCCCATCGCATAAAAATGTACCTAACATATAAAATTTGAATATTTAATGGTATACGGGATAAAAAATATTTATTATTAGGTTCTCTCGCAAGGTGAGATGGCGTAGTTGATAGAGCGTTTATTTTGAGGTGGACATTGGATGGACGTATACAGTTAGCCTGTTTCATTAACGTTAAGGCCAGACCCAAACGACAATTAGTGCTCCCCTACCCATCAATGTTAAGATCAACAGCTTATGCCAATTGTTAGATCAATTTTGATCAGCAAAACAATTGTTTCATAAAATCTCACGTAAGATTTATAAAGAAAAAACTTAAGTATATGTACGGGGGGGAGGGGGGGGGGCGTTTTTTAAGTGTATTAAAATGTATAAAAATATGACTAGCATTTAGATAATCGTTAGATTAGATTTGATCAACAAGAACCATGGTTTGATCAAGCCTCATCCCAACGTTATAAGGGGAAACAGAAAGGGGTTAGAGTTCCTAATCATAGACAAACTGTTTGCCAATCCTTAGATCAGATTTAATCAACAACAGCAACAACAAAAAAATTATGAACCCTCGCGTAAGATTTATGAGGAGGAACTGGATAGTGTGTGTGTGTGTGTGTGGGGGGGGGGGGAGTTAACTGTGCGTAAGTGCACCAAAACATATAAAATAGTAATCAGCGGTTAGAGAATGGTTACATCTGATATGATAAACAATAACCCAAAGACTCATTCCAACATTACAGAGGAAAACAGAAAGGGGACTATAGCCCCCTTCAAATTTCTTAAGACAAATTGGTTGAGACAATCGTTAGAAGGTCATATTTGATTAGTAAGAACAATTGCTTGATCAAACGTCACATGAGAGTTATGGAGCGTTTTTTAAGTGCATGAAAACGCATCGAAAATATAACTAGTGGTTAGATAATCGTTTGGTCAGATTCGATCAACAAGAACCATCGTTTGATCAAACCTCATTCCAACGTGGGGAAAAACAGAAAGGGGGATAGCGCTGTCTCACCATTTTTGAGATATACTTTATTAAATTAATATATTTGTGCCAGGTTGCATTAATAGTGAATTAAATTAAAATTAAAATTAATTAGCATAGCAGTAAAAGTCAAAAGTTTTCATATACAGACGTTCCATATACAGACACACTGACTTTCAATAGAAGTCAAGTCTGTTGAAATTGATACATTTGTGCTGACCCCCTTTTTCTTTTCCCCATAATATTGGAATGAGGCCTGATCAAACGATGTTTCTTCTAAATTAAATCTGATCGAACGATTCTCTAACCATTTGTAATATTTTTGATGCGTTTAAAAAAAAATTAGCCACTATCAGTTTCTTCACCCTAACTCTCATATGGGGTTGGATCAAACATTTGTCCCTATTGATTCAAAGCTGACAGGTCTAGTACCTTTTTTGTTTTCCCCCCATACCATTGGAATGTGGCTTGATGAAACTATGGTTATTGTTGATCAACTCGGATAGCTCAGTCGGTAGAGCTCTTTTCTCGAAAGAATGTCTATAGTTCATGCCATTTTCAGCAAAGTCTTCATAAGTTTTTTCTTCCGATAAATATCTTCTTCAAATACTTCAAAACTTTACTATTGTATATTCTCTTTAATTAGAACTTTTGCTAGCTGTGTGGATGGTTGTGACAGACCAGGTCTAATATGGATATTCCACTT